>WNWU01000029.1:11884889-11979981 GCA_012654045.1 Ptyas mucosa
GTCCAGTCACCAAAACACAACACGAGGCAGCCGGAGACCCCGGACCCTCCGACGGCCGCCGGAGGAAAACGGTTCGAATGAGTCCGGAGCGACGGCCGTGCCCGTTTCCACCGCTGGGACCGAGGATCCGCCTTAGGTCGAGGAGGCGGCTCTTCTTCTTTTCCCGGCAGGTCTTGTGACGGGGAGTTCCGCAGGGCCCCGCCGGCGGCCTTCGCCTGGGTTCGTAACTCCGCCCTTCCCCCCCCCCCCCCCCCCCCCCCGCGGTGACAAGCGAAGGGGCGGGGAAGCCGACCTCTCCCGCTCCACCCCTCCCCACCCCGTGACGGCTTCCTGCCCGGCTTCCGCCCAACCGCGATTCCGGAAGCCCCGGGACGGAGGAGGCGGGGCAGGCGCCCACGTGCTCACTCGCCCGGCCAATCCGGGGGCGGCGCCCGCGTCGCGACGTCCCCCTGCGTCACGTCCGGCGTGAGGGGCCGAGGCGGGCGCCCGAGCGGGAGGCGGCCTGGCGAGCGGGGCCGGCGGGGCCGGGCCCGGAGGCGGCGGCGGCGATGGGTGAGGGGGCGCGGCCGGGAGGCCCGGCGGGTCCAAGGGGCTCGCCCTCGGCGGTTCCCGCCCCGCGGGGGCTCGAGCGGGGCGGGCGCCTCCCTCGGTCGAAGGCGTCCGGCGCTCGCCCGGAAAAGAAGCCGAGGCCCGCGAGGCTGCCGGGGCGGCGGTTCTGCGGGAGGCGCGGAGGGAGGCGGGCGGAGGGGCCGGCCCTGGAAGCGGCGAAGGAGGCCGGAGGACGCCCTGGGCGGCGCGGAGGTCTGTGGATGCGGGGCGGGGGTGGGGCTCCTCCTCTCCCGGGCCAGGCCCGCCTGCAGGAGGCGAGACCCTCCGAGCGGTGCCCCAAGGACGGGATCCGTAAGGAGGCCTGCGCTTGGGCCACCGGAGGACGAGCGAAGGGCCGGCCCGTGCTGCGTCTCTCTGCCCCGGAGCCCCGCGCAGCGAAACCTCGGCCGCCTGATTGCGAAAGCAAAAGCTCCTCCTCCGCCCGTCGCTGCCTTTGGCCCTCGGGAAGGAGAGCCCGGAGGGCCTCCTAAAGTGCCTGGGCAGCCGAAATCGGCCCCGGCTGAGGTGGACTAGTCGGTTCCCAGTGCAGGAGCCCTTCCAGCCCTCTGGGCCGCTTAGCAAGAGGCGCTGTGGGAGACCAGCCTTGGGGAGAAGGCTGGGTGGGTCTTTTGAGGCAGGCCGTGGGGGTCACAGGGCGGAGGAGACCTAGCTGTAGTCTCCCTCTTCCCCAATAGCCTCCCTCCTGTATCTGGAGATCCTAATGGCCTTGAAGCTGCTAATCTTCCTCCCTACCTTCCCTGTGAGAGAGGAGACCTCTGGATTCTCTCCAAAACTTGAAGAAATGCGGGCTAATTGTTCTCACTGTTAAGAATTTTCTTCCTAGTTCCAGGTTGCTAGAAGGTCAGGGTTACAGGTAGACTGCTGCTCTTCTGAAGTTGCATAACTTTCTTTAACTCACTTGGTCTTCCTACCCACAATTGGGATTGAAAGGTAACCCTTGTGGTTACGTTGAGTAAACGAATGAAGGGAAATATACATGTCCCTGGATAATGTTGCAAGATGGAATCTCGGTCGGTCACTGGACCAGAGATGTACTCTTCCAACCTTTCAGTCTCATGCTGAGTAGCAGGAGTCTGAAAACTCAGAAGAGTAAATCTCAGGTCCCGGTGACCGACCAAGATTCGATCTTGCAACTTTGAGCTAACTTTGCCAAGCCCACATAGCTCACATGCCATCCACCAGCAAGCAGCTCTAAAATAAGATTGCCTGGAAATGTCCTAGTAAATGAGGTGCATGCTTAGAAAACTGATCTTTTGCATCTTGTACAATATTAAGATAAATGGGAGCAAATTTTCTACTATCCCGTGAAGATTTTAACATTCTTGTATTGTGTCAAGGTGGATAAATAGGAATCGAATTTCTGTCTGTTGTTCAAGGATTTGATAGCTCAGCAGGAGTTCTTTGCCTAGCATCCTAGCATGCACTTTCGTATATTTCTCAGAATTGTCCCACTGAATTAATGAGGATTTATTCCTTAATAAATGTATTCCTTTATTCCTTCTTGAGCTGATTGCGGCTCAAGAAGTGAAAACCCTTGACATAGAAAATACATATGTCTGGAGAACAATACTTATGAATTTATTTATTTGCTCATCCTGCTGTATACTAGCAAATCAGTACAGACACGTGGCAAAAAACAAATGTAAGTGCCCCTTCTACATACAATAATGTAAAATGATGGCGATGTTAGTTTAAGAAGCACTTTTATTAAAGATATTGTGAAAGTTCTTGAGAACCAGCACAGTTCTGCTTTTCTTTCTGGCAAATATTTTAATCCCAAGGCCATCCAGAATTTTCACCAATCTGTGAGTGAAACTTGATCAAAGTGCAGGTTGGGTTGGCTAATCAGCAGTGTGGCTCTAGCTGGCATGCTGTCATCAGGAAGGCAGCACATTGTAATAATTGTGTATTCAGAGTTCTACTTCCTGATGAAATATGGCTGTTTTTCTTTTGTCCTTGGGAACGCTGTTGGCATGACACAAAGCTGAAGCTAAAATCTAAAAAGATAAGGCTCCCCCAACCTGCGCTGCTTTTCTGGTGAATTAAAAGTAGAAAAAATACATTCATCTAGTTCGTGCTAACCTAATCAAGGCACAGAAATTAAGCAAGGTTGACATTTAGATAGGAGATTGCTAGGAAATTTCAAATCTGTAAGACTAACATTTTTAAAAAAACTCCAAAAAGAATTTGACCAATTATGTTTGATGTAGCTGAAATTCCATGTGTGTTCATGAAGTCAAGATCAAATTTAGGGAAAGTATTTAAAG
Organism: Ptyas mucosa; assembly: GCA_012654045.1. Taxonomy (NCBI): domain Eukaryota; kingdom Metazoa; phylum Chordata; class Lepidosauria; order Squamata; family Colubridae; genus Ptyas; species Ptyas mucosa. The sequence goes on from WNWU01000029.1 coordinate 11,887,766, forward strand.
CAGGGGTGTCAAACTCATGTCGGCACGTTGGCATCTTATGACGTATCAGCACTTTTTTATCCTTTGCTAAACCAGGCGTGGGTGTGGCCAATGTGTGACACATCTGGTCCACGGATCAGGAGTTTGACTGCGCTGCTTTAAAGCATCCCCCCTAAGTGCTTCATAGTGCATATGGCTTGGTCTCAGTTGGGCAAGGAGACACAACATCTGCTTTTGCTGGTGTCAGAACATAGTCAGTCTCGGTTGATCCCAAAAGCAAAGCTAAATCAGGTCTGGTTAGTCCTCGTAAGGGACCAGTTGGGAATTCCAGGGCCATTGGCAATCAGAGAAGTAGATGGTGACAAAACTGCATGAAGACAGTCCCCAAGGGTCAAACGTGACTTGAAGAAGTCTTTGCCTTTATGGTCCATCTACTAGTTTGCATTGCTGACACACAGATTTGGGCCAAATTCTGTACTGGATCTGATGGCTCAGTCTCCTTCATTTCAGGAACCTAGCTCTCACAAGAGACCTTTGCAGGAACGCTTCCTGTACAGAGCCAAGACAAAAGTGGCAACTATGGATCGGGGCAGACTGGCTATCCTTAGCCAATCTGCCCCGATCCAGAGTCTTCCAACACTACCTCCCGCAATCACAAGCCAGGTCACAATTAAACCAGTTGTGGACTGTTTTTTCCAATCGGGTGAAAGCTAAGAAACATGGCAAGTGTGAGTTGCAGATCAGTAGCAGAACGAGCTTTGCATCTTGGCTGTGGGCCATACAACAAAGCAAATATTTGAATTTGTGTGTTAGGCACAACCATACCCAGAGCAAAGATCAAAACTTGGAGAATATCTGGCATACATTTGATTCATTGCTGTCTTGTGCAGGCACTTGTATATAACTCAGCTGTGTGTTTTCTGTACCTAAAGAATTACATTCAGAGATTAGGACAGCTAAGACATATGCCTCATTGTGGTGGTGTCCCACGTGAGATTTGAGAAGAAGCTATCAAAGCACCACAACCTGAAGTCCTGCCTTCGGTACCCTTGCTCAACTGCCCTTGGTGACTTTGGAGCAGTGATCAGATCCACTGTTCCCTGCAAGTTCTTGTGTTTCGCTAGGCCTCAAAAACACTACTGTATTAAATTGAGTATTCCTAGGATGGTGATCTTTGTGCTTTAGGGTTCATTGTGGATATGTGTGCCTGTCTATCACTTTCCTGCAGGTGATGCTCTTGTGCTCGACCTGGTACATTTTGTTGCCCCAATGAAGTCCTTAGAAGAGATTACACAGGCAAACATGGACATGTGGACACATTATTTTTGTGCACCAGTGATCTCAGACTGGCAGATTAGCATATGAGGCTGCCCTGTGTTCTTTCAAAGCCAAAGCATTCCTTGACTTTCTCCCCAGGAGTCTTTGGTAGGGAGGCTGGCAGGATCTTCCATGAGCTCATGGCCCTCTTTGTTGAAGTATCACATGCTCTGGGGAGATTCCTTCAGCCTCTTGCCATTAGGGTGGGTCTCCTCAATTTCTCTTGGCCGTAGCAGCATTGGTCGCAGCTGGTGTTTCACATCTGCTGATAAGTGGAGACCAGCTGAAGTCTCCAAAAAGGAGGAGTTCATCAGTTCCGCACATTAAATGGCTTTACTGGTGCGGGAACCTCTCTTTTACTTCCCCTGTTCCTCTTGGTGCTTCTGCCATGGGTGGGCAGCCTTGGGTGCCTGAGGCCTGAGATCGTTCACAATCACTGGAATGCAGTGAGGGGAGGGAGATCTCATGCAGTGGATCCTTCCTAAGTTTCTCTCTCTGACCATTTAAGCTACTGGGGGCTCCTGCCTGTCTTCTCCGGTTGCTTCCTAGGCAGCAGCTTTTGCCCCCCTCCCCCAAAGTCAACCATGAGCAAGAAACGGTGTGCAAATCTATGAGTTTCTTCTGCATGGTACAAAAAGGTACCGTAGTTGTGATAGGAAAACTCCTTTGAGAAAATGAATTGAGCTTAAAGCAGCGTCTGCCTTTCCTTTGCAGAACTCAGAATGAAGCGACGAGCCTCCGATAGAGGTGGTGGGGAAACATCAGCCAAGGTCCTCTGCCCAGGGATTTCCAGCAGTAACACCAAAAGAGCTGGGCCTTTCATCCTTGGTGAGTAAGAAGGGATTCTTGCCCCCTGGGAGACTGTACCTAACGTGCACCTATTCAGTGCTGTAAGATCATCAGGCATGCAGAGCACTTCCTTTGCATAATGAGTTCTGCCATCAGACAAGATGAAATTCCTGGTCCCCGACAGGCAATATATTTAGCCAGGCAGCAGCATTGCAGAACTCCTTAGGGGTATCCCAGCCTCTCTTCATCACCAGATGGTATGTGGATCCCAGATGCAATCCTGTCTCTGATCACAGCATTTGTGAATAAAGGTTTTGAATCCCTTTATGCTGTGGTCACTGCTGGCATAATTGTCCCTAGTACCCCAGTGCAGCTAGCTCATCAAGAAAAGGTGGGCGACAAAGGTTGAAACTGTACCAAATTCATCTTGAGTTGCACTTTCTGACAAAAGAGGGCAACACAAAAGAGTGTTTACACTTTTGTTTGTGTGTGACACTTCTGGCTCCAGTTCCAGAGCGGATGGCCACAGCACATCCTGCTCTTGTGCTAAGCTGGGGAGGGCACATTAGGGTCATCTCCACTTCGGCTTCCTGTTGGCCGTCTCTGTGGCTTAGGGAAAAACACATCTTGCTGGGCAGAGAGGGAGCTTCTGGGGATAGGCTGACAGGGCAGATGTTCTATTTTTATGTTCCCAGGCCCACGTTTGGGCAACTCCCCAGTGCCTAGCATTGTTCAGTGCTTGGCAAGAAAGGATGGGACAGACGACTTCTATCAGCTGAAGGTAAGAAGCAATTTACACACGCCGTTTCCCCAAAATAACTGACATGACAGAGTGTTTAAACCCTAAAGATCTGCTGAGCTGCAGAATCTTTAAAGGTGGGATCGAATGCAGCGAATATTAACAGGAGCCCTGGTTAGAATGCAGTATTGCAGACAAATTCTGCCCACAGCCAGGAGTTAGATCCTAATAGGGCTTCAGGTTGACTTAGCTTCCCAGCCTTCTGAAGTCAGGAAAGTGAAGACTAAATTGTTGGGGGGGAATATGCAAATAATGCTTTGACACTAAGCTCCCAGAGAGTGCTGTAAAATGCTACGGGGCAGAATATACGCCTTAGTCCTATTGCTAAATAATAATAGAACTTAGACTTATATACCGCTTCATAGTGCTTTACAGCCCTCTCTAAGCCACGTAGAGTCAGCCTACAGCCCCCAACCCTCTGGGTCCTCTGAATACTATTTTGTAAGAAGGGAGTGGGGTAGGTCGATCTTCTGTGGAAAGTCAATGTGCAGTGGTGGCACCACAATCAAAACATTGGTGGTTCTCCTCAAGTGAGACTCAGCCCTTTCAAGGAGGGATATGCCTTCTGCAGCTGTCCAGTCCCGAAAGCCACAGCAGCCCCTTTTATGTGGTGATGCTTTTCCAGAGGGCTCAGGTAGAGAGAGGCCTTTCTTGCATCTTAACTGAGGCACTTGCTGTTGCCGAGGCTGGGGGTAATACAAGATTGAGATGTGAAAACTGTTACCTGCCCTAGAACTGTTTAACCTCCAAATCTCATAGGAACAGGGCATGGGAGGAGTGTTGGGGAAAGGTGAACCCCCTTGGCTTGAGCCAGACCAAAAAGGGAAGTAGGGCCTCCTTTCTTTAAGATGTCAACTTTGTACTCCAAGGTGCTCTGTGTCCTGCTGTGATTTTGTGTGCATTGCATTTGAGACTGGCGCTTTCTGGCTTCCCTGCAAAAAAGGTACTGCCTTGAGCTGCTCTTCCTTTGTCTTGTTCACAAAGATCCTCACCTTGGAGGACAAGAATGACCATGGCACAGAAACCCAAGAGGAACGTCAGGGCAAAATGCTGCTGCACACAGAGTTCTCTCTCCTCTCTCTCCTGCACAATCAGGATGGGGTGGTCCATCATCATGGCCTTTTCCAGGTAGGAGCCGGAGCCCATTGCTTACTGGCCTCCCAGCACTGACCTGGTGGAGCCTCGAGAGGCCTGCTTTCTTAATCCTTCCCATGGCGCAGGCCATGTTAATTGCTTGTGGGGACATCGTGGTTTTGATGTCATCTGCTGCTTGCAGGAGCTGCCCCAGTCCCAGTCCAGCTCCTCTGCCTGAGACTGTTAGGTTCTGCCCATCAAATGCCCCTCTGTGCCTGTTTAATCACAATTGCTTAAGCAAGGCGAGGGACTGTCCTCAGGGAGTCTTTGGCAAGTCTGGGGCATGTTTGCTGGGAAGAATTTGACGCTCCCGGTAAGACAAACTATTTCTGCACCCACCTGCTCCTTTCCGAAATCTCTGAGAATTTCATTAATGGTTGAAAAGGGCAGTCATTTTGCACGGGTGCAAAACCTGCAGTTGTAGCCCTCATGGAAGCAGCATAGAGTGGGGTTGTGTCTAATCAGTGGGTAGGGTGGGCGTCTCCCTGCTCAATTAACTCTGGTCCCTGTGACTTGGGACTATGCAGGACCGAACCTGCGAGCTGGTGGAAGATCTGGAGTCCAGCCGGATGGTCCGAAAAATGAAGAAGCGTATTTGTTTAGTGTTGGACTGCCTCTGTGCCCATGACTTCAGTGACAAGACGGCTGATCTCATCAATCTCCAGCACTATGTCATCAAAGAGAAGCGGCTTAGTGAACGAGAGACCGTTGTCATCTTCTATGATGTTGTGCGGGTGGTGGAAGCCTTGCACAAGGTACCATGTTTCTGCGCTTATTCCACAGTACGATAGCCGTGTTACGGAGTGCACAGCGGCCCCAGAATCTTGCACGGCTAGAAGAACGTTCCGGTCAGGGCACCAACCCTAAATTTTACCGAGAGCTGTTTCCCACCTGCCTTGGCAGGAGCAAAAGGACAGAAATCAGAACTGAGCCGGGCACTTCTCTCGGGGGATTCAATCACGTGCTTCGTTTGGGTCTTCTGCATTGGGCAGAATAACTTCAGTTGTTCTAATTGCAGGATTGTTTTATTTTTGCAGAAGAACATTGTGCACAGAGACTTGAAACTGGGGAACATGGTGCTAAACAAAAGGTGTGTTCCTTCTGCAAATTGCTCGGCCATGGGATGGTTGAGGGTTCCCAGAGGGTCTTTACTTGCCCTTTGCACAAGCTGGGGAAGTGGGTAGCAGGTCTTCTGCAGAGACCCCCTGAAAAGTTTCAGCCTGTCTGCCACGTCCAGGGCAGATGGCATCTCCTCTTTCTGTTCTCTGGTGGGCAAATGTCCAAGACTGGGTGATGCTTCCATCAGGGCAGTTGGTGGTACTGGAAGAGCCAGTCAGCTCCCCAGTCAGGAATCTTGTCCTTGATGCAGACAGACAGAAAGTTTGTCTCAGCCATTGACCAATAAAAGTGCCTTCCATAAAGCGAACGGCACAAAACTATCCCTTCACAACAAGAACTATTAGCAACCATTTGAGGACGATGGCCCTGGTGTAGTTACTCTGCCAGTCACCAGGGAGACCAGGCTAGCTGGTTGTCTCCAGAGGGCCTAGATCCAAGAGACTGCCCACCTCATCTCTTCATTATGCCCAGACAGATTGAGGGATGTATCTGGGCAGCAGTTTTTGTGCATCCTCCTAAAAGCAGCATTTTAAGGCTTCGGCAGCAACCTTCTGGCCTCCTCTCATTCCCTCGTGGGGAAAAGCACCCCAAAGTCCTTTCAAGACTCTGGGCGGGAAGAACTGATCCAGCCTCCAGCCAGATTGTGAGAATTCCTGGATGCATGCAGCTGTCTGGCCCTGGAAAGGAGGCTGCATGGGCTTAGTTTAGGCTGCTGAGAGGCTTTGGAGGAAATAGAAGCGATTTCTTAGAGGCTGGAATTCACCCCTTGTGCGGGGAAGCAGGGCCCAAAAGCTCTCCGCTCCGGGGATGCTCTTTGTTCCGGTCTCAGAAAGAGAAGCTCAGGCAAACTTACTTTGGCTTCTGCCATTTACAGCTTTTTCTAACCTCACCTTTCTGACCCATATTTTGGCCGTGTCCAGGTCAAGTTGCTGCAGTGTGTTCTGTGAGAAAGCTGTTTGGAACAAGTAGCTGCTGAGTTTTTGACCAGGACTCATAGATTTGAACGTTCTGAGCAGAATTGGTGGCTTCAAGTAGTTTGAGGTCAGGGAGCCTGAAGGGCTGCTTCAGTTGTGATTTCTTTTATGCACTTACCTGGATAAGGGCTGGATCCTGAGAAAACGGGACCTCGTGTCTGCTTCTGGGCACCACAGTCTAAAACAACATGGACAAAGTTCAGCATCTTTCGAGAACGGATACTGTATGCCGCCCTGAGTCTTCGGAGAGGGGTGGCATACAAATTGAATTAAATAAATAAATACTAAAATGAAGGAGGGCATGGAAACCAAGTCCTCTGAGGAATGATGAAAGCAACTGGCCATGTTTAGCTTGCAGGGGGAAAGGACGAGGGGAAGCCTGCTCCTGTGTTCCGACAGCTGAAAGGCAAGGAAAAGGAGGAGTGGGTGGACCTCTGTTGCTGTGAGAGCAGGGCCAGAGCCAATGGGTGGAGCCTGCAGGAAAGGAGGTGGAGCTTGGACTTCAGCAGGAATTTCCTGATGGCAAAGAGCTCTCCGCTGGCCTCCCCTGGAGGTCCTCGGACAGGCTAGGCAGCGATCTGCAGTGGATCCTGCGCTGAGCACAAGGTTGGCCTGGTCTCTTGAAATCTCTTCCAACTCTATGATCCCATGGAAAAGGTCCCTTTCTTGGCAGCCCATGAAATTTGGAACCTCTTGGTGGCTGAATTCATACATAGTTTTAGATTGCAGAAATTTGATTTGGTGCATTTGATTGTTTGGCTGCCTCCTGTGTCCTCTTTTTTTTTCCTGCAGTAATTATGGCTCTTTTCTTGGTTTTAATCCTGTAGCTGTGAAACTCCCTCCTGTGATAGAAGGGGATATAAAATGACAAATTAACTATTGCTTGGCAAATTTCCCTTGTTCTGCTTCATAGGAAATCCATCCTAATTCTGTATTTGTCTGAGCTGGAAGTTTCTTTCCTTTTTAAGCCAATGTTAATTGAGATAGAACACCAAAATATTTGTTCTTCTATGAAATCTTCCAATTTAATTCTGCTTTTAATTCCGAGTTAAATTGATGGTCCTTCTCTTGAAGAATTCTTTTTAAAAGGTGCTGTGTTTATATGACAGCAATTTGGCACTCTTCCTTTTCTAAAGTTCTGAGGATTCTGGCAATTTTTACCCAGCTGTGTGAAATAGAAAGAAACATTTGCCTGCGCTGCTTGTTCCCTCAGGTACGATGATGGCGGTGGGGATTCTCGGGCAATATTAGCCTTCCTTCTTTCCCCAGTGCAGCATCCAGGATTCTCTTCTGCCCCACTTCCACTGCAGGCTCCCAACACTCTCCAGGAAGGAGACTTGAGGCTGAAGGACTGGATCAAACCCAAAGATACATGGGGAGCTTTTGGGCAGTCCTAGTTGTCCAAAGTCTCGCAAGTCAATGCACAGTCACAGTACTTACTCCTGGAGGCTATTTCAATTGGGTAGCATTCAGATCTAACTGACTAGATCTAGTCAGTACCATTGGCTGTGAAAGCTGACTGGATGCTCCTCTATTGAGACTCTGCTTATCTATCCTAAAATCATAGAGTTGGAAGGGACCACAAGAATCGTCTGCTCCAACCCTCTGCGGTATACAAAGAGATCAGTTACACCAACTGTCAGAGTTGGCTCTCTTAAAAAGCTCCAGAGACTCAAAACCCATCACCTCCTTCAATAGTCCCACTGTTGTACGTATCTTACAGATATTTAAATGAAATCTAGATAACCACAGCTTATATCAGTAATTTCTGATGGTTATGGAAAACAGTTGATAACAATCTTCTCTGTGATTTACATGCCTGAACATAGCTATCACGTCTTCCCTGTGTGAACATCCTATGTTCCTGCAGTCCGTTTCAGGATCTTGGATTGCCTTTGTTGCACTCCTCTGAATCCCCTCCACTTCCATTCTGATTCTGTCTTTGCTTCAGGACCCACCGGATTACAATCACCAACTTCTGTCTTGGGAAGCATTTGGTGAGTGAAGATGACTTGCTGAAGGACCAGCGGGGCAGTCCCGCCTACATTAGCCCTGATGTCCTCAGCGGTAAGTTGCATCCCTTTCTCCAGGACGTCTCCGGCAGCCCTTTTACTTACCCTGCGGTCTCCCCTCTAGTCCCTTTTCCGAAAGATCTCGGGCGTCTGTGGGTGGGTGGATTTCCAGATCTTTTTCTAGCTTGCTCCAGACAGAGCTACAGTGGCTCCAAAACCTCTTTTTCTTGGCTGGCTGGTGGCCTGGCGGATGGAAAAGAGATTCTGTTTGTTGTGACTGGGAGAGAGGGGGAAAAGAGAAGCCTTGCCATCTTTACTCCTCCTCCCCCGGCCTCAGCACACTTGCGGCTTGGGGGAGGCCTCCTCCTCCTCCCAGTGCAGGAAGAATGTGAGCTCAGCCGGCAGGGTGGTGCAGCTCCTGCTTCTTAGTGGGCCATGCTAGCCTGCGGGTGCCTCCTCTGCCCTGCAGGTCGGCCATACCGCGGCAAGCCCAGTGACATGTGGGCGCTGGGAGTGGTCCTCTTCACCATGCTCTACGGACAGTTCCCCTTCTACGACAGCATCCCTCAAGAGCTCTTCCGCAAGATCAAGGCTGCTGAGTACGCCATCCCAGAGTGAGTGAAAGCAGCCCTCGGTCCTCCTGTCTCCCCCGAGTCGTCCTTCTTTCTGGCTCCGGGGGTTCAGGCCCCGTCCGACCATCCGTCCCTCTAGCTCTTCCCTGTTCTCCAGCAGGGACGGCCGGGTGTCCGAAAACACCGTCTGCTTGATCCGGAAGCTGCTGGTCTTGGACCCTCAGCAGCGCCTGGCAGCCTCGGAAGTGCTTGAATCCCTCAGCTCCATAATTGCCTCCTGGTGAGTGGGGAGGGGGATATGAGGGTGGGGCTGCCCTGGGCAGGGAGAGGAGGTTTGGAGTGGCTCTGCCCTGCATGCAGATGGAGGGTGGGTTGGATTGGGCTGCCCTTCTTTGTCCATCCAAAGGGGACTGTTTGAAAAGGAATCCTCTGGAGCAGCTTCCTGACTCTCCATGTTTAGCAGCTCCCTTGTTTTGCCGTTTCCTCTGGCAAGGAAGCCATTGTCTGCCCCTAAGAACAGGGCTTCACTTGAGAGGCTGCCTTTGCAGAGGCTTCAACTAGACGGAAGAACTCCTCCTGGGGTCTCCAACCAGGTGGCCGAAGGGGTTTCGGTTCTCGATGCATTTGTTGTTGGGTAGCACAGATGGGAGAGGTGATGGCCAGCTCTTGGCTCTTCTTCGCCAGTCTTTGTGTTGCTCTGGCGAGGGCATCATCCGAGCTCCGCAGCATGAACTGAAAGGTGCTACACCTGTTCTCCCTCCTCCACCCTGATGGAGAAGCACCTAGGATAAGAACCGGTGCTGTGGTGTGCCTCCGCTGTGAGCTGTCTAGGAAATTCTCTCCCTGGGCTGGGCCAAACCTGGGAGTCCAGTGACTTGCTGCCTCCTCCTAGCAGGAGCCCTCACCCTGCTGATCAGCAAGCCTTTGTCTCCCACAGGCAGTCCATGTCCTCCCTCAGTGGGCCCTTGCAGGTGGTGCCTGACGTCGACGATCAGTTGGTCAGCCCAGAACACGCGCACGAGGTAAGATTTGCCATCCCAGCCTGGAGGGTCTCAGACTGAGCATCATCCCGGCTGCTGTTGCTGAACTTGAGGGGGTGGTCTCGTCCGTCTCCTCCTGAGCCTTTTCCAGGAGCTTCTTCCAGTCCCTTCGGAGCCCCTCCGTGCAGGGTGTCTGTCTGCACATGGGTCTGCAGGGAAAGCAATGAAGGCTGGGATGGCCTAGCTCGGGATCGGCCTCACCTGCTGACATTTCTGTGTCCGCTGCTGTCCCGGCTCCTCTCATAGGCTTCCTTCCGCCTCTTAGTCTGACATGCAGTCAATGCAGACTGGCATTTTCTGCTGCCAGGAGGTCAGGGGCATGGAAACATGTAAGCGTGCGTGCGTGCGTGCGTGCACAGGCATGCATGTGCAGAGAGAATAGGCAGCTGTCTTCTGAAAGCTACTTGTCAGACTGTCCGCCCTGCTGCTTCCTGAGGCTGGGATTCTTGGGGATCAGGAAGTGTTTGTCTCCTGGTGACCAAAGTCAGGGAGGGCTGGACACAGTTCTGGTCCCCAATGGACTTTGTCCTTCCTGCAGGCAAAGGTGACCGAGGAATGTTCCCAGTACGAGTTTGAGAATTACATGAGGCAGCAGCTCTTGCTAGCGGAGGAGAAGAACACGCTCCACGAGGCAAAGAACTTCCTGCAAAAGCGGCAGTTTGGCAGCGTCCCTCCAGTGAGACGCCTTGGCCACGATGCCCAGCCTATGAACGCCCTGGACGCCGCCGTCCTCGCACAGCGCTACCTTCGGAAGTAGCTCCCACGGGAGGCAGGAGTTGCGCTCCACCCGCCCAGCCTGGCGCAAGAGTAGGGGCCGGGCCCAGGTGCCAAGCGATGTAGCAGTCTTCCCTGCGTGCTGAGGGGTCTTGCTTGCCGGGGTTGCCCCAAGAGGACAAGTGGAAGACACCTCGCTGGGACCAGCACCTGTGGATTTGAACTCCCATCCTAGACAGTAGCCTGCTTTTACTTATGACTCTGAAATCTACCTCTCTGCCTTTTTTAACCACACTGTTCTCCAGACTGAAATGTAGAGCGGTTTTGGCAAAGGTTGTCCTAGCAGGCTCCTGTCCTCACACAAACTGTGGAAAGCAGGTGGACTGCATTTCGCTCCATATGGTTTGAATAAGCTTAATTGTTTTTTTTTTTCCTCCATTGTCCTTCACCCTGGGTTTCAAAAAGGTAACTCTTTCTTCAGCCCATTTCTGTTCAATACCCTGTTTTCAGTTTAAGCTCCAGGTTGAATTATTTTGTGCAGGCATTAATTTTGGACCCCAGTGTGATTACAGCCTTGCAAAACGTCTCATCTTTACTCTGAACTTGTTGAACTGAGAACATTTGCTTGCAGATTCCAGCCAGGGGAAGTTTCAGCCCAGAGCTGTTTAAAATGTAGCTTTTCTGGAGACCAAAGTCTCCGAGCCACTTAATTATTTTGGATCTCCTGGGTGTTCTGTTTTGGTTTTGATTTTTTTAAATGGTAGCTTTTGAAAAGTGCAGTAATGTTGCATTAATTCTGTTTTTATCTCTTGCCCCATTAACCATGGAGGCATGTTTGAAGGGATAAAATTTTGATAATGTGAAAGAGGAGGAGTTGTCCCTTCCCTCTTCCTTCTATTCCACCACCCCTTCCCCCCCACTTACAGACCTCACCTCAGTCCCCCCGCACAGGTGCTCTTGGCACGGTCTCACCGCACTTGCCTGTATGCACAGGTTGGGGAGAGGGCTTGTCCCTTGCTCCAAGCTAGGATCGGGCCGTGTGGTGCCTGGGCCACGGGGGCTTTTTGGACTCTTTGCCTTTCTTGCCAGATAAAGTCATGCACAGCATCCTGTGGAGAGAGATGATTCTATTGCAGAATCTCCGGTTTCTTTTTCTCTTCCATCATCAATTCATTTTCCAGCAATGTTAGCTCTCCAACGTGCTGCCCTTTGGAAGACCTGGATGCTGGGAGCCTGGAGCAAGCCCGTCAAACGGGGCTTGGTGTGACATCTTCCCTGGAAGGGGGAGGGGAGCAAAGAAACCCTTCGGAAGCAGTAGAAAGCAATCTCCCCAAGGTGAGTGTGCTCGCATGATTGAAGTAGTACAAGCAGATTTCTGACTCTGTTGCACAGGAGAACAAATACAGTTCCAACAAGGTCTAGAAATCTGGTGAAATCCAGATGAGGCTTAACCTGTCACTTGGACCTGCCACACAGGAGACAGGTGCAGTTATCGGTCTCTGGAAAATGGCATAGGAGCCTGCCTGCCTCAAGAGATAGGTAACCCCCACCCCACCTTCTCTCTTTGCAGCTGTAGAATCCGGGCCGGCCAGCAGCTTTGCCCAGGGATGGCAGCAGCAGCCTTTGTGGGCTGAAGTGGAAAGTGAAAAGTTGTGCACTTACCCTTTGAGCTGCTTTTCCACAGCCTTCCAGGAAGCTGCCTTCCCTTCTCCTGGTGAGCCCTGAACATGATTCTCAAGTGTGAGAGAGGCGCTTCTGATATAGATGTGGCAGACAGACAGACAGACAGACAGACATAGTCCTGCAGGGATGTGCGCTCAGGAAGGAGCCCTTGGAGGCCTCACCTGCAGCGCAGCTTCCCGGCCTGCTTTAAGTTCCACCCCTGGTTTACATCTTCTCGTAGAAAGGTTGGAGGCAGAAGCTGCCTGGGGAAAGAGCCCTCCAGAAGGGGTGATCAGGGTCTTCCCAGGAGAGGAGCAGGAGGCTGTGCCAGGGGAGTCATCTCCCAAATCCTTGGAATGCTAACTTATCCCTTTGTAGCTCTGCCCTCTTCCCACCTTTAATTTTTTCACCTTCCCCAAGACAGTTAATAATACGTCTGAATGACCTGGTCCTTTTTCCCACCCTTGACAAAAATAGCAATACTCCATTGATTTGGGTGTTGGGCGTTCCACCATCTGTTGCAATAAAAAGCTGACTGGAAAGAGATGGAGAGGGACCCTGCGGTGGGGTGAGGGCCTGGAAAGGGATGTCGTGAGCTGCTGGGTTGGCTTGGGGAGATGTCATGTTGGGTGAGACACCACAGACAAAATCCCTATTGTAAAAACTTGCCAAGAACGTTTGTATAGAGACCTATTTTTGTATTACACCCATCTAATCCAGCATGCCAGCAATAAAATTTCATAATGTAGAATTCATGCACACAGAAGTCTGGTTATTATTTCAACAGTTCCCCTACCCCACACCTTCCAGGATGGGATACGGAAAACCAATTTATAAATATAAATATTATTATAAATTTATTATCAATTTAATAATCTCTCTTAATAGCTGTTTCTGGCCTGGGGAAGTATAGGTGGCAACACTCCTATCTCAAAAGATACAGGTGGTAGTTGGGAGGGGGGGAGCAGCACCTTCACCTTGCCTTGCCCTGTCAAATGCAAGCAGTTCATTGTTCTCCAATTATGAAGAAGAGTGTTGAATGGCAGTAAAAACATCGGAGAAGTTCTCATTCAAAGACCTTGCTGTGCTTCACCACTGTAGAATGGGGCCACCCATCAGTATGGTGTCTGGTATCATCAGCATGTTGATAGCAGAAAAGATTCTTCCCCTGGATCCCACCAGCCGGAATTGCTTGACTGAGAGGGTCTGCAGCATGCCTCTTCTGCTGGCATGGTGTTGTGGCCCATCAGTGGCCTGTGCGGATTGTAGCTGATTCTGACAGTGAGGAGGCTGGTGTGGTGCTGCGCCAGCAGCCTGTGCAGCTGGCACTCGAGTCAGACAGTGAGGAGGCTGGAGAAGATGTGGTGCCAGAGGCAGGGATTCAGCCAGGGCCTTCAGAACCTCCAGAAGCTCCTTTAAGTGAAGAGGACGAAGAGGAGGAGCCTCTTCTCGATGCATGGGCACGCAGAGCTGCCAAAAGGCAGGAGTGGCTCCTCAGGAGGAGGTCTCCTCGAGAGTAAGGCTTGGGGCTAATTGGCCACTCCCTTAGCCTATTTAAGGAGGAGCACCGACTTAAATTTGTAGGGAACAACTTTAGTCCATTCTACCCGTCTGGATTCTCTGCAAATTGCTTCTGGGCTTTCTGCCAACCTTAGTAAGATTGTGATTATTTTTGGTTTTTTGTAGGCTGTTAAGAAAGTTTATTAACAGCCTTTGTTTGGAAAAGACTGAGTTATTTTAGTACATTTAAGTTTTGTATAGACTTTGTGTGTGCTGTGTTTTTTGGGGTCCATAGCTGGGGCAGAACACACGGGTAGGGCGGGGCAATCCCGGTGGGCTGAGATGGTTCCTTGGATAACCTGCTTCCATGCCATGAAGGGCTATAAAAATGATAACCAACACCTTAAATTGGACCCGAAAGCAAACAAGCAACCAGTACATCTTGCACAATAGCAGTGTAACACGGTCTGCCCTCGGGGCCCCAAGAACTGTCCATGTGGCTGCATTCTGCACCAGCTGAAGCTTCCAGTTACTCTTCAAGGATAGCCTCATGTAGAGCACATTGCAATAGTCCAGAAGAGAGATGACCGGGGCTTGAATGAGTGTAGGGACTCCCAGCCTAGGAAAGGACTCAACTGGCAGGCAACACAAAAGTTGTGTAAACGCTCTCCTAGCCACAATTGCCATCTGCTCATCAAGCAAGAGTCATGATTCCAGAAGAACCCTCAAATTGCACACCGGGTCTATCTGGAGTAGTGCAGCCCCATCCAGAACTAAAGATATTAAAGTCCTGGAGCCGGAAGGCCACTCAAACTTCCTAGGATTTGACCAATGATCTCCCCTCCAGAAACCTCAGCCTCCAGGCACCGTGAGAGGGCAGCGACAGCATCACTTGGATGAGCAGCCATTGACTGGACCTCTCGTTTCCTATCAACACCAGTTATGACCGGCTTTAGAGAAAGGAGACAAACCAGTGCAGAATTATGCTGCCCAACCCCAAACCCTACAACTGCCCTCCAAAGGAACCATGGTCAATGATACCAAGGTCAAGGAGAGCAAGGATGGATGCACTGTTCCCATCCTGCTCTCACACAGATCATCCAAAAGTGACCATTGCCCTTTCTGTCCCATAACCAGACCTGAAATCTGACCGGGAGGGCTCCAGATAATTCATTTCATCCAGGATCCTCTGAAGCTGCCAGCCACCTTCCCTGCCATCTACTCTAAAAAGGGAAGGTGGGAGACTAGATGTAAATTGTCCAGACAGGTGGGATCAAGAGGTTTTGTTTTTAAGGAGGGGGCAAACCAGGGCCTCCTTAAAAGTTCCTGAAAACATCCCCTCCCGCAATGAGGAATTTATCGCTGCCTGAACTCACCTGCTGAAGGTTTTCACCAACCAGGAGAGACAGGGATCTAACTGACAGGTGGTTGCACTGACAGCACTGAGGACTGTTCTTCCAGTTGTCGTATGCAGCTTTCACATGAAACAAGTTTGCACAGCCAATCTATTAGCACACAGCCCCACTTTTGCCATTTCTTCAGTTACATTGCCTTTCCACAATCTTTCCTTTTTCATCAATCTCATGGCATTTCCAACATCCTTTTCATTAGTATTCCTTTGCTTTATCGATAGCATTCAGTTCAGATCCACTCTTTGGCACATTCATGTACAAAACTCTAAAACTCTGTTTTTAATTCTGTTCACTTTGCTAGAAGTTGCTTTGCTT
Source organism: Ptyas mucosa (assembly GCA_012654045.1). NCBI lineage: Eukaryota > Metazoa > Chordata > Lepidosauria > Squamata > Colubridae > Ptyas > Ptyas mucosa. The sequence goes on from WNWU01000029.1 coordinate 11,903,104, forward strand.
AGCCCTTTTCATCTATCTCCAAAACAACTTATTTTGATCAAAATCAATGCATTTTCTGTGCCTTTTTTGGTCCTAACTGTTCCTTGCCCTCTTGGACATAATTCCTTGTGGCTCCCTTTTCCTTTATATCCCCATTATGCTGCACTGTTCCTTTATGCAAAGGAAAAGCAAAATCTCCCCAGGGCTTACTTTGTACAAAGGGATGAGGCAGAATTTGAACCGGAGTCCAAGAGATGACTGTGAGCAACCTTTGGGAAGAGCAGTTCCCTTTTAGGCCAGGTGGGGGGGACGTACACCCATTAAGAGAAAGCACGGAAGATGTTTTCGGCTGGTGTGTCAAGTGAAGGCCAAGTAAAAGTGTCAAAGCTTAAGGGACATCAACACTGACCATCCTTCCGATCATGCACATCTCTGCACTGACAGCGGGTGGCACTATCAGTCAGCATGGCCTGGGGAAATAGGAAGCATTTTGCACAAAGATGGAGCAATGGAGCTCCACACTGAGCAATAAGGAAGCCAAGTCTGCATGATGTTCCCTTGGTTGCTTGACATTTTTATGGTACGTAAGGAAGTTAGACAGCATACTAAAAAGCAGAGACATCACCCTGCCAACAAAAGTGTGTATAGTCAAGGCAATGGTTTTCCTAGTTGCCATGTCTGGCTGTGAAAGTTGGACCATAAGGAAGGCTGAGCGCCAAAGAATGGAGGACTTTGAACTCTGGTGCTGGAGAAGATTCCTGCGAGTCCCTTGGACTGCAAGGCCATCCAACCGGTCGGTCCTAGAGGAGATCAACCCTGACTGCTCTTTAGAAGGCCGGGTCCTGAAGATGAAACTCAAATACTCTGGCCACCTAATGAGAAGGAAGGACTCACTGGAGAAGAGCTGGGAACGATTGAGGGCAAAAGAAGAAGGGGACGACAGAGAACGAGGTGGCTGGATGGAGTCACTGAAGCAGTCGCAGTGAGCTTTAATGGACTCCAGAGGATGGTAGAGGACAGGAAAGCCTGGAGGAACGTTGTCCATGGGGTCGTGATGGGTCAGACACGACTTTGCAACTAACAACAAGAAGGAAGGAATGCCGATAATGCCCTTTTGCTAGCTGGGGAGCTCAAATGATTTGCAGCAAACTGTCAGTGTTCCAACTAACTCCTCATTGCAATTCAGAACTCCGAGACAAAGTCCATCAAAGTAAGATTTTATTAGAGAAGTCATATTGGCACATCTGGGGAAAACCTGAATTTTAAATCCAGCATTTACCCCGACCCACACTAAAACTCACACCCTGCCCTGTCCAGTGACATTCACATCCCATGGCCCAATCAATCCACTGTCTCAGCTGCCCACTCTGCTCCAGGTGCCAACAGCCTGACCTTGATTTCATGTGAAAGAATGTTATGATTTACTCCCTTCTCTACTCTCCCGTTACCACTGTGGCAGCCCAGTAAAGTCCGTCCAAAGACGGATCCAGGGCTGACTTAACATTACACTGATTGTACAATTCTTATGATAGACCAAATGGCAGGGGTGAAATCTAAATTTGTTTGCTACCGGTTCTGTGGGTGGGGCTTAATTAGTGGGTGGAGCTTGGTGGTAAGGTGACTGGGAGGGTGTGGCCAAGTCAATGTCACTTCTTTGCCCTTTTTAAACCTACAAAACAACACAACACAGCTGGCTCACCCACAATGTAAAAGCAGCTGTGTTAGACCCAAAATGACCCCTGCAACAAGCAGGAACCTCACACAGCCACAAAAAACCCAAAAAACCAACTTTCACACTTTACACACACAAAATTCCACATACAGCTTTGTGAGATTTTGTATGATTGTGTAGTTAGAGTGAAACACTGCAGAAACACACTAAATCTCAGAAAGCTGCACAAATATTATTTTATTTTATTTTTATTTTTATATAAAAGCAGCTAAATTTAAAACTTCCTAAACTTTAAATGGCTAGCTCTAAAAAAAGAACAACTAAAAAAAACCCCAATTAACTATTTTTTTAAAGCTCCCAAAGGGGAAAAAAACTTACCCAATAGAACAGGGGTCTCCAACCTTGGCAACTTGAAGACTTGTAGACTTCAACTCCCAGAATTCCTCAGCCAGATTTACTTTGCTGGCTGAGGAATTCTGGGAGTTGAAGTCCACAACTCCCTGCCTGCTTGATTGCAGGGATTACAGCAAGGCGTTGCGACCAGCAGCTAAAGTAAGCAAGCTGGGGGCCGATTAGCAGGCACAGCCATTTAAAAGGAAAAAAGTTTTTTTCTTTTTCATGGCTCTGGCGATCCAAGCTGAGTTGCCTGATTAGCAGGCAGCTCAGCTGGGATTCAGAGCCATTTAAAAGGGAAAAAAGGCTCTGATGATTGCACGGCTCAGCTGGGCATGGGGGGGCAGGGATTTTTGCTACCGGTTCTCCAAACTGCCCACCACCATCGCTACCTACTCGCCTGAGCCGGTCCGAACCGGGAGCATTTCACCCCTGCCAAATGGTCATATCATAATATTATGATAGGTCATAAAAATAACATTATTTTGAAATAGCCAATGTATATACATTTCTTTAATTAGAACCCTTTATCTATCTTTTTATGTACTTCTCTATCCTAATAACACCAGTTAAATCTTTCCAGCAAAAGAATTGATCAGAATGTCTAACAAAAGTGAGGAAGAAACTGTGTATCTGAGTGCAATATTTATTAAAGATGGCAACATGGAGAAAAATTAAGATGCAGTAAAAAATTATACATATGTACGCAAAGAATGAGTATTTATCAAAACAAAACAAAACAAAACAGCAAAAGTGGCTGCATTTAAGAGTATAATTCTATTCATTGGATTATGGAAAAAGAAGAGTTGAGTTACACTAGGAAAAGTGAGAAGATGTTACTTAAAACAAGAAGCCAAGGTTGAATGGATGTTAACTGAATATCAAACTAAAAGAAGAAACATGTGGAGATGGTCATATGAAGGAAATGGAGAAGGGCTTGAACTGCAAAAAAAATATAGGAGGAAGGTTAATGGATCAAGGAAGCAATAAATTAAAGTCATGGTTGGATAGGGTTGATGAGCCTAACAAAAGGGGGAGACATTTAAAGTACAAAATATAAAGTTGCATGTAGATTCAAAAATAGAAAGCTAAATAATGGTATAGTAAATAATACAAATTAGATTTAGTGAGATTTCCTTTTCTCTCATGCCTTAGCTTTTTTGGTCTATTTCTTACTCTGCTTAATGTTGCTTACCCATTGCTTAAAATTAACTTCCACTTTCAGAGGTTTTTCACAAGTTTGGTCAGAAGCCAAACAACACTCCTCCTACACGTCTGGATTTTTTTTATTTCCTATATTCATAACTTTTAATTTCTCTGGTTAAACTTCATTCTATTGTCTGCATCCCATTTCCCTAACTTCTAAGTTATGTGTTGAATTTAATTTCACTTGGCTACAGTAGCAATCCTCCCATGCAGTTTGTGTTCTCAGATTGAACAGCATTCACTCAATCATAATTTTTAAAAAGACCTGAATGGAGGGGCACCAACTTGTCTAGGAATTCTGGATAAGCACCCATGAAGTATGATTTTCAACTCAGGGAAGTACCCACTTGTCATGCCATTCCACCCGCCCTTCACTAGCTGGGGTACCTGGCCAAGTGCTCTGCGGAAGACAAGATGCCAATGGCATTTCCACAACCTAGAAAGGCTGCAGGTAGTCCTTGACTTACAGCAGTTCATTTAGTGACCATTCAAGGTTACAATGGCGCTGAAAAAAGTGACTTGGGACTGTTTTTCACATGACCGTAGCAGCATCCCCAGGGTCATGTGACTAAAATTCAGATGCTTGGCAACTGGCTCATACTTATGACGGTTGTGGTGTCCCGGGGTCATGTCGTCTCCTTTTGCAACCTCCTGACAAGCAAAGTCAACGGGGAAGCCGGATTTACTTAACAACCATGTTACTGACTTAACAAATGCAATGATTCACTTAACAACTGTGGCAAGAAAAGTAAAATGGGGCAAACTCACTTAACAGATGATTCACTTAGCAACATAAATTGTAGGCTCAGTTGTGGTCGTAACTGAAGGACTATCTGTATTTCATTTATGTATTTATTTAATCTTCAAGTTAAATGAGGTTTATTTATCAACGTTGGTTCCTGACAAATTGATGTGGAATCATCCTCTGGATCCGGAACCGTCCCTGTGATCTACTTTGGAATCTTCTTGCCCATCAAAGTCAGGTTGGCTCCTCTGGGCTCCCTGGATGTTTGCCTCCTCTTTGATGCCCTCCTCCAGTTGCCTGGCCTGTTCCTCCCCTCCAGGATTCTCCTCCTCCACGGACTGGAAGGCTGGAGAAGAACCTTTATAGACCTGCTTTATAGCCAAACTCCGGGCAGCATTAAAAAACTCAATTTCCTCTTTTTTTCCCTTCTCAGGTCCCCAGTTAGCCAAGTACAAAGTCTTGGGCTGAAGGGAAAATTTGTTAGGGATTCTTCCCTGAATTTCTTTGGCAAACTTCTGTTTGCTGTCCTTCTTTGCTTACTCAGGGAGCTGATTACAGGTAGTCCTCAGCTTATGGCCTAATTGAGCCCAAAGTTTCCGTTGCTCAGTGAGACAGTTATTAAATGAATTTTGCCCCGTTTTACAGCCTTTCTTGCTACAGTTGTTAAATGAACCACTGCAGTTCTTAACTTAGTAACATGTGAATCAGGTTTCCATTGATTTTGATTGTCAGAAGGTTGCCAAAGCTGATCACTTGACCCCTGGACACTGCAACCGTCATCTTTGTTACAGCTGCCATTGGATAAGATCTGCTGACCCTGGCCACCGTGAGAGGGCGACCGGGTCATTGCTTCCTGGGACAGCTGCCTGAGACCCCTTCCCACTGTCGTGGGAGGACAGTGGAGTCCGATATGACCCCCTGCCGGAATGGTGAACTCTCTCCCCTGGACTCTTTCTTAAACTATCTTCAGGAATCCTCGGTCCTTTTCCATTCTCCCCAGATAGACTTTGGAACCTAGATGTATGCATCCGCTGATCTCTTCGCACTGCGAGACTCCCCCCTCTCGCAGGCCTGGCCCTCCGTGTGATCGAAGGCCTATCTTGATGATGGGTTTTGGAACCCCGAGAGATGGCATGCAGCGAAGAGGGGGTTGAGGGGGTTTTTATCAAAATTTTTAAAGAAATTTTTAAGGGAATCTGGGAGGAGGGACGGGAATAATGATTTTTTAAGGGGAACTGGAGGAAGACCAAAGGGTTTGGGGGGGCAAACCCTTTAAGGTTAGAGCCAAGCCCGGCACAGGGGGACGGTCTGGAGGGCACAAAACGAGGGATTGGGGGGGGGCTGGAGGACCACCCGGAGGAGGAATTTTCCATCAGCACGGTAAATGGGAGGGGCAGATATGGCGGGAGTAGGGGACCATATCATATGCAGGTGGCGCACACTTGCTGTTTGAGAGCAATTGCGCGCCCCGGTCCCCAAGACTCTACTCAGATACTTGGTGGCTTAGATACTCAGGACCTGGGCCTCCGGCTGATGCTATGCAATGCCAGGTCCGTGGTAAATAAGGTCCCTCTCATCCATGATCTTATACAGGAGGGGGGAGCGGACCTGGCAGCTATCACTGAGACTTGGTTGGGCCCGGAGGGAGGGGTCCCCCTGGTTGAGATGTGCCCACCAGGTTTCAGAGCGTTCCATCAGCCGAGGGCCCAAGGGAGGGGCGGGGGGGTAGCGGTTATTATTAAAGAAGATCTTGGCTCGAGGGAATCCACTGTGCCACAGATTGCCGGATGTGAAACCCTCTTTGTGAGATGGGGCCTTGGGGTTCAGATGGGCCTGCTGCTTACGTACCTGGCTCCCTGCCGTGTGGCAACGGCCCTGCCCGAGCTACTCGACGTGATAGCTGCGGTGGCAGTTGATACACCCAGGCTTATGGTCATGGGTGATTTCAATCTGCCATCCGTAGGTGAGACGTCTGAGATGGCTCGGGAGTTCATGGCTTCCATGACGGCCATGGACCTGACCCAGTTAGTTCATGGCCCCACCCACAGAGGGGGTCACACTCTGGACTTGATTTTTGTCTCTGGCCAGTGGTTGAGTGGGCTTGTTATAGGGGATATAGACATGGAACCCTTGTCATGGTCAGACCACTCACTCCTTCACCTAGATCTTTAAACCACTACACCCCACCGCAGGGAGGCGGAGCCTATAAGATGGGTCCGCCCCAGCCACCTGATGGATTCTGATAGATTCCAGATGGAGCTTGGGCCATTTCCTGAGGTACTGGCACACGACTTGGTCGGGGACCTGGTGGCGGCCTGGGATCGGGCTGCTAGCGGGGCCTTAGACCGAGTCGTGCCTCTGCGGCCTCTGACCCGGTGCCGATCCCTCACGACTCCTTGGTTTACTGAGGAGCTGAGGGAGATGAAGCGCCAGAAAAGACGCCTGGAGAGCGGTTGGAGGGCCAGTCTCGCTGAATCTGATCGAACACTGGTAAGGTTGCATATTAAAACCTACCTAGTGGCGATAAAAGCGGCAAAGTCTAATTACTTTTCCGCTCTTATTGCGTCATCAGAGAATCATCCGGCAGCCCTGTTCAGGGTGACCTGCTCCCTGCTTCAACTAGGAGTGCGGGAGGACCCCCTGGAGGGCAGGGCTGAGGATTTCGGACGATATCTGTATGACAAAACCGCTCAGATCCGGCGGGATTTGGACTCTGACTGGGTAGATCCGGGCAGGATGATGAGGAATAGTCTTGAGAGCGTTATCTGGGAAGAGTTTGACTTTGTGACTCCGGATGACGTGGACAGGATTTTGGGGAGACTTAATGCGACGTGTTTATTGGACCCGTGTCCCTCCTGGTTAGTGCTGGCTTCCCGGGAGGTTACACGAGGCTGGCTCCAGGGAATTATTAACGCTTCGTTGAGTGAGGGTCACTTCCTCGCCGCCTTGAAAGAGGCGGTGGTGAGGCCTCTCCTCAAGAAGCCCTCCCTGGACCCAGCAGTATTGGCTAACTATCGTCCTGTCTCCAACCTTTGCTTTGTGGCGAAGGTTGTTGAGAGAGTGGTCGCACGACAGTTCCCACAATTCCTGGAGGAAACGTCCTATCTGGATCCATTCCAGTTGGGTTTCAGGCCTGGTCACAGCATGGAAACGGCATTGGTCACGTTGGTTGATGATCTCTGGAGGGCTCAGGACAGGGGTTGTTCCTCTGTTCTGGTCCTATTAGATCTCTCAGCGGCTTTTGATACCATCGACCATGGTATCATGCTGCACCGGTTGGAAGAGTTGGGGATGGGGGGCACCGTTTTACGGTGGTTCTCCTCCTTTCTCTCCGACCGGTCGCAGTTTGTGTTGACAGGGGGGCAGAGGTCGACCTCAAGGCCTCTCATCTGTGGAGTGCCACAAGGGTCGGTCCTCTCGCCCCTTCTGTTCAACATTTATGTGAAGCCGCTGGGTGAGATCATCCGTGGTTTTGGGGTGAGATACCATCAGTACGCTGATGACACCCAGCTGTACATCTCCACCCCAACGATGCCCTTGAAGTGATGTCCCAGTGCCTGGAGGCTGTACGGATCTGGATGGGGAGGAACAAGCTCAAGCTCAACCCTTCCAAGACTGAGTGGCTGTGGTTCCCGGCATCCCGATATAGTCAGCTGACTCCATCGCTGACTATCGGGGGCGAGTCTTTGGCCCCCGTGGAGAGGGCGCGCAATCTGGGAGTCCTCCTGGATACACAGCTGTCCTTAGAGGAACATCTGACAGCTGTAGCCAGGGGCACCTTTTGTCAGGTTCACCTGATTCGCCAGTTGTGCCCCTTTCTTGATCGGGATTCCGTGTGCACAGTCACTCATGCCCTCGTCACCTCTCGCCTGGACTACTGTAACGCTCTCTACATGGGGCTCCCCTTGAGGCGCACCCGGAGGCTCCAACTGGTCCAGAATGCGGCCGTGCGGGTAATTACGGGGGCTACATGGCGCTCCCGCATAACACCGCTCCTGCACGAGCTGTACTGCCTCCCAGTGGTCTTCCGGGTGCGCTTCAAGGTGTTGGTTACCACCTTTAAAGCGCTCCATGGCATAGGGCCCAGTTATCTTCGAGACGGCCTTCTGCCACCGACGACCTCCCATCGACCCGTGCGCTCCCACAGAGAGGGCCTCCTCGGGGTGCCATCAGCCAAGCAATGCAGGCTGGTGACCCCCAGGGGGAGGGCCTTCTCTGTGGGGGCCCCTACCCTCTGGAACCAGCTGCCCCCAGAGATAAGAAGAATCCATGACCTCCGTGCCTTCTGCCATGCCCTTAAAACATTTTTTTTCCAACAAGCCGGGCTGGCCTAAGTAAAGCCTTTTAAATGATTTTAAATTGGGGTGTTTTTTAAATTTGGGCCAATTTAGATATTCTTTTTAATCTGTTCTTAATGTTTATATTGTGTGTTTTTACTTGGCTGTACACCGCCCTGAGTCCCCCGGGAGAAGGGCGGTATAGAAATCCAAAAATAAATAAATAAACAAACAAACAAATAAATAAATGTCAGTTGCCAAGCGTCCCAATTTTGACCACGTGACCCTGGGGATGGTGCAATAGTTGTGTGAAGAATGGTCCTAAGTCACTTTTTTCAGTGCCGTTATAATTTCTTACGGTCACTAAACGGACTGTTGTAAGTCGAGGATGACCTGTACAAGAGAAAAAAACCAAGTGAACGGCATATAGATCATGTACCATATAGTGACCACATTGATTTCCTCCTCAACCTGGTCCTCCACGTGTTCCCCCATTGCCAGTGCCAGGGAGCCTCCTTCCTTCCACCTTTCCCAGTCTGGGAGGGTCTTTGCATAGTAAGGAAACACTTAGGAAGTGTTGGTGACTGGTTGCCAAGAAGCAAAAAAAGTCACGAAGGGTTAGACAGCCTGAAAGACAGGAGAATCTAACTTTAGCAAGTGTATTTATTTAATTTTTACCCTACCTTTATTATTTTATAAGTAAGACTGTAAGTATACTCCTTCCTCCTATTTTTCTCACAACAACCCTGTGAGGTTGGGTTAGGCTGAGAGGGAGGGACTGGTCCAAAGTCACCCAGTTGGCTTTCACGCCTAAGGTGAGACTAGAACTCACCACCTCTTGATTTCTAGGCCAGCACCTCAACCACTTGACTAGACCAAACAGGATCTGTTTTGTGCTGAAAGAGGTCTAACTGTACTTTTCCCCATGAAGCTGTTTGCAGGACTGTCCCAAAAACAAGAACATGAGACTGAGAGCACCTGAAAGCCATAAGGCCTAGACCCTGACAAATATGAATTAGCAGTGAGTTTCAAAAGCTAGATTTCAGGGAGCTGCTTCTTGGGCCTCTGAAGGATTATCTAAGTAGGACAGCAACTGCTTTTTGCTCTTTTTTTCTGCCCACCCATGGGCCCTCGGAAATCTGCATGCACTTAAATATAAATGAATCTTAGCCCTATAATTTTTTTAACAAAAAGGCTACTATTGCCCCTTCCAGCTGAGGAGCGGACTTGATGTGTGCTCTTTTCTAGCTTGCTATAGTGACTTAACTTGGCTGATGCTGTGTCCATCCAAGGGCTTGTGGGTCCTGCACAAATTCTAAAGCAAAGTAACTTCCCAACCAATCCTCCTCCATCAACCCCCTCCCCAAGCCTGTATTTAAGAGGAAGGGGGAGCTCCGGCCCCAGCCAACAACCATTTCCTGTTGCTCTGCAACCTTAATGCAAACCAGACCCCAACTCTGAGCCTCGTCTGCGTTTCCTTTTGCAGTCAGGAGGAGGTGGACACAGGAGGCGGACACAAGCTGGGAGTTTCTGGGCTTCCTGGCTGTCCCAAAGGCCCTGGATCATTCTCCTCCTAACACCCAGGTAAGCAGCATAGGAGTGGGCTCCTTTCCTTTCCCTTCCTTTCTATGTATTTCCTTCGATATTCTTCTCTTTTCTCCCCCTCCCCTCACTAAAAGAAAAGCAGGAATGTATTTCTGTGTTTGGCCACTCGTGGAATGATCTGATGTCCCCCTCGGCCAGCTTTATAGGAATTCCCAATTCCAGGATCTCTAATGCATGGGTGTCCAAACTGCAGCCCACAGGCCACATGCAGTACTGGGCAATAGCAATAGCACTTAGACTCATATACCACTTCACAGTGCTTTATAGCCCTCCCTAAGCAGTTTACAGAGTCAGCATATTGACCCCAACCATCTGGGTCCTTATTTTACTTACCTCGGAAGGATAGAAGGCTGAGTCAACCTTGAGCCTGGTGAGATTCAAACTGCCAAATTGCAGGCAGCAGAAGTAGCCTGCAGTACTGCATTCTAACCACTGCACCACCACGGCTCAGTTGGTAACACGGTCCCACAAGAAAATAAATTTTTTTAAAAAGGAAGTTTGTTACTTATATGCATTAACTATGTATTTTAGATCAGTGTCCCTCAACCTTTTGGGCACCAGGGACCACTTCCATGGAGAGAGGTTTTTCCGTGGTCCACAGGGGCCGTGGTTTTGCGTGCTCCCTGCATCCCACGGATGGGGTTTCGCTTGTTTAAGTTTACTTTACTGTCATTGCACCTCATACAACGAAATTAAATGCCATCTTCAGTGTACATCATACATAAGAAAACGATAAAAAATGAAACAAAAACGCACATCCTTCACATTCTACACAATTGAATCGAAAACCCCCGATACTACATTAATATTACCCTATACAGTAGAACTCAACATAGTTACTGCTCTGGGATAGAAGCTGTTTTTCAGCCTATTTGTCCTTGTTTTTATTGTCCTGTACTGTCTGCCAGTTGGCAATAGTTCAAAAAAAGGGTGCCCAGGATGAGATGGGTCTTTAAGAACGTTTTGAAATTTCTTAAGGCAGCGGGAGCTATAAAGCTCTTCCAAGGAGGGGAGAGGGCAACCAACCAATGATCCTCTGGGCAATGACGTTGACCCTCTGGAGCGCTTTCCTGTCTGCCACTGTGCAATTAGAAAACCATACACAGTTAAGATACTCTCTATGGTGCAGCAATAGAAGGTCACCAGCCATTTTTCATTCAGTTGCTGTTTCCTGAGAAGTCTCAGGTAGTATAATCTCTGCTGGGCCCTTTTGACCAGGGCTGCAATGTGAGCGTCCTTTGATAATGTTTGCACGGCCCACTGGCATGCCGCAGACCAGTGGTGGTCCCCAAACTGGGGGTTGGGGACCCCTGTTTTAGAGGCAGCCCAAGACAATTCCTCTCCACACAGTGTGGCCCAGGCAAGCTAAAGGCTGGCCCTGCGCATTCCAGTGGCTGCTTGGCAGAGAGCTGGGCCTCCGCTTCCCTTCTGCCCAGGGTCCCAGCTGGGAGGGTAACTTCCTGGCCACCTGTGGCATTAGGCAGGCAAGACTGGGCCATTTTTTGGCCCTTTCCGCAGGGCAGGGAGGATTGCTGAGCTACAGCTTCCCCCAAACCAGAGTAAAGGTTCCATGTTCCTGTGTCTGAAAGCCCCCAGTGAGGAGAGTGAGGCCGGGGCCTGGCCAAACCTCAGGAAAGCTGCTTTCCCTGCCAGAGGGAGGGAGGGAGGGAGGGTGCCCTCTTGAGTGCTGCCCCTTTGGGAGGCCGGGTGCAGCTGAAGGGCCAGGATGCCTGCCTGCCTTCCCAGCCCTTCCTTGGAGGGAATCGTTAACCAGGGCAACTGGATGGAGGAAGGCGGTTGTCCTGAGAAGCCAGAGCTGCCCTTTGGCCTAGTTCAGCCTCGCCAGCAGCCTTCCCCCGCCTCCGCCCCCGCCGCCCATCAGCGCTCCAGGCCGGGGTTGCGAGGCGCCCTCCCGCTGCAAGGCCGACAAAGGCCGCTCGCTGGAGCCGCCGCTGACCTCCGCCCCGCATTTCTGCCGTTTCGGCCACGGCCGGGAGACTCCTGGGAAAAGCCGGCGATCCGGCTGCCTCTGCCCAGCCGAGGGCGGCTTGCTCAGGGGAGAGGCTGGGGAGAGGGAGGCCAAAGCCGGTCCCCCCGGGCGGCCTCCCCGCTTGCTTGGAGTCACGGAAGCCTCCGGGCCGCTCGGGGATGCGCCCTTGGCGGCAACCTTCCGGAAAGGCTGGGGCGCAGGCTGAAGACGGGGCCGGTTCCGAGGCCGCCTTTCCTGAGGTGAAGCCCCTCGCCGGACGACGCCCCCGGGGCTTCCCCAGCTTGGGCGTAAGGCGGGCTGGGCTCGCTCTCGGTGGGCAGGACGCCGCTTCCCTGGCCCTCTGGCCACCGCCCCGGAGGCCGTCCCAGCGGAAGGACGGGCGGGCGGGCTCCTGGCCGTCCTGCTAATCCCGCTGAAAGGGGCTCTGGGGCGGCGCCGGGAGCGTCCCTTCCCCCGGCCGCCCCGCCTGTCCCGCTCGCTTCCCGCCCCCCCGGCTGGCCCCGCGCGCGTCTCCGCCGAAAGGAGCGCCTCTTTCCACTCCCGCCGGGCGGTCGGCCAGCTCGGCTCGGCTCCTCAGCCCCGGCCGGATCGTCCCGCGGGCCCTGCCTCCCCTGCCGCGATGGGGAGCCGACGGCCGCAGCCTTGAAGGCAACAGGTAAGCCGCAGCTGCCGCTCCTGGCGGCGGCACCGAGGCTGGACGCGCCTTCGAGGAGCCGCTTCCCCGCCTGCCCTGGCGGCGGACGTGGCGAGGAGGCTCTGTCGACGACCGCCGGACGAGCTTGCTTTCCGGATCAGCCCGGGAGCCTTCGGGCCGCGGCGGTTCGTGGGTGGCCGCAATCTGGCGGGGGAGGCAGGCAGGCAGCGGAGGGCAGCCGAGCACGAGGCCGGCGACTCCTGGCCGGCACTCTGCGCGAGCTCAGAGGTTGCCTCGCTCCTTCATGTTGCCGCCCCGATTCAACCTCCCCATTGGCCCCAACGGAGCCCCTTCAGCCGGAGCCTCCCTGGAGGAAGCGCCTTTCCTCCCTTTCCCCGGACTTGCTCTTCCCCGAGCCAGGGAAGGGGGCAGCTATGGGGCCGCGTCCCCGCAGACTGCCCGAGGAGCGCCAGGAGGGGGGCGTCACCTGGCGGCCCTCGAGCCCCCGCCGCCCCGTCTGCACTGGGCGCTGCCCGGCCGCGGTGGTCCCGCCAAGGAGCCGCGAGGGTTTCTCCCGCCCGCCCGCCCGCCCGCCCGCCCCGGCTGGCCAGCAGCCCGTCTTAGCCGAGGCCCAGCAGCCTCGCGGCGCAGGAGAAGCCGCGCTCTGCTGTTGGGCGGGAGGCTGCTGGGGCTCCCCGGGCCCTGGAAAGAAGCAGCCCGGCCGGGACCCCTTTAAAACAGGCTTCCTTAACGACGTTCTGTGCCTCTTCTGGAGGCTTTGACATCGGCGTCCATTGCAGCTCTCCAGATGGTGAGGAAGCAAATTCCTGTGTAGATGGAAGGCAGCCAAAACTGACCCATCCACCCCAAAGAATCGAAAGTGCCGACACATATTTGGCCATATGCAGGGCATTTGTTCTCTAGATGTTAAATTTAACAGATTAACAGAGTTGGAAGGGACCTTGTACATCATCTAGTCCAACCCTCGCCCCAAGCAGGAGATCCTACACATTTCTGACCAATGGCTGTCCAATCTTTTCTTGAAAGTCTCAAGTGATGAAGCTCCCACAACTTCCGAAGGCAACTTCTGTCCCATGGGTAGATTATTCTCACTGTCAGACCTTGTGCCCAGGTCACACCCCTTGGGTGTTTGAGAGAGGAAGCCCCCCCCCCAATGCATCTTCTCTGCCCACTTACCTGCGGCAGCCTCAGGCAAGGAGAGGCAGGAGCTGGGTGCTTCCCTGAGTCAAACGGGTTCTTTGGTCACAGGGCAGGGAAGTCCTCTGACCTTTGCCATCTGAACAATGCCACATAATGAAAACAAGGAGGACCACCTTCCCCTTGCAAGACCCCCCCCCCCCGCTGGTTCCAAAGCAGGGAAGAAGTCAATGTAACACATGGAGTTGCTGCAGACAGTTGTCCTTCCTAGAATGCAGAGGACTCTCGAGTCCAGTGCCAGCTCTCCGTAGGAGCCCCAACTCAAGCTTCCCAAAGAGATGGCCTCCTGGCTCCATCATCACTACACAGCCAGGAAAGGGAAGCTCATTCTTTTTACCCTCAAACTGCATTCCCTAGTAAGAGCCACTTCAGTTGACATGGGGCTTCCTGTTCTGTAGCTTAATTTTATTATTTTTCTTCTGCCCTTTGAAAAATTGAGGACAACCTGTATGCTTCTGTGTTGCATCATTTTCAAATATTTATATGCTATCTCTTCTCCACTAAACCTTCCTAATTCCTTCAGGTTTATTTTCTCATAGAATGTAACTTTCCAGTTTCTTGAAAATCTGATTCAATTCAGCCTTATTCAGTTTGTAATAAACTATTTCTCCAATTTTTCCCCCAAGTATTGTTCCCAAGCCAAGTACCTCTGTTCAGTGTTTTTGTATTTGATAACTGTTACTTAATAATGTCTATGTCTCTGTTAAATATATTGTTATTTGTCAGTTTGACAAAGGAAGCTTTTACTGTGGATTTTTTGGGGGGGTGAGGTGGGGGTTGCTTTTGAGTCTGTTGATTACCTGGACAAATCTTTGCAGTTTTCTTGACAAAAGTTTTTCAGGAGTTTTTGCTTCTTCATCCCAGGACTGAGAGAGAGTGACTGGCCCAGGGTCGCCCAGCTGACTCCATGGCTAATGTTGGAACTCTGGTTTCTAGCCTGGTGCTTAACCACTGCACCACCTGGCTCTCCTTACTGTGTTAGCAGAGAGCATTTGGCCATCTTCAATGAGCAGATGCTACAACAATTCCCTTCTATTGGATTGCTCTCTATGGACGCCTTTGATGTAGAACAGTGTTTCTCAACCTTGGTAGCTTGAAGATGGGTGGACTTCAACTCCCAGAATCCCCCAGCCAGCAGTCCACCCATCTTCAAGCTACCAAGGTTGAGGAACACTGGTGTAGAAGATGTTCTTTCTCGGCTCACATCTTCACTAAGCTTCTTGTGCCACCAACTCTCTGCTCTATTTTTTTCCCCTGGCTGGAGTAGTTTGCAATTGTGTTTTTAATACTGTATGGCCTTTTAAGGAACTTTTGTACTCATTTTCCCATCACCTTCTTCTTTCTGCTTATAATTGCTTTGAGTTCATTAAAACTGGAAGCCCAAAGCGTAGTAGGTTTGACTACACTCAGCTAGTTTTCTGTAAGAATGAGTATTCCTGCTGTTTTCTACGAGCTCCTAACTCTTCCCCATTGGTTAATATCAGTTGAAGGGCAGCTGATCTCCCGCCCTTTGAGGGATGGAGTTGTCAGGGAGTTAAGACAGGAATTTTCTGGAAGGATTAAGTTGCAGAGTTTGCCTTCCATTGTTATTCCTTCCTGCTTCTTTGACAGATCTACAATTAACTTTTGAATGGTATCATTCACACGTTTGTTTGTTTTTGACACAAGGTAATATATCTGGGGCATACTTTAATTTTAACTATACCACTGTGTTTGACTGAGGCATTCCTTAGGAGATGAGAATATTTATAATATAAAGTGCAATTCCCCCCCCCCCCATTTTATTATTTCTGTTCCCTTTTGACCGAGTTATACTGCTCACTTGCTATATTCTAATCATTGGAATCATCCTGCCAAATTTGTTACACCTATCAAATATTTTTTTTCTTCCTGGAATTAAAATTCCACATCCTCTCAGCATTACTGTGGAGATTACAGCCATAACCCTTGTTACTCAATCATATTCCTCATCACTGTTTTGCGCTGAGTGTCCTAAGAGTTCAGTTACTGTCTTTCTCCTGCAATGCACACACATCCTTATTCAAAGGTCTTCTACGTTTACATCTCCAGCCCTGACGGAGGTAGTTTGTAACCCCCCTGATGACTTATATCATAGATCCACAGATCATCTGGGGTATAGTCCATCTGAATGAGAAGAGAAGAGAAGCTGGAAGGGATCTTGGAGGTCTTCTAGTCCAACACCCTGCTCAAGCAGGAGGACATTTCAACTGACACCTGTACTTATACCCCCTTCTACAAGTCCATCCTCCCCAAACTGAACTTGTAGCATTTTCTCTTTCTTGTCCTCTTCTCTGGAGTGGAAGGATGGAGAAAATGTTTTGAACCAGGTCCCAAAGCCCATGTTGCAGTTGTCATTGCAGCAAAATTGGTTCCCACCAAGGAACAGGAAGGGGGCACACCTCTCAGTGGAAGTGAGAAACCTTGGAAGTTGTTCTGTAAGTGTCCTTGACATGTAGCCAAGAGACCCGGCCTGGGTGGCAGCAGGATGATCTTGTTCGTCTATTGTTTTTGAAGAGAACCTTGACATCTAGTGGGTTGTGGGCTGTCCACAGTGTGTCCGCAGATGGCTGGTAAGGCCTATATGCACACAGAATGTTCTGCCACATGTGCAGGCAGCAGGAACAGAAGCCTCGGCACCCAGTCAGTTGTTCTTCCTCTGAGATGGAGCCATTCCTGGACATTGATGGGAAACACCAGGAGGCGTGGGATATACAGTAGAAGAAAAGGCAAAGCCTCCGTTTTTGGCCGTGGTCATCAAGTCCTGGGCCAGACCCACAAAAGAGCGACTGGGCCAGCTTTGAGGATGGGAGCTGCCATTTCAGATCCCTCTTCAGCCAGGAAGCTCCAAGAGGCTTCCTTCCTCCCTTGCCTGCTCCGTTCTGCATTTTGGAAAACATTTTAAGGGCCAAAGGGAGCTGAAGCAGAGGGCAAGGGAAAAAATCCACTTCCTGTCCGATTTGGCTGCTGGCTTCGATTTACTCCTGGCCTGCCTGAAGAGGGCAGTTGGGCTGGGCGACTGTCACAGGATTTGGCAGCCTCTGCCAGGACTCCCATGACGCCTCTGCAGGGTGGGGGCGGGGGCGGGGGCGGGGGGAAGTCAGGCTGTGCTTGCTGGTTAAAAGGACCCTGTTTTGCTGCCATCCTGGCTTCAAAGCTCCTTTTATTTCACTTGCTTCCTTCTGAGTGCTATGGAAAGAGTGGTTGTGTGTCTCTTATTGGTCTGGTTTCTTGAAAGCAGGCAGGCAGCCTTTTCCTAGTCAGAGGCTGCACTGTAGTTGGGATCCTGCCTGCCCCCACATTTCCACCTCTTGAGATGGGCAGATGTGAAAGAACCACTGTGACATCACCTGAGTGTAGTGAAAAAAGCATTCGGCTTCTGTTCCGCTTCGAGGCACCAGAGCAGGGGTGGATTTCAGCTCCCAGAATTCCTGAGCCAGCCTGGTTGTAGAGGGGCCATCGTTGCCCACCCTGTGCCAGAGGATGCCTTCGGCCTTGCAAGAAGCCTAAGAACCCTGTTCTGTCCCTTTTGTGACACAAAAGCAAATACTGTACTCTACCCAAAAATGTCACCTTTGCTGAATGCCTGATTTGACAACTGCTTTGCAAATATGTGGCAGAGGGTCCCTGGGGGCCCTCCTAGGCTGCCCAGCCAGCCCACCTGTAAGCATCTCAGCATTCAGAATTCAGCTGATATGTATCCCATGACCAGCAGGTAAAACATTAACTCCAGATCTTAAGTACCTGTAAAACATTGCACTCCCCTCCAACCTACTTTTAGCCATGGAGACTCCTGGGTGACTTTGAGTCACTCACCCTTTCTCACCCCAGCCTACCTCACAGCTCATGCATTTGGGGATCCAGTGAAAGACAATCAGCCGCTAAGCTCCCTTGAGCAATGGAAGGAAATGTAAGGAGCAGATAGTTTTAATTTTTTAATTAATCAATAGTCAAGACAAACCAGCTAGCCAGGTGAAGGGCTTTGCAAGGTCCAGCATGATGCAAACCTTCCTCACGGCCGAAACTCCATCCTCCCCTCTCCAGGTACCATAAAGGCATCCGCCATGGAAGCGGACGGCGAAGGGGAAATGGAACTCCTGAGTAGCAGCATTGCAGCCTATGCACACATCCGAGGTAGGTGGACAAATGGGGCTTGGTTGAAAGGTGTGTCTGCCACCACACCAGGTAATGTTTGAGAGCGCTTGATGGGTGCACAACATGCTTTCTCTGGCTTGGCAGGATCTCTTGGAAGGGACTGAGCCCAATTATCTGGGAACTCTTCAGGAGCCGGTTGATGCTGAAGAATTAGACAGGGTCCTTGTCGCTATAAGCTCAGCTACATGGACTCAGGCCCCTCCTGGTTGATCAGGGATCCCAGGAGTGGTATGTGTTTGGGTTGTGTGGTGGTTAAATGCCTCTTTGCAAGAGGAAGTGGTACCACCTGTCTTGAAGGATGCGATGGTGAATCCCTTCTCAAGAGGGTATCCTTCTACCCCAACAGTATGAGATAACTTCCATCAGCCTCCAAACTTCCCTTTATAGGGAAGATCATTGAACTCAACACTCAGCTACAAAGCCCTGGATGAAATTGATTATTTGGACCATGTTCAATCTGGATTCAGACCAGGATACAAAACAAACTTGTGACTCTTGTAGATGACTTTCAGGGGACTAAGATGAGACTGGTGCAACTATTCTGGCCCTCCTGGACCTTTCAGCAGCTTTTGGTGCTATCAACTACGGTATCTTCCTGGACTGGCATTGGGGGGTTTGGGGTGGGAGGCAGAGTTTTGCAGTGATTCTCCTCTTTCCTTCCTAGCCAGGTCTAGAGCCAGACCCTTGCAATGTGGGATGCCTCGGGGCTTGAGTCTTTTCTGAGCTTTCCTCTTTAAATCTAAACCGCTGGGGAGGTCATCCAATGGCATGGGCTTTTACATCCACCTCTCTCCAGGCAGGTGATGCTGTGCAGTGCTAACCGAATACCTGGAGGCAATAAAGGTCTAGATGGGGAGAAACTGGTTTCTGCTCAATCAGTTGAAGTGCCTTTCACCCCTCCCCCAGTCCAGGTGATATGTCATCTTTGACTCTGGATGGGTTCTATTCCCCTGGACTGAATCACGTCTCCTGCTCCAGAAGCAGGTGGCAGCCGTGCCTAGGTGGGCTTTGCACTGATTGAAGCATTGCTAAAGCCTTGGTCACCCCCTGCTTGGATGACTGCAGTTTGTACTGTTTTTCAAGAGACCCTGGAAAATTTCACTTTTTCACCAATTTATGGGCCATAGCTGCTTCAAGGGTAAAGATTATAGGGCCTGTTGCTTTGCTTTTCTGGTTTTTAAAATGAACTTACCTCTTGTTGTTTTAAGCATTGGTGGTTTTGAGGTTTTTTTTCTTATTGTTCTCTTTGAAGTCCTTCCAGGAAGGAGAAATGGTGGAGATAGTCAGGTTCAATCCCTTTAGTCTAGCTAGCCCATCCGTATCATTTTCTGGGTAGATTGCCATTCCCTCCTTGCAGCCTGCTTGAAGAGCAGCATAGAAAGAAGAGAAGACATTCCCCCAAGGAGCAGAAGTGCAACTAGAGATCAGAGCAGCTTCCTGTTCCTGCACCCCAGAATGTTGATTCCTGTAGACCACAAGCTGGGAAGGATCTGCCCAGTGAGCCCCCACTCTCGCCATCTCCTCCCCCCCCCCCCCCGCCGCCATTTCTGACCTGCTCCTCTTTGTCTTGCCTAGAGAACCTGGAGAGTGTGGGCCTCTACTTTGTGCTGGGTGTCTGCTTTGGTCTGGTGCTGACCCTCTGCCTGCTGGTCATTCACATCTCATGGCACCCTCAAGCCATTCCCCCCAAGCGCCGAAAGAGCCTGCAGGACTTGAGTGAGGGTGAGGAAGAGGAGGAGGAAGAGGAGGAAGAAGAAGAGGAAGAAGACACAACCGACCACACCCTTTCTCTCGCCCCCTTAGCCATGACAGAGCTGCCCCTGGTATCCCCCAGCACCCCAGATGGAACCCTCACAATCAACGTCTTCGCTTCAGCTGAGGAACTGGAACGTGCCCAGCGTCTGGAGGAGCGCGAGAGGATCCTCAGAGAAATTTGGCGTAATGGGCAACCGGACATTCTGGGAACTGGGACTGGGACTGGGACCCTCGGGAGAGTCCACTACTATTGACCAACCTCTTCTTTCATGCCTAAGCTGAGTAGGCAACTGTCCTGCACTCCTTGAGGCACTGCGACAGTCACAGACCTTGAACTAAGAGGGATTAATAGCGGGTAGAGAGGAGAGGTCTTCCCCAGTATGAGTGACTCTGACTGGGAGCACCACACATAGGCAGTGGGAGCTTCCAGGATCAGTTGGACAGGACTATGTCAGGGATACTAAGAGGATCACTCCCAGGTACCTGCTTCTCTGACCCTGTGGGGGTGGGGAGGAAGGGAGTCTATCAGAGGTGGTATTCAACAGGTTCTGACCAGTTCTGGAGAACCGGTAGTGGAAATTTTGAGTAGTTTGGAGAACCGGTAAATACCACCTCTGACTGGCCCTGCCCCCATCTATTCTCTGCCTCCCGAGTCCCAGCTGATCAGGAAGAAATGGGGATTTTGCAGTAACCTTCCCCTGGAGAGGGGTGGGAATGGAATGGAGATTTTACAGTATCCTTCCCCTGCCACGCCCACCAAGCCACGTCCACAGAACCAGTAGTAAAAAAAATTGAAACCCACCACTGGAGTCTTATCATGGGTTCTGGAAAGTTCTTACGGCAACCCCTGATGGATCTGGAAGGGAGAAGGCTTGAGGAACTTTGGGCCCACTTGGTGGAGGGATACAAGACCTTCGGGGGTTGAAGCCTCCAACCGCTGAAGAAGCTGGGTTCAGTATGAGCAGCCCAGCCCAATCTTAGCTGAGCTGCTTGCCCAGTGCTGGCACTGTGCCCAGGGATGTGCTCTGCACCCCCTCTCCCCCCCCAGCTGGTGGGCAGGCTCTCCTCTCAGCTTGCCAAGCCATAGGAAACACCACCACCACACAATTCCTTATCTGAAGTACTGTATCTTATCTCAGGCTACCCTCCTACAACATGGTGACTCCTGGAATTTCCTCTGCGGCGGAATTTCTTGTTTTCTAAAAAGGGGTTCAGCAGAGGGACAGGCAGAGACGGGCTGCAGGGGTTCCCGTGCCCAGGCATTTTGTTCTGTTAGTTCCTCACTGCCTACAGGGGTTAACTGATTGGTAGCAAATATTCCATTTAGTGTGTAAAACTTTGCCTTATCTTTTATAAAACAGAATTATTCCAGTGCAGTAGTTCTTGTGGTGCTCAGCGCTCAATCCCTTAGGCTGCTGGTGGGTGTCATTCTTCAAAAATGCCCCAGTGCCGGGGGGTGGGGGTGGGGGTGGACATAACAGCCACCAGTTTTGTATTGCTTGGAAAGAGTTGCATAGATTCCTTCAAAGGGTCCTTTTATAGTACAACTTCATTTGAATCACGTACCAGCCCAGCCGCCTCCCCCCACCCCTTCCGTGGAGGACACTGATCCTTTCCTGAGAAGTTTTGGTTCTTCACGTCCCAGGCTCTCACGGGGGTGGGGGGGAATGCATGGACCACCCCTTACAGAGCCCTCTTGGTTTGTGAGAAGCGAGCTGTTCCCACACTTGGTTTTCCCCTCATAACCTTCCAGAGATTCCCTGGTCTTCACCTTCGGGGGGGGGGGGGTGAGGGGGGCAGATGCTGACCCTCCTTCCCTGCTTTTCCAGCAGGGAATAGATGGCTTAGTCCTATAGCTAGAGGGGATTGTGATTAGACTAGGCGTGTGTGTGTGTGTGTGTACGCATGAACACACACACAGATGCAGTTCATGCAAAGAAGTAGCTGTAAAAAAAGTTAATCTTGGAATTCAGGAAATCAGTTAATTTTGTCATCAGAGACAAAGCAGATCCTGGACTCTGGTTGCTGAGGGGGTGGGAGGGGGTGTCATTGCTCCCGGGATGAAGAAACTCCTCCATGCACTCCCTTTCCTCCTGGCTGCCTCCCCCCCCCTCCCTCTCCCCAGAGAGGAGAGATAAAAATAGCCTTTCCGCTCAGTCCTGTTGAAACTTGAACCAGATGTTTGCCAGATGTTTTCCTGCAAAGCAGTTTCCTGCAAAAACAGTTCAGGAGGCTGTTTGGAGTGCTAGAGAAGGGGAAGGAGAAGCAGCAGCCCTTCTCAGTTTGGCAGGGAAGAAACAGAAGTCTTTTCCTCTGAGGGGGGCAGGAAGGCAGCCCACTCCTTCCCCACCTATAAAGCTTCAGTTTTGCCATCTGTATTTTACGCTTAATGTGCAGCCAACTCTGATTTGTTTCACTTCAAGGAAACAAACTGCTTGTCTCCGTCTGTGGAGAAGCCCTTTGAAACCCCCCCCTCCCCTGCCATTCTTTTCCAGGTGCCTTTGGTACAAAACGTTCCTTCAGTTGCTTGGATTTAGCCAATCTAAGATCGTGACTGGGCAATTCCCACAAAATGATAAAACAATGGTGTGTGAGAGATGAAGGCTTAAATGGGGCATTGGTTGTCTTGGTTGAGCTGGGATTTGAAAGAAGGCCACAAGGCCCATAATTAGAAAATACAAGACTTGCGAGAGGATTTGGAGATCATCTAGTCCAACCCCTGTACATTGAAGCACTGAAATCTCCCTGACAATGTCCATCCAGCTTCATGTTTCCTAGCCAAATGCTGGACTTTCCATCTGTCTCTGTTAAAATCGATCTTGAAGATTGTGGTCTGATGTTCCTCTTATAAAAGTTGATGCTGTCCCTCTGGTCATCTGCAGATTTGATTACCGGATTGTCTTAAGTCCTCCCCCACGTCCTCTTCCCTTTCTCTGGAGGATGCCTTCCCCACGGAGACCATCCCAGCTCCTCTTTAATCTTATCAAAACTCTCCTGTTGCACCAGAAGTTGGACGTGAACTTCTGGCACAGCAAAAAGTTGACATCGTTTCTTATACAGGTAGTCCTCAACTTACGACCACAATCGAGCCAAAACTTAGGTTGCTAAGTTAGAAATTCGTTAAAGTGATTTTGGGCCCATTTTACACCTTTTCTTGCCACATTTGTTAAGGGACTCACTGCAGTTGTTAAGTTAGTAACTGGTTGTTAAGTGAATCTGGCTTTCCCATTGATTTTGCTGGTCAGAAAGTTGCAAAAGGTCACAAAAGGGGATCATCACGTGACCCCGGGACATGCAACCGTCATAAATATGAACCACTTGTCAAGCATCTGAATGTAAATCATATGACTGGAGATGCTGCAAAGTGTGAAAAATGGTTACTTTTCCCACTGCGGTTGTAACTTCAAACAGTCACTAAATCAGTGTTTCTCAACCTTGGTAGCTTGAAGATGGGTGGACTTCAACTCCCAGAATCCCCCAGCCAGCAGCGCTGGCTGGGGGATTCTGGGAGTTGAAATCCACCCATCTTCAAGCTTCCAAGGTTGAGAAACACTGCACTAAATGAACTGCTGGTAAGTCGAGAAGTACCTGTTTTCAACTCTTGCAGTCCAATTCCAAGCAGTTAAATCCCCCACCCCAGCAGAAATTTGTGTTCCTCCTTTAATGTTGTTCCTTCGCACAAGAGCCAGAGGACTATGAGTGTTTAGCTTAATTAGTAGCCTAATTCATGCAACTAGTCCTCCTGAACCATAAACTCTGGATTACAAGGAACCCATGATGCTGTGCCCAAAAGCAAAGCGCACTGCATTACATCTTAGCAGGGCTCTCCACCTACTGGTACGGTCTGAAGGCCTGCCTGCCAATGCTCCAGATGGACGAAATCTTGGTGTCTCATTTGAGAGGCGGAGGACTCAAAGGGAACGTTTTTTGCCCAGGGGAATTCTTGCCTACTCCTTCCCAGTTTCGACCAATGCCAACCACTCTCTCTGCATGTTTTGCAAGTTGCCCCCCCCCCCCCCACATTCTTTTGAACCCCAGCCTGTTGCAGCTCATGAGCAGAACAGAAAGAAGCATCTCTGGTACTGGGCATGGCGTAGCAATCTGCATGTTGCATGGAGGACAGGTAGCCAACTGTTTTAAGAAACCATGATGGCTATGACAGAAGGGCACTGCTTTTGTTGATAAACGGGAGCTGGGAAAACCAGGACTCTCATGCAGCTGAATGGCTAGGAACCTAACAAATATATGGTGGTGTTTGGATTTCTTGGCTGTCACTCAAGACAGGTACATACCCAGGAGCAGGGTCATGACCATGTGACTGATCTCAGGGTCTGGACTCACCTGCCGCTCAGCATCTGCCCATGTACAGAACGTTACTAAAGGACAGGCTCCTCCCAGCGAGAAAAGCCAGACTAACGTAGGCCTCGAGCTGGACCAGAGCTCCGCCATCTGCGGCATAGAACAGGAAAAGAGAAGTCGGAATGGATGTCACCCCCAGGCATGTTGGGCAGCTTTGCTATCCACAGGGCTGGCTCTGGGGAGTAGCCACGGAGGGCCCACAGCCCCAGACAGCCGAAGATTGGGAGACTGGAGAAAAAGAACTGCATGGGCGCCCCCTGCTGCTGGAAGCCAGAAGCACAGGCCATATAGGAACCGCTCCCCACTCTTGTCAGTATCTGTGAATATGGACAAATAAAGCCCTGGATTGAGCTTTATCTACGTCACAGGTGTCAAATTCAAGACCCGCGGGCCAGATCCGGCCCCCATGGCCATCCTGGAAACTGTTAGGGCAGTGATGGCTAACCTTTTTGCTGTTGCGTGCCAAAAGCGAGGTGAGTGCGGGGGGGGTCATAGGTGCATGTGCCCACACCCGTAATTCAATGCACCCCGTCCCCGCGCAGGCATGCACGCCCACCCACCCCCGCACTCCCCCCACTTTTGGCACGCAATGGTATGGTGGGCCCGGTAGGCCCATTTTTCGCCCTCCCCAGGCTCCAGAGGTTTCTTGGAGCCTGGGAAGGGCAAAAACAGCCTTTTCCACCCTACCAGAGGCTGGAAACAGCCCATTTCCTGACTTCCGGTGGGCCCAGAAGGCTAGAAAATCAGCTGGCTGGCGCACGCATGCACACTGGAGCTGAGCTAGGGCAAAGCTTGCGTGCCCACAGATATGGCTCCAAGTGCCACCTGTAGCACGCGTGCCATAGGTTCGCCATCACGGTGTTAGGGTCTGGTCCGCGTCACTTTGGTCCGGCCCCCGCCATCCCGGTGGGCGTGTGTGCGCACTGGCCCAGTTCTCCGTCGCTGCGTGCAGAGCAAGTAGTCTGTGGGACTGCAGTAAAAAAAACAGTTCAGACCTTCCAACCTTGTGAGATCTTTTTTTCTTTCGTGAGAAGTTGGAAGGTCTGAAGTATGTTTTCTACCGTAGTCCCACAGGCCACTTTAGTTGCTCTGCAGGTGAGGGTGGTGAAAGGAGCTGCGCTGGGCGGTGGGGTGGTGGTGCGGGGCTGAGGGTTTGGCCTGGCTGAAGGGCCCTCAGGTAGGACGGGACGGGTGGGGCAGCTCTGCTGCACCCCCTGCCTTGCTTCGTCCCACACCGTTCCTGTCTTGCTTCCACCGCTGCAACCTAGCAGGAGGCTGAGCAACACACTGGTGCAACGGCTGCAAATTGAGGTCACGCCCCGCACCTGCTTACCTGAGCGCCCCGCCAGCCAGGCACCAGAGGGCCTCTCATTTCTCCCTCGGCGCAGCGAACTCCAGCTTCAGTCGCGCATTTAAGCTGCTGGCGGTGGCAGCCACCTAATGCTTGCCCCCTGCCCAACCAGCCAGCCTGCACCGCCTGACCTGCTCCCTACCGGCTGGCACAAAGCCTCGCTGGTCTCCTCCTTCATTCGGCCTTCAAGGGCCACGGGTGGCGTTGGCTCCTGCACCCGGCCGGTTCCAATTGCACGGCTGGCCTTGTTGTTCGAAGGCTGAACGAAGCCTTCAGCTGAGCAAGGAAGCACTGCGGGGCCAGGCCCTTCCCGCCTGCGTCCAGCCCGCCCGAGCTCGCTGCGCCGGGGCAGGAATCTGTCCCGCAGAGCCTGCTGCCGCTTGAGTGGGGAAGACGACGAGGAGAACGGCGAGGCTTCGCGCCGGCTGACCGGGAAGGGAGCAGGTCAGGCGGTGCAGGCTGGCTGGCTGGTTGGGCGGGGGGCAATCGTTAGGTGGCTGCTGCCCCCGATGAAGCGGGGGAGAAATGAGAGGCCCTGCGCTGCTTGAGTGGGGAGGGCAAGGAGAAAAACGGCTGCTCAGTTGGCTCCCCCGCCCCCCCCCCGCCACCTCTGCCAGCAGCTTGAATGCCCCACTAAGGCCGGGATCGCGCGCTCTCGCTCTCTCAGGCACACTCACACACCCAGAGTTTGGAGAGCCCCCTCAGTCTCTGTCTCTGTCTCGTGGCGGCGCTTCAGTGCCTGGCTGGCGGGGCGCTCAGGTAAGCTCCGCACCCACCCAGCCCGCCTCGCTTCGTACTCCACCACCACCGCGCCTCGCTGCTCGGGTGGCTCCGGTCGCCCGCGCCGCCGCCAGCACCTTGGGCGCCCTGTACGGATCGCTGTCTCTCCCATACACACACAGTTGGATTGCTCGCTCGCTCTCCCCGTTTGCATGCAAGCCTGCTCCGTGGGACAGCGAGGTCTCATTAAGTGGATTGGGGGGGGGGGGGGCGGAGACTGCCAAGCACTTTTTGCGCGGAGAATGAAAGTTCCAGGGTTCCCTGACTCTGCAAAAGAGGGTGGGTGCCTGACACCCAGGAGCGTCCATTCTCGACACCAAAAGCATTTCCCAGCCAACTCTCCTCTCCCTTCCTCAAAGCAAAGGCAAAGAAACAGAGAAGCAAAGAGAGGAGACGGATGTTTGCAAGGTGAGTCCTTCTAACAGGAAGGGAGGGAGAAGCATAAGGCAACTTAGTGGGTCGGGAGGCCTTGAGGGCCTGTTCTACCCCCAGGCCTGCCCCATCCTGCCCCATCCTGATACCTCATGTGCACACTGATATTCTTGAATTCTGAGCTCTTAGGAAAGTATCCCCTCCTTGTGTGTTGCAAACAGCTATTTCCAGTGGGGAAAACAGGACAAGGAAAGAGGAAGAAAGGAAGAAGTGGAGGGAGGGAGGGAGGGAGGGAGGGAGGGAGGGAAGGAAGGAAGGAAGGAAGGAAGGAAGGATTAAAAGGAGAGTGTGAGGGCAAATCCTGCCTTAGCACTTAGCCACCAGCAGCCCTGCTGCCTTTTGCCATCCCCTTGTCCCCTCCTGACCTCTCCTGGTGGTCTCCCATCCTATCACTGAGGATGCTTTGGTTACAAGCCAGGTCTCCTCATAAGGCGATGGAGTGGGCCTCCCTCTGACCCACACTCTTTGCTCTCCCGCACACACCATGAGCAATCTGGCCAAGGAGAGCCAGCACAGCAGCCACACACAGCTGGCCACACACCCACCATGGCCACACCCCCTGAAGTCAACCAAAATCGCGAGGCAGCCCTCCATGAAATTGAGTTTGACACCCCTGATCTTAAACACAGCTGTTGCTGCATTACACTAGTGGGCAATTGCTTCATTTGGAAACAGACACCCGAAAAGGAGGTCAGCGTTCCCGGCTCTACCCAGATAGTATGGGTGAGAGCCATGCAGCCTTTATTTGCTCAGAACATAAAATAACAAGGGTTGGAAGGAACCTTGGAGGTCTTCTAGTCCAACCCCTTGTTAAAAGCAGGAGACCCTACCATTTCAGATATATGGCTGCCCGATCTCTTTTTAAAAGCCTCCGGTGATGGAGCAACCACAACTTCAGGAGGGAAGCCATTCCACTGATTAATTGTTCCGCCAGGAAATTTTAGTTCTGGGTTGGTTCTCTCCTCGATTAGTGTCCAAGATTCCAGATAGGGAGTCATGTTAAGCATATTAAATGCATGTTAAACTCAAGGAGTAAAGGAAGACCCTGCAACCCAATACACCCTTCACGTAACCTGCACAATTACTCCGTCCATTCTAAGTTAGGAGTCTTTCAGGAATTTATCTTTAAGTCTGGCATAAGCCGTATGTAACACCTTCTAAGCTGAACTGTGATTTGCTTGATGTTGGCTTGCCAATAGATTCAATGAGCCACAAATAAGCAAACTAAGGAGTATTGTGTGGTAAAGGTTCCCCTCGCACCTATGTGCTAGTTGTTCCCGACTCTAGGGGGCAGTACTCAATCTCTGTTTCAAAGCTGAAGACACAGTGCTATCCGAAGACGTCTCCTCTCCATGGTCATGTGGCCGGCATGACTCAATGCCAAAGGCGCACAGAATGCTGTTCCCTTCCCACCAAAGGTGGTCCCTATTTTTCTACTTGCATTTTTTACATGTTTTCAAACTGCTAGGTCGGCAGAAGCTGGGACAAGTAACGGGAGCTCACCCCATTATGTGGCACTAGGGATTAGAACCGCTGAACTGCCAACCTTTCGATTGGCAAGCTCAGCGTCTTAGCTCCTGAGCCACCGCGTCCCTTGTATTGTGTGAACACAGCCTAAATACTTGTGCAGAGTTGGATCTAATTAATACTTGGGTGGGAGAGCAGCACAAACGGCCAGGGTTCTAGAAATACTAAAAAAGCCTAGAAGTAAGTAATGACAAATCGTTTTCCAATTGTTCCAGCCCCTTTATGTAGTTACCAGGAGCCACTTGACTGTGATAAAAGAAAGCTTTTATCTCCACTCAGGGCAGAATCCCAGCCAGACTTCAGGACAATCACCCAGCCTCTCCTTGACTGTATCTGAAGAAGAGAAGCTGGCCACCACCCTGGTTAGTTGGTTAGTAGCCTAATGGGCCCTTTCTGCTTTTTTTTCAAATGAAAAATACTTCCCCAGACCCTTCCCCCCCCCCCCCCCCCCCCCCCGCCTCAGTGACTTTAACTAGATCCACTTCCCGGCTCTTCATTTCTTAATCATGGTCTGACACTTTAGAGGACACCCTCTGCCTGGAAACAAATCCCCCAATATGTGGCTCCAAATTCCAATGGAAATGGACATAGTTTGCTGCGCCAGGAAGCTTTCTGACACATCCAATTCTATTCTCCTAAAGAAATGTAGTTATCGTAATTTCCCTAAGCCGGTGCTTCTCCACCCTGGCAATTTGAAGAGGTGTGGACCCTAGCTCCCAGAATCCCCAGCCAATTCCTAATTCTGGGAGTTGAAATCCATGCCTTTTCAAGTTGCCAAGGTTGAGAAACACCAGCCTAGGCCAATATTCAGGCAAACCCAACACCCCCCACCCCCGCGTGTTGCAGGTCAGGTGTTTTTCTCAGCATTAATGCCCATTTTTCAGAAGTCTGCCATGGCTCCCTTCTGCATTGTCTGCACACTGGATTACACCTACCAGGGATGAGTCTGCTCTTGGCCACTCAACCCGAGAACTGCAGGAGACACTCAACACTCTGCTTGGCAAGAACGGTCCAAGAATCCTGGTATGCCACATCTTTGGGTATCAGTCCTGCTGCCCACACCCCCTCCCCATTGTGAAAGCACCTCATAAATGCAAGCAAGGAAAGAGATGCAGTAGGAGAAATTTTGCTACACTGAAGAGTTTGTGGAGCCAGTACCAAGATAGGGTGAGTCCACCCTGTTCCTCCACGGCCATCCAAGAAACTCCCTGGGTGCCTTCAGGCTACTCACTCTCTCTCAGGCCAGCCCACATCCCAGGGTGGAGGAGGAATAAAATGAAGGGAGATCCTCTCAGAAGACATTCTGATTTCAAATATTTGACAGAAATCAGATACACTTTAAGAATAAAACTGACTGAAAGGTCCTGCTCCTCCCTGCAAAGCAGAAGCCGTGAAAATGGGCAAAGTAAATTGAGGTGCATGTGAATAATACTGGATAATGTAAGTCATATTTGCTTTGATTAGGAAAAGAAAACTGGAACACAGTACAGATGGGTCAGCCCCCCCCCCCCCCCCCCGCCAAGAACCTAAAGGTTGTCCTATTTGATGTCATTCCAAGCTATTCTTTATGACAGGGCGATTTCTGGTAAATCTACAAAATTTTGTAGATGTACAAAACTGTAGGCGTGGACAGTAACAGCTAAATGGATCAGGAGTGGAATCTGAATACCTCACAGAACAATTTACACAAAGCAAAAGCCTATTTTCTGCAGCTCTACCTTAGGTTGAAAAATGCAGTCTGTTTTCCTCCAGCCCAACCTGAGGGGATTCTGAACACTCTCACAGGCTCTGTCCAATCTTCTTTATTGGAAGCAATTGGACAGTCAGGATCCAGCTTTTGCTGCTCTTGGTAACCGAATATTGAAACAAACGCTATCACGCATTCAAAGGCTAGTGAGAGAGCAGGGGGGGGGGGCCCACACAGCTGCGGTAACAAGAGGCTGCAGGGACACTGAGCTACTCCACCGGGTGGGGGATGCCAGATATTAAAGGTAGAGAGTGAAGCACAGAACCTCACATCCACTTTCATCCATGCAGAACTCCCTTTTTCAGCTTGAACAAAAGATGTGATCCACCATGAGAATTTTCTCACTACTATGGAGGTCTTATTTTTGTTCTTTTTTTTTTTTGCTGACAACTGTAATGTGCAAGACTGTTCGCAGCCATGAAACAAAAGGATTAGTACAAAAGCAGTATGAAACGGTATGCACAAAGTTCAATTCAACATAGTTTTATTTTAACAAGGAGGCAAAACAAGAATTTGCTAAGAATTTGCTCTGCTAAGCAGGAACTGCACCCGTCCCACAAAATGAACTCACAGAGGGGAAAGTAAGGGAGCCAAAGGAAGCACGGCAAAGCCAGATTCCTGGGGGAATAATTTCTCCACACAGCAATCAGAATCTCTCTTGTGGGCTTGGGAGTAAGAATGCTGTATCTACCAAGCATCTTTTAAGCACTGCAGATTTAAAGCTGAAAAGAATGACAAGCCAATTGTCAGCAAGTGACCATGGCCACCACACAAGTAAATCAAAACTGCTTTATAAAAAAGATTAATATAATAAGAATTCTCATTTTATTCATGCTACAGGCTTTTTTTAATCTACTATATTCAGAAGTTTCTTATAAAACTGTGATCCTGAAAATGTATTCAATTTGACATTGGGAAGGAAAAGAAGTATGAAAGGAGTCTGGATGAACAAATGAAGATGCTAACATCATTCAAGAAGAGATCTGTAATTGGATGGAAGGAGGAAAATGAATTTCCCCACTGTGCCATGCTATCTTTAAAATTTCAGCAGAAAAGGGGGGAAAAAAACCTTTAAAAGATATAGTTCTAAATTCAGTTGGGGGAAAATTCCTGTAAATTAAAAATGCTACAGAGTTTGGTCCCAATAGTTTCTATTCAGATGTTTATTCGTCCCCTCACTCTATTCATTATATGTATATATTCATGAAGACCTTTCTGAAATTAACCATTTAAGGGCATATTGTCAATATATATGTAAATGCTTAAAATAAAGGATTTTTTAAAAAAAATCCACAAACAGGAAAAAGGAAAACAAAAGAGCAAGACATTACTCATCTCTATCACCACATTTAAAAAAGACAGAAATGATTGCCAAAAATAGTGGGCACAACTCTACCGTCCTCCAGGGTCACTGAGAAATCAAAGAGCAGGAAAACATTCAACTAGCCAATCAGGATCGAAGACAACCCCCCCTCCCGTCCTCGTGTCACCAGCGGCTCCTACTCTGCCACGGGTGGGAGGACATCCTTGTCTTCCCTGTTCTCGGGCCCGCTCTCGTCGTCCTCTATCTCGCCCTCTTCGCCACTGAACTTGTCGTGAGCCCACTTGGGGCTGGTGCTTGACTTGCGATACAGGAACCGTCCCCGGCCTCGGGGGAAGAGGCCTCGGCCCCGGCCCCGGCTCGCCCACTTCTCGCCACCTTCGCCCTCCCGGTCATCGTGCTGAAGGAGAAAAGGGAGACAGCTGGTGAGCTCTAGCCACTGAAACCCCCACTCCCCACACTTCCTCTGCCCCTGACGCAAATGGGAGCCTGGCTTTGGCTGGGGTGGGGCTCAATCGCAACCAGGCAAGCTCTGCCCAAAGGGTCAGGATCGCCCGGCCCCACCCAACGGGAGGAGGAGCTCACGCACCAAGTAGTACTTCTTGCTCTTGGGTGTGTATTCGGGGTCCCAGTCCTCCTCCCGGTTTCGCTTCTGGAAGTCAGCGCTGGTGCCGCTGTTGTTGGTGTTGGTGTTGCCGGAAAAGGTACCCCTTCCCCAGCCACGGCCTCTGGCCCGGAACTGCTGCTAAAGAGGAGGAGGCAGAGCAGGGCTGAGTCTGAAGCCCCTTCTCTGTCAATTTGTTCTGGGATTGGGGGGGGGGGGGATTACTCAAATGGGAAAGGAAAAGGGAAACCTAAATGGAGGGGTTTTCTTTGCCTCTGGAAACGACTCCAAGACAACTGGAAGTCACAGGCTGCTTTGATTTGTTTCAACTTTTAAAAAATCACTCTGGAGAGATCTGTCCGTGTTTATGCTCCACCAGAGTTTGGAAATATTGAGATATATGATTTTCAAGCAGGGGCCTAAAGAGCTCAAAGCAGAAGACTATCTTAAGTCATAGAATGAGACACCTTTAGGGCCAAGGATCACATTTGGCCATGAACACTAGAAAGTAGGCTGGGCCAGGATAAAATCTAGATTAATTTAATTAAAATTAATTAGTGGCAGCTAGTAAGATAATTCTCAGAATTTAATAGTTTTTCTCCTTTCGTCCAACTAAGCAGTCCACTTTAGTGATAATTTCTGGAGGGGCTTCGCAGGGCACAGGAGATATATATCCTTAAAGGACACTCACAAATGTTCCTCGGGCTCTGCCCCGGTCGCTCGGGCCGGCAAACTCCTTGGTGCCAAGGCGGGATTTGTCAAAGCCAGGGGCAGGGGCCTCCTCCCGTTCCTCAGTTTCCTCAGGATACTCCTCTGCTTTATAGGAGCGTGAAGACTGTGAGGACGAAGAGCTTGACCTCGATCTCTCCCGGACACGTCGGTGCTTCCTGGGACACCAAAGACACAGAAGAGCTGGTTCGAAGCAGAATCACAGAGACTCAGTAATCCCTTTGCTTGTTAGGGGGAGAAACTACCTTAAAAATGAGTCAGGGCCTGCACTGCCCTTTGTCTTATGGAAAACTGAAGCCTAGAGCAGCCATCCCCAACCTTTCCGACCCAGCAAAGGGGTGGGGGGAGAGACAGAGAGAGAGAGAGAGAAAGAGGATGGTTTCACACACACACCCACCACTTACACAAATGGAGCTTTGCATGTGCCCACTTGTGCAGCCCGGTTCAGGGTCGAAAGGGCATACCCGGGCAAGCCACAGCCAACGAATGATACAAAGCTAAGTAACTGCCTTGGTCCCACACTCTCCCCAAGGGAAAGATCTAATTCCTGAAAACAAAATTACTACTCAGTCAATCCTTTTTTTTTCTATAGCAGCCAGAATAAATTTACAGGTGCAAATGCCTTTACTGACTGCATTTCATAAACAAATGGGGCAAGGAGCCTGAGTGGTGTAGGAGGCTAATGCTCCAACTAAGGCAGCATTTAACATCCAGCTGCCTGCAATTACTGCAAGTTCAAATCTCACCAGGCTCAAGGTTGACTCAGCCTTCCATCCTTTCTAAGGTAGGTAAAATGAGGACCCTGATTGTGGGGGAAATAAGCTGACTTTGTATAAAATATACAAAAGTATGAAGGCTATTGCTTAACGAATTGTAAGCCGCCCTGAGTCTCTGGAGAAGGACGGCATATAAATAAAATTTTAAAAAAATAAAATAATTAGGTCTTAGATTTTCCCCATTTTAAGAGCAAGAATAACATTTGTTTAATCCCAATCTTGGGGAATCTGAGCATCTCTCTTCTTCGTCAACATTTTATTTTTATAGCTATGAATTGGAAGGAACTCTCCGTACTGCTAATTTATTAAACCTGCATGTCATTAGGCTCCCAGTGAACAATCAATGTAAACCAGGGTCCGGCTGCTTTAGCACAGTCCAGGTATCACCAGAGATAGGTGATCTCATGAATCCTGGCAACTTGAGAGAGCCTCATCTCCCTCGCTTAATGGGGAATAGAACCAAATCACAAATGTTGAGGTTACTTTTGACATTCTGGTGTCTTGAAACCAGTAATTAAAATTATTCCTAAAAAACAGCCTCCCCAGAAAACAAAGTGTGCCCTCCCTGCTTGCATGAGTGGCAGCTGGATCTGATGAATCTGCAGTAAAGGGGCATCGGATTGTTCAACATTCCTCTTGAATGAGAAATTCTGGAAATTCAGCTCTACACATCTTGAGGACACGCAGGCTGGGAAAGACTCTCCTCATTACTAACACTGGGGGGCCGGGAGGGGGGGGTGTTCTGCAAGCCATGGAACCATTTCAATAAAAAGGAAAGAATAAGGGGGGGGGGGGGAATACGCGCTTGCCTCTAACTTACTTCTTTTTGGAGCCTTTGTGAGGCCTCTCTGTTTTCTCTGCTGATCGTTCTCTTGAATGACTGGAAGGCCTGGATTCCACAGATTCTCTCGACTTTCCTCGCTTATCTTTCTCCTTATGTTTTTTACGTCTTTCAATGTCAAGGCGCAGGTCAACTGGATCATCTTTGTATTTGCTCTCAGCCTGGAAGAAGAAAAACAGTAAGGAAGAGGATTTTAAACTGAACCTTTAGCAGCTTCTTCACAGATGCAGCGTTGATCTTATTTAGGACAGGAACCACCAAGGACATCACACCCATTATGCTGCTGTTTGCAAACAAATTGTCTGAAACGAGGGAAACTCTCCCACTCTTTCTGCACTCATTTCTCTCCCAGCCAGAGTACAGGAGGGTCTTGGCCAAGTTATTAAACCAGGTAAAGTGAGAGAGAAACTCAGCCAAAGCCAAGACCTTTCTGTGCAACTTCAAGGGCCACCACCACTAAATAAAACCAAAAGCTATCACTTCTATTTGGGGCAGGGGAAAAATACTGGTCATGTGCTGCAGGAAATTGACTTAAAAAACCATAGAATCCGCCTCTTCCTAAAAAAGGACACCTTCCCCAAAAATGGGAAGCCTGGCTGTGGATACTGAGAGAAAACGAGAAAGGGAAGCATCCAGCTGCAATTCAGCCTCAGAAGCTTCGCAGAAATCCATTGACCCTGGATCAATTTATATGTAGGAGCAACCCAGGAGGTCCCTCCAACACCTATGCATTTTGAAGACTCTTGCTAAGAATCACCACTTAAGCTTAGATTTGTGCACTGCAAACACGAGACTCACATCAAGTACACATACACAAAACCAGGCCTGAAAAAACTTCTGTGGATGGAAAGCAAATGAAGGCGAGAGCAGTTTGGGCCCAAGAGACAAAGTCTGGTGCCTGGCCTTTTGCATAGCTTCACCTGCCCAAAGGAACTCTAGATCCTGCTTCAACTGCTCAGCAATGGACTAAGTTTCTCTTCCCTTTCCTCGCTTCCTTCTTGCTCCTTGCCAAACCTACTATTTGCTATGGGAAAGAGGACTTCTTTGAAACATTGAACTTTGAAAGTACAATAAATGTGCAACTAACTGCTTCTGAATTATTGTCATGTTTATTTAGCACCTGCATAATGGAACTGCAGATAACCGTCAGATATCCTTGGGAGATTGAGATTTTCTCCAGAGCAGAAAAGGAGAAAGGAATAAGCAGGAATCAGAGAAAATACTGTAGTCGGAAAACTAAATTTTACGTCAAAGCCGAGCCTTCATAGGAAGCACTGCAATTATCCATCCAAGAAATCACTTTAGATCTGTACAAGTGTTGCTGCTTATTACTGAAACAGTTGATCCACGCAGGGCCTTGACCCAATTCAGCAGCTTCCAGTCTGGCACAAGGCAAGATGGCACAGTAACAGGCCAAAGACGAGTTCCCTTAACCCCAACGAGAAGCATTAGCAGCTCTCTGTTAAAGCAGTACTTACACAAGTCTCTAGTACCCTTCCCGGGTACTATAGAAAATATAGGGTATTTTATAGGATCCTATAAAAATATAGGATAGCCCCATTAGAGCAGAAAGTGGCACTTGTTTTTAGGAGAATTTTTATTTATTTATTTTTGCGCTTGTGCATTCCACAGGTGAAGAATAACCCTTTGCAGTTCAGAAGACAAAGACGACTTTATCACCACAGTGGAAACTGGTTTGTCACCAAGTATCACCATCCAAACCCGGAGATGTAGCCATTATTCAATGCATTCCATTCCTCACAGAGCTAAGCAGCTCTTGTTTGCAAATCAGAAGAATGTCCCTATTCATGTGTCCACATGCACATAACATAACTTTGCGTTCACCATCGGGGCTCATCTATTGTCTTTCAGAAGCAACAGGGGTTTTGATAAACAGAGAACACAGGCATGATAGGAAAGTAAACAGTTTCATAGCATTGTTAAAATACTTTAAAACAAACTTGCATGAAGGTGAAGAGACAAAGCTTAAAGATGAAATACTTCTGTTTAAAAACTATAAATAATAATATTAAAATAAAGGGCCTACTGAAATGTCACTGAGCATATCTAAAAGGCTTCCATTTTCAACAGCATTTTAAAATAAATGAATAGAATTCAACAGGAAATGACACATTAGCAAAAATGTTCTTTGATTCGGCTTATTTACAATTTGATTTAATTTCCTCTTTCTGACATGCATGTCTTTTTGAAAACATGGTTGGAAAATATCACGGGTAAGACAAGTGATTTAGTTATACTTACAAGCATCAAAATATCACAAAAAGTCTCTTCCATCATCAAGGTCACTTGTTTCCAAAAATCCACTTTTTGTCTCAAGCTCAACCTCAATTGACTTTGTGGTCATTTACCATATTTCTAACCACTTCACAAAGGTTGTTGATACATTTTTTTAATAAAAATTAACCCTTTGTAGTTCATTTTTAGAATTATGCCCATCCTTGAAAGAAAAACACAAACTTAAGTAGAGAGCAAGTTAAATTAAAAAAAAATCACTTTTTTTTTTAAAAAACCCAAAGTTCATGCCCAAAGCACACAGATGAACCCAAATCAAAAGCATCCGTTTACCTTGTAGCTTGCTTCTTTGGAACTTTTGATCTCCTCTTGTGAGAATCCATGTTTTCTAAAAGAACTTGGAGAAATGTCTATCCTCCTAAACACAGAAAGGCAAGCCAAGATTAAGAGACACCTTCTTCTTTTTTCTTTCTGGTCTTTTTTGATGATCAGATTATGAACAAACCTGGTCAGTTTCACCCTCTTACTAGTGTTTTGGGGGATTTTAAGACTGGGAGTAAAGTCATCTCAGAGGTAAACAACTCTCGTCCCACTCTTAAAAGGTGGAGATTGCTTTCTTCAGACTATTTTTCAGCAGGTGTAAGGAAATTGCCCGTCTCTATCTTATCTGCTATAGCTCTACAGGAAGTTGGGAGGCTGTTTAGTTTTAATTACTTGATTTTCAGTGTGCATTCCTTTGATTTTAACTGCATTTTCATTAAGATCGCTATGTTGGGTCTTTGGTGGGAGGGAGTCCTTATTTCTTTTCCCATTGCTAGGGTTGTGCACTGATGCATATCTCCGAATGGCTTACAATGGTTAAAAACAATACGACGAAGAGAATAAAAATGACTTCTTCACCAGTGGAAGAAACTACCACAAGCAGCACAATTCTGTCACCACCTGCGTTCTGGAACAGCAGCCCTCCAAGGTGTCTCAGCCCTGGCTGTGCTCAAAACAGCTCTGAAAAGTTGGCTTCAGCCTTGGGATCCTGCACGTTTGTCTTTTAATGGCTGTTTTTATTTTAACAACATATGGATTTTTAAAATAGTACGGTATCCTTGTGCTTACCATACAACCACCGGCATTCATTGTACGGGTGGACAGTTTTATGAGTGAAGGATTCACCCCTGAGCTACAAATACTCTCCTTTACTGGTAGCTTTATAGTTTGTAAAAGAAAAAACCCTCTGCCCAATGCCTGTGGGATGAGTCAGGTGTTTTAAAGGCAGGCAGGGTCAGGGATGGGCTGTTCCAAAAGGCAGGCAAAACCACACAGGAGGCTCTGCACCCCAGCAGACACCATCGTTGGATGGATGGGAAGCAATGCAGGCCAGCCTTATTGGACAGGCAGGCACAACTTCACATAGGGGGACCTGCAGATGGCCAAGCTCTACACCATGTAGGCTTACAGATGACAACCAGTACCATCAACTGCACCTGGAAGCCCACCAAGGGAAGCCCCTTGAGAAGGAGCGACACCACATGGACGTAGCAGGTAGGACCATAGCTGCTTTGGCCACCACACTTTGGACCAATTGTAGCCTCTGAGTAGTCTTCAAGGGCAGCTCTCTGTAAAGTGCACTAGAGTAGTCCTTGATGTACGACCACAATTAAGCCCAACACTTCCATTGCTAAGTGAGACAGTTAAGTGAATCACTGCAGTCGGTAAGTTAGTGACATGTTTGTTGAGTGAATCTGGCTTTCCCATGAACTTTGCTTGCTGGAAAGTTGCAAAATGTGACCACATCATCCCAGGATATTGCAAACCATCATAAATATGAGTCAATTTTCAAGCATCTGAATTTAAATCTCATCACCATGGGATGCTGCAATGGTTGTAAATGTGTTGAGGACTACCTGTAATCCACACACAAGATATCCCATAAATGACTATAAATAGAGCCACGTAACCCAAGAAAGGGATGAATCTGGGCAAAAGCTTTCTTGGTCACATCTGCTACCACTCCTTGAGCAAGAGCGGAGTCCATTCCCCCTTCCCTCCTTCCCCAAAACTATGCACTAGACCCATCTGGGAAACTGCAGCTGACCAACAGCTAGAGCTGATCAATCCCTGGAACTGGATGGTCTCTAGCCACTGAGTTTTGCTGGAGTGAATTTCAGCCTTATAACATCTTATGACATTTGACTGACTGAACCGCCTGGCATCTTATAACGGGTGGGTACAAATGATTGTAATAAATAAATAAGCTCGTATAACGCTACCCTGGATGGTATGCCACCTTTTGGGACCCTGATTGTGAGACCCCTCATGGCCTTGGAGAAGCTGCCATTGCTAATCCTGGGATAAGGCAAAGATATGTTGAGAGATAAATGTTGTGCAATCGCTAAGGCTCCCTCGGTTCTCCCACTTGAACCTACTCTGCTTTCATGTCAAATTCCACTCACCTGTGGATTTCAGGGCTTTTGCTCTTAGCCGACTCCTGCTCTGCCCGCTTGAGGTATTTTGTAAAGCGTTCATTCAACGTCATTCCTGAAGACCCAAAGTGATGCTCTGTTGGTTTGCGATGAGGAAACACCATATTGTTAATATTGTATATAGACTTTAGGACAAGATAAAAGTGGGCTCTGCAACAGATTCAAGAAGCAAACAGTAGAGAAGTGAAGAGGGGGGTGAAGAGAGAAAGAGGAGAGGATCCACCTCACTGCTTAGATGTATAAAAGTCTTTTAACTGGAAGCTCCTCTTGGCACTAAAGCCACATGATGCTACTAAGCGTGACGTGGAGCAGGAGCCTCCTAAAAAATAAGGAGCGTTCCATGCCACTCTTCACTTTCGTAACTATCCTGCTCCTAGACTTTTTATTCCAGACATTCCATTATTTCAGACATTTTAATCCATTTTTTTCACGGCTT
Source organism: Ptyas mucosa (assembly GCA_012654045.1). Taxonomy (NCBI): domain Eukaryota; kingdom Metazoa; phylum Chordata; class Lepidosauria; order Squamata; family Colubridae; genus Ptyas; species Ptyas mucosa. The sequence goes on from WNWU01000029.1 coordinate 11,942,384, forward strand.
AGGTAGAAGCAGACAAAGAAGAAGTGGAAAGAACAGGAAGCAGACAATAACGCTAAGCTATATGTGGAGAATTGTTTTCTTTCTCTTCGCTCAGAGAAGGCCAGCTATTCCATGGGGCTACAGCCCAGTAATTATTTCCTCCAGTCTCATCTGTCTCTCTGGGTCATATATATGTGTGTATGTGGGTCTATGTATAATGGTTGTCTTTTGAGAGCTGAATGCAAAGAAATTTCATGTTAATGTATGCTGATTATTGTACATTTAAAGTAACAATAAAGTTCTGTTCTATTCTATTCTATTCCCCTATGAATTATTGTGTTTCCTAATAAGGTTGCTGCAATTCAATAGCAAGGCTTCAGAATCCTACAATGGGCATCTTCAGGGCTACGCATGTTCTCAGTCACCAATCTTCTCCTTGTGACAATGTTGTTACCATTTGTTCACAAAGGTCCTGCACAATAACTCATGTCTAGAGATATGAAGCTGTTTAGTTCTGGGCTAGGCACGTTCACTGTATCTGTCAGTACCACACAGCCATCGCATGGGTCCTTTAGGTCCAGATTCAATACATGTTCCCAATTTGAATGTTTTTTCCTATTGGCTCAACACTAGTAGAAATTTTATATGGGGCTGACTTTGAAGACTATTGGGAAAGTTCACTTAGCACAAAAGGTGGTTGCCTACAGCTGGCAGATGAGTAACACTGGTTTTACAGATGCTGTATTGGCTTCCTCTAGGTTTATGGGTACCATTCAAAATACTAGTTTTAACTTGTGAGCTTTTTATAGCTTTTCGTTCCCAGATAGTTCCCATCTCTTTCAAACAGAACTGTACCATTCCATGTGCTCAGCATGATGCATAAAGCTCCCTCCTCTGAGAGACTGGGATGCCGGGCCAGTAAACCCTGACTGCAGACTTTCTCTTCAAAACAGCCTCCACACAGTTTATAACACCCTAAAGTACTGCTGTGATTTCTATCTGAAATACTGATATATGAAAACCGTAAATACATAAATAATTTGCAACAATCAGGAATAAATAAAATGATTTGGCTTAATTTATTTCTGTTTGACTCATCTTAGAAGAACAACTAAATAGATGTTCAACTGAATCAAAATCAGCTAAGAGGTAAAATGAAGAAATTGTTCCAGAATATTTCAAAAATAATTCCTATAAAATAATATAGGAATGAAACATAGGGCTGGAAGGGACCTTGGAGGTCCTCTAGTCCAACCCGCTGCCCAAGGCAGTTATCAATCCAATCTCCTGCATGTTGCAGAATTCACTACATCTTCCCTATGGAAAAATTTCCCCATTTGCTCTACCGAAAAGAAACAGAGAACTGTGCACCAATTTCTGAGAAAGCAGCAGTGCCAGGATGGCCTACGAAGTCCAGGGAACTCACCTTTCACATGATGGACAATGGTCACTATGTGCTGAGCAAAGAGCTCTGAGGGACTCCGCTGAGACTGGGCCGACTGGATGTGATGGAAAATGGAACGGAACTCCTGTTCCTTTTTATTGCTGTGCACCAAATCACGACATAACTTGCGCTCCTGTGCCAAAATCCCACTTGGGCTGTAAAGACATACACAAAAGATCATGTAAGAATGGTTGCAGCTGCCACAGGCGGCCACTTCCAGACTGGAAATCATAGCGATGTAAAATGTGGCACTCTAAAAGTCAAGAGATTATGTTATACCCAGCTTCTGAGGATTATTCTTCTGGTATTATTTCTCCAAATCTAGATCCACATTAATATCTTTTTTCTCACTGTAGCCCAGCTTCAAGAAGAGAGGAATGGGAATGGCTTTCACTTCACAGCTCTTGGGGAGAAATTTGTCCCCAAAAGCTGTGAAAAGAAAGCCATTCCTATTCCTCTCTTCTTGAAGCTGGGCTACAGTGAGAAAAAAGATATTAATGTGGATCTAATATCTATACTAAGCCACAAGCAATGTTTCAGTAAGCAAGAAACACAGTGTTGCTTTAGTATAAAAGGGCAAGTTAAGCCGTCAAAGAGCTTGGTGGCGCAGTGGACTAAGTGCTGTTAAAGTAGCACTTAAGTTGCCAGCTGCCTGCAATTACTGCGAGTTCTAATCTCACGAGGCTCAAGGCTGACTCAGCCTTCCATCCTTTCTAAGGTAGGTAAAATGAGGACCCAGATTGTGGGGGCAATAAGCTGACTTTGTATAAATATACAAAAGTATGAAGGTTATTGCTTAATGCATTGTAAGCCACCCTGAGTCTCCAAAGAAGGGCGGCATATAAATCAAATTTTTAAAAAAAATTATGTGAAGAAAGGAATCCAGAGTGGGTGGGTGTAACCATAACATCAGTTCTTCACTATGATGCTGGATGACAGTCAAAATTGATCTCATTGGAAACTGCTGAATAAGGATCAGGATTAGCACAGAGGTCCTGCAACAAATATATTAATTCATGTGTACAACGTATTTTCTCTCCCCCACTCCACTAATGCACATGCTACTTTTCAGACTGGCAAACTGTGAGACAGAAATGCTGGGCACCATGTACTGTCTAAACACAGGTTTATAAAGGGCTTTTGGTCATGCTTAATAAGTAAGATTTGAGGCTTCATTTTCACTGGCCAAGAGAAGAATGAGACTTCTATACCACTAGTAGCATAACTGCATCTGAGTTAATCTGGATTAAAAACAGCATTAATTAGGGTCAGATTTCAGGTGAGACCTAATAAGCATTGGTTCTTTTTTTATAGACATGCATAATTTACCTATTACTCCAAGAGTGGTTTTGTGCACGAGTCTGGAACTCTGGGTGTGTGAGTGTATTAGTACTTAGTATTAGTACCACTTAGTAAGACCACACTTGGAATCTTGCATCCAGTTTTGGTCACATTACAAAAAATATGTTGAGACTTTGGAAAAAGTGCAAAGACAACCAACTAAGACAATTAAAGGCCTGGAGACTAAAATATATGAAGAACAGTTTCAGGATTTGGGTTTAGTTAGTCTAGAGAAAAGAAGGACTAGGGGAGACATGATAGCAGTATTCCAGTATTTGAGGAGCTGCCTCAAAGAAGAGGGGGTCAAATTATTTTCCAAAGCACCAGAGGGCAGGAGAAGAAACAATGGATGGAAATGAATCAAGGAGAGAAGCAATCTGGAATTAAGGAGACACTTCCTGACAGTGAGAACAATCAACCAGTGGAATGGCTTCCCTCCAGAAGTTGTGGGTGCTCCATTGCCGGAAGCTTTTAAGAAGAGACTGGACAGCCACTTCTCTGAAATGGTCTAGGGCAAGGATCTTCAAACTTGGCCAGTTTAAGACTTGTGGACTTCAACTCCCAGAATTCCTGAGCTAACATGACTGGAGGAAGAATTCTGGGAGCTGAAGTCCACAAGTCTTAAAGCTGTCAAGTTTGAAGACCCCTGGTCTAGGGTCTCTTGCTCGAGTAGAGGGTTGGACTAGAAGACCTCCAAGATTCCTTCCATTTCTATTCTGATCGATTGCTTGACAGAGCCAAACTTCTGGCTGGGTTGATAACTTTGCATGACACCCAGCTCCGATGTGGGTTTTTTAACATTTCATGTATTTTATTGTAAGTCGATGAATGGCTATATAAATCAAATACATAAAATAATAATAGCCACTCTTATGGTGCTTCAGTGAGGATCTTTTTCAGTTTTCATTCTAAATAGACTGTAACCCAGGTCCACACAACTTTTCCTTGGCTGAGGGTTACATTTTACTTTTGATTATGTGCTAAAAAAGCCCCCATTTTTTGAGTTAACACTAAATGTTACCTAAATTATATTTAGTTCCTACTTTTTTACAAAGCAACTGGCACCATACATTTTTAGCAGCAAGAGCAAGTACAGTGCTCTTTAAATAGAAATTTGGGCTTATTTTTAAGCAGCTCCTGATTTATTCTTTCTATTGAGAGAGGGAATAGAACAGGCATTCATATCTTCCCCAACCTCCCTTTTTCTTCTTTCCCTACAAAGCCAGACATGCTGAATGCCTCACCGAGCAAGATCCTCGTCAAAGGAATCCATTCGAAGGTTGACTTGGGTTTCACGAGTAATGGAAAAGGAGGATTTGCCCGCGGCCAGGCCCTCTCCCCGCATGCTCGTCTTCTCTCTGCTCTCTGGGACCTTTCGGGGTGGGGGAGAAGTCGCCATTTTTTCCTGGCCTGCTTTGTAGGTGGTGACTCGGAAGTTCTTCTCTGGAACAAACCCTCGGTGCCCGGCTTCTCCTCTTTTGGCCGCCTGCCTCTCGTCTTTCTTGGAGGAGTCAGTATAGGACTCCTCCGCCATCTCTTCTGCTTTCCTCGGCTTCTCCTTGGCTGCAGGTAAATAAACCAGGCCTTCCCATTTGCCTGCCCGATCTTCGTCCTGGCTTTTGCTGGAAGCAGGCACTGTCTTCACAAACTTGGGTTCCTCATCCTCATCCTCATCAAAATTGGATTCCTTCCGTCCTTTGCCTTTGCCTTTCTTTTCTGGCTCCTCTGCCTCCTCTTTGCCATAGTGGGCTTCCTTGTGGAATTCAGCCATTTTCTTTTCAAAATCATCTCGGACTTTATAGCGCTTTGGGGACTGATTCCCACGATACATCTTTTCTGTATCGGCTTTAGGGGCGTAAGGATCCAACTTTGTTTTACCATCCGCTAATCCCATCTCAGAAAAGCTTCCTTTCTCTTTCATTTTGTCCTTTTCTACATTCGATAATTTCTGCTCTTTGTCCTTCCCATTCTCAGCTTTTTGTTCTTCCAGGTACCTATGAGTAAAGAGAGGGGATATTTCAGGCAGTTATTCCTGGAAGATCTAATCAAGCCATCTGGAAAAGATCCCGTTGATGATGTGTGACCTATGTTTATTTAGCTTCTTTTGCATTGTTTAACACCTGAACCTGGGAACAAATACCTTAGCAGCAGCAATAAAATGTCAATCTTTCTACAATATTTTGCCACAGCTAGAAGGCAGAAAATATGTAAAAGATCTTACCCAACCTGTGTATTCATTTACAAACCTGTTTCTGAAGAATTAAACCATCAATATTTTCACTTTGGACTGCTGTGCTTTTAAGTAACACACAATGGAAATAAAAGGCTCAAAAGCTACTTCAAATATTTGAAGGCATGTCTCCTATGGAAGCTATAGACAATTCAAAACACAAATAAAGCAAAAAAGTTAATGGGGAAAATACTTAATTGGCTGGGAGGAAATGAACACTTATCAAGAATGGCAATGTTTAACTAGATCTGATTATTTAATCTGATACCACTGATTATTGCAGAGGTGGAATTCAAAATAGCTCTAGCTGCAATACAACTATCCTTCCATACTAAATGGGCTTTTAAAAGGAATGTGTAAATTACCAAGATTATCAAATCAGCTAAAATTAACATCCGTATATTGATCTGGATGTTTTCACAACATGGCGGTTATTTTTAAAACATGCAAGTAATGTTCCTGCCCAAGGATGTATATCACAATTGTCACTTTCATTATTTAATTTTTACTGGATGTACAAGTTGACTTTTGAACACACTTGCTAGAAGTGAAGCCCAAGAATGGATTCCAAAAGTCGACAAATATCTTGCCAAATGCTTCTGAAAGCATATCAGAAAGGTTCTGCTCCTGAACAATCATTGTAGCAATGTTCTGAAATCTGACTTAACACTATCTTATTTGCAATAATGGATGATTAAAGAGGCAACAGTGTTAAAATTCTAAGCTGTACATTCAGAAATTCAACACATTTCTACAATGTTTATAATACAAAAAAAATCCAAAATAATATTTCTGCAGATTTCTATTTAAATTGTGACCTACCTCCTGCCTCTAAAGACATTCCTATGTTATGCAATTTTTAACAACCCTTTTGTATCCATGTATCCTGGCTTACTTAGTTTAAACTATTTTAGAACTCTCTCAAGAAAAGAAGAGTAGGTTTAAAGTATACCATTTAACATGGTAAACTGAGGGAATATATTCGTGCTATTCCCCATATTGTGAACATAAGCCATCGGTCTATTCAAATTGTACTCTGCCTTGGATCACCAAATCTTGTGTTGTCACATAGCAACAAATAAATGATAGCTGTGAAAGCAACCCCAATGCAGCTCTAATAATATTCCAGTATTGTCTAAAAATCAGCTTTTCCTGATAAGAGGAAAAATTTCCTGAGTACAAAGATTTCCTCACTGGACAGCAGAGGCCAGAATTAATGGCCACATAGTTGCATTGCACCATTTATCTTGTAAACTATTGCTTTGTGAATCTCTCAGAGAGTAAGGCTGTAAAACACTATGGAGCAGTATATAAGTCTAAGTGCTACTGCTATTATCAAATCTTTTTTTAAAGTAAGCTATTGTTATATGTTTAGGGGAAAAATACCTTCATGCAGGAGTCCCAATAATTAGTTAAATGACAGCTCTGCCCTGCCATTCAATCCCCAATAATGAAAGAGGGAAATGGGTGGGTGAATTCTTCCTAAATTTGCACTGCCCAGTACAATTTGTGCCATTTCTCTTCAAGACTGAACCCTACTGGAGCACAGAGCCTTTTCACTGTGATACACATTAAGGATTTAAATCCTTCAGGAAAGCTCAACAAGCATCCTAATGAACTGCCTTCCATTCTTGGTTAAAAATCTGTCCAATTCTAAAAATAATAACAACTGAGGAAGTGCTAAAATGTGTGCATTTTTGTGTTTAAAATTCATGTTTTTACATTTAAAATAAATACCCCTTTGGTGATATAGGGATGTTTTCTAGCTCTTTATTTTTCCCCAAATTCAGAATTCTAACCCTTAAATTAAATATATAAGGCTGAACTTAGGCAAGCCTTGGGATTTATGCACCCTCCCGCTGGCACTGCTCCCAGATTCAGAAGATTTTGCTTCTCTTTTCAATTAGCTGTGCTTTGCTTCCCAATGTCTGAAAAAATGTGGCTACTTTTACAGGTATTAGGAATAGTGGCAGTAAACATCAGGTTGTAGTTCATAAGATAATTTGGATTCCACCAGCCACTCTCACCTATGATTTGTATTGGATAAAGCCACAAACTGGGATTTAATCTAAAACAGAAGTTTAGTGTCACCAAAACAGGGATGCAGAAAATACAAGCCTGAAGTTTCTTCCACTGACTACCTAACATTAAAGCACAGGTAACTGGTCCATTTCAATTAGTGTGGACAATGCCACTGGTTGGGTTTCACAAAAAGCATGGATTTCAGGTTCATTCCAAGCTTGTTAGCTCACTCAGGCAAAGACCAAATTCCAATTGCAAGCTGGCTTTTTGCTAAGTATAGTGTAATAAAAATTCCATTCATGTGGACAGAACAGGGAATTGGTTAATTTAAACAAAGTTTTACAAGGAAACCCAAGCTCTGTTATGCGGGACTGTTTCAGACAGTTCTGGAAAATGCATGAAAAAGATGAATTCTGGAATGAATCCAATCCCAAATCAAAACTGCATTTAACTTCTTGGGCAGCTATTTTTCAAACTATATTTAATGTATATACGTAATTTGTACCTATCAGTAAAATCAGAATGCAAGCCACTTGACGATTTATCTCCCAATTTCTAAAATATATAAATAAGGTTATTTTAAAATATTTGTAAATATTAATTTTGAGTAGAGCTTTGAATCTGAAATGTGATATTACTGATATTCAATTAATTTTTAACCAAAAACATCTTCAGCTATTTATGTGAATAATATTATAGGTAGCCCTTGACTTATACCACAGGACACTGCAACCATTGGTAGATACCTGCCGGTTGCCAAGTTACCAGATTTTGATCACGTGACCATGAGAGGGTGGGGGTGGGGCTGCAACAGTCGTAAGATGTGCAAGGATCTGTTGTAAATCACTTTTTTTCAGTGCCATTGTAACTTTGAACAGTTGCTAAACTAACGCTTCTAAGTTGAGGGTTACCTGTATTTAAAACTACCCAAGTTAAGGGTGCATTCAGGGTGTGGAATAGTTTCCCAAAATACCTCTTTTATTTCTTTTAATTTAATTTAGCTACTTTTTTCATGAAATGGATTGTATCCAAACGAAGCCTGGTTTAGGTACAGCTTGTTAAAATAATATAAAGTGCTCTTCGTTATGATTTAAATCTCACTGGAACAAATAGCAGCAAATTTAGTCTGGATCCAATTCATTGCTAGCAGCAAATATCCAATAGCAATAGCACTTAGACTTATATACCGCTTCACAGTGCTTTACAGCCCTCTCTTAAGCGGTTTAGAGTCAGCCTATTGCCCCCAACAATCTGGGTCCTCATTTTACCCACCTCAGAAGGATGGAAGGCTGAGTCAACCTTGAGCCTGGTGAGATTTGAACTGCCAAACTGCTGGCAGTCGGTGATCGGCAGAAGTAGCCTGCAGTACTGCACTCTAACCACTGTGCCACCAAGGCTCCACCAAGAGCAACTTATTCCACAGCCACATCAAAGAAAGGGCAATCATTCCATTAACCCACATTATTTTTAGAGCTAAATTATGCATCCAGCTTCCAACCCAAAAAAAGGAACAATTAATTCCAGGAGTTAAGACCACTTGCCTCTTGGAAAAGGCTGACCCTATTTCCTCCTTCTGAGAGGCCCCATAAATGGAACTGATTGTTGTGGGGCTTTTGCATACTGGGCTCTTCCTGGTTGGGCTCAGGCTGGCTAAACCGTGCTCAAACTGATGTGAGCCTGCCTGAAAGGAGCTGCCGCTCTGCAGAGCTGAGCCCAGCTGGGAAGGATTGGAAGATGTTGGACTGGGCTTCTGAAGTGGGCTTGGCCTGGGTGATCGGCGTCTGACTACAACTGATTGGAGAGGGCTCTTTAGCGCTGGACTCCGCTCTTTGGGACTCAACTCTGCCATGGCAGAGGCTCTTGAGGCTGCGCTGGTGCCGTAGGTTCCCACATCCTGCCAGGGTTTTGACCCCTCTGAAGACTTGACATCCTGGGCAGTTCCTCCCGAGAAGGGTTGTTCCTTGGAGTCATCCCCTTGGTTGTCCCCAGCACCTTGGGACCCCCGAGCCTCCTTAGATTTCTTTTCCTTTAATGACCAACGCTTGGAGGACTCAGCTCTGCTGTGATTAGAAGATGACCGAGATGATGAAGACCTTCTTGAACGATCGGATGATGATTTGTCAGAGTTTCGAGAATGGCTTCGGGATCTCGGAGAGGGAGACCTCCTCTTTGGTGACCGAGAACGAGAACGCCCCCTTCGAGGGCTGTATGTTTGGCGGTAGTTTTGCCAATTAGACCTGTAATTTCCATAACCACCTCGGTTATATTGGCCCCACGGGTAGAATCCTCTATTTCTTCCACGGAAGTAATAGGGTCTCCGATAGCCTCTGTTATGACCTCGAAAATCCCGGTTCTGGTATACTCGCTGATGGTTCCTCTCCCTGTTATGAGATGGAGAATATGATCTTGAGCGGGACCTAGAACTGAGGAGAAAAAAGATATTTGGTAAATATACATAATACTTTTCAATGTAATTCAAAAACCTATTCTTTCTTGCAAGACAGGATACAGATTCCCTTTCTAGAATTTCTCAGAACAATCCTCCTTACTAAAAAGCTACAATTAAGAAGAATTTACCAGCTAGAAGAAATTGGTTACTGCAGTTGCTTTGATTTTCCTACAAAAACATTATTAAGATACACGGGTACTGAGAAAGAGGCAGTCACTTCTAAATATCAACTACAATGGATTGAATTGAATTTAGAATGAATGAATGAGCTGGAAGGGACCTTGGAGGTCTTTTAGTCCAGCCTTCTGTTCAAGCAGGAGAACGTATACCAGTGATGGCTAACCTTGCCATTACGTTCCAGGACCGGGGAGGGGGGTGAGGAGGAGGTTCGCGTGCATGCGTGCATGCCCATACCCATCATTCTATGCGCCCTGCCCTGCACGCGCAACCCCACCTCCCCCCCCCCCCCGCTTCTGGCATGCAATGGCCAGGTAGGCCCATTTTTCTTTCTTACCTGGCTCCAGACCCTCTCTATGCATCTGGGAAGGGCGAAAACAGCCTTTCCCACTCCCTCAGAGGCCTGAAAGGGCCCATTTCCCAACTCCCAGTGGGTCAGGAAATGACGTTTTTTGCTGTCCCCAGCAAAAAACATCACTTCCTGTCCCACCGGGAGTTGGGAAATGGGCCCTTTCAGGCCTTTGGAGGGCCTCCGAGGGAGTGGGAAAGGCTGTTTTTTTCCTCCGCAGATGCATAGAGAGGATTTGGAACCAGGTAAGAAAGAAAAACGGGCCTTCTCCATCCACCCCCAGCCCCTCCGGAGGCAGGAAACATCCTTTTTCCCTACTTCTGGTGGGCCCCGAAGGCCTGAAAATCAGCTGGCCGGCATGCGCATGCGCCCCAGAGCTGAGCTGGCGTGCCCACTGATATGGCTACACGTGCCACCTGTGGCAGCGTGCCATAGGTTCGCCATCACGGACCTATACTATTTCAGATAAGTGACTGAATCTATCTTTGTAGAGGAGTAGGGAAATAACTTTAAAAAAGGAACGCAAGAAAGATTACATAAACAAGTTTGGCCCTAGGAAAGAGGAAGGGATGGGAAAGAATCTCAAGTTAATCTTGTCTTGATTCACTCTTGAGAAGGCAGAAGGTAACTCTGTCAGGCTTTCAATATTCTATTATTATACCCTATAAGAGAATTCCAGTAATTCTTGTGATGCCTCTTTCCTGACCTAGCCTACCCTACCTCAAAGGACTATCAGTCTTCTAAACCTCCTGCTGCAACAGAGAACAAACCTGCCAGGGATTGAATGAAACCTATAAATTAAACCCTGAAAACAGAGAAATTAATTTAAAAAATGAACAGAACCGAGTTTGATCTAAATCACTATAGTAAAAAAGCTGAAATCTACTATAAAGCTAAACAAAGCCTTATGATTATAAATCATATAACACTGGAGGTGTACTTTGTGACATGTGTAAAGTTTTGAGCAAGTCCATTTTATTTTGCTATAAATGGTGTAAGTAACATCACCTTAGAAAGCCAACATAGTTCGAAGGCCAAAACTATGACTAGGGAAACCCAGATCCTGACTTTGGAACATACATACTCAGCCTAATATATCTTGCAGCACTGTTACAAGGATGTAGGTCAACATAAAAAGTCACTGCTGTGTAGCAACATAATACACCTTCCTCCCTGATAAAAATAGGAAAGAGACCGACTTACCTGGGATACTGTCTCATTCGCAAACAGTTTCAGGAACATAAGAAAGGCGAAACAGACATACAGCCTACTGCATGCAGTGAAAGCGAGCCAATTAACAGTAGTTCTAAAAGAACTAATCAGCCCACAGAAGAGCCAGTCCCCAAGCAGTTAACAATTACTGAAGACCAGTTGCCTGGAGGTTGTTCACAAAAATCATTTCGAAAGACATGCTAACATGGAATGCAGCCCAAGTTGTACGACAGCAAAGAAGGTTTTGTTTGGCCTAAATAATCAGTAATAAAATCACTCCACAAAGTTAGGAGAAATGAAAAGAGAGGCAAATGACTGACTCATACCATGAACTAAACAGACTGTCAAACTGAAGAAAATATAAACTCTCCAGAGAGAGATACAAATATAATCCAGCCAATTTTCTCAACCGAGTCACTGAAAGCAACCAGCTGCTACAGCTTTTTCTTCCACCAAAGGATTATGATCCGCAGCCATTATCCTGAAGAAATGAATCCTACCTCTGAGAGATTGCTAAATTTCTCCCAAATGATTTGTACATGCCAGCTTTTTCCATTTTGCTTCTTTAATCAAGCCATTCACAAAACTAAAATTTCTCCAACAGGTTTCCACATCTAAAGACATTATGCACACAGAGATGGTTTCCATTTGCTTTTCTGAATATTGCTGCATATTCCCAGCCTTAGGCAGACGTTCCTATTGGTTTTGCCCTCTGGAAAGAAAGCCCTTCAGTTTCACTGCATGATACAGTTGTCTTTCCCACGTTTCTTTCAAAAACTACCTTCTAATTATTAACAATTACTTGTGTCTGTAGCCTAACAAAACACATAATAATTTCAATTATTTAAACATGTAATTAAATACAACAAGAAGCCAAGAAAAAGAAATCTGTTCGGAGAATAAGTGGTTTCTGAAAAGCAGAGCAACCACGTAAACAGGCAAGGCATGTCCCTAAGCAGCTATCTGGGATTATCTAAACAACTGTTACTTTTTATTTAAGAGTCCAAGCTTCAATAAGGAATCAGAAAAGCACACCAAAAATTATCGCTTGCTTTTTGGAATTTAGTTACCAGCAACAACACAATGTTCAGATCAGGGAGTTGAAATTACTAGCTTTCTATCTATATTAAACTGTTTTCTACTTACAGGGTCTTAAAATGTAACTACAAAGTTAAAAGCTTGAAGATTTTGAAGGGAAATCAAAACATTTACACATACTGCAGTTACTCTTTGCTCTTGAACAGTAGAAAGGGACTAACCACAAAACACACTGTTTTTAAGCAACTCTCATTTTATCTATCAATTTACAGAATGGGAAATGTTTTCTTATAATTCATACCATTTGTCAACAACAAAAGAACAAGAAAAGCAAATACTTGCCAATGGCCAAAAACTACCTCCCCCCAAAAAATCCTTCCCCAAATAAGGAAATCACAGGTTTTCTTTTCATGAATGATCAAGAATCATCTTGATAAAATTATTGAAGTAGAACTTCTGGCATGCAGTTGTAATACAGTAGACATTCTTTTCATATGAACATCTGAAGGTGAAGCATTTGTTGGCAAAAATCTGCCAACCCCAGACACAACCCCAAAATACTCACCTCAGCCTTCGTTTCCTTGATCTTGAAACTGATCGAGACCGAGATCGAGACTTTGAGAAAGACCGAGATCGAGACCGAGACCCAGATCTTGAACGAGAAGAACGGGACCCTGATTTTGATTTATTTGTTTTTGACATCTCTGATAAATCCTTTCACTTTAATCTGTCAACAGAGAAAATGTAACCAACATCAATGGCTATTCCTCTGTAGTAAGGGAAATGTTTTTTACTGAATAATTTCTGAAAGGAGAAAAGGAACAACTTTAGGATCACACAAGTTTTAACAATTCTCTTCACAAAATGTAACCTATTCTTTCCACTTAACGAAGTACTAGAGCTCAGGAAGAGGTGCTGACACTGAGGAGCACTGGTGGTAGCAAACCAAGTCACAATCAAGCATCCACCAGGGATTTCTTCTGTAGCCAAAATAAACGAGGAATCTGTCCAAGTATTTCAGGGTTTCAAATGTTGGTTACTGCGTCTTGTCAACTTGCAATGTCTTTGAAGCATTACAGTTTCTATAGGAAAATGGTTTTGCTATAAGTCATCTCATACCAGTGTGTGCTCGTCTAGAGTTCTTACTTCTCTTGTGTAAGAACTCTATTTAGATGAGCACAAACACACTGCAGCAACTCTGGACAGCAGAAAAAAGGAAACAGATCATTTATAGACATCTTGTACTTGACTTGGCTAGGATAGTCAGTTTCCCAGTTGAAACCATGGTTAAATCTGCCCAGTTAGGAAATTTCTCCTTAATTCTAGGTTGATTCTCTCTTTGATAAATTTTCATCCATTACTTCTTGTCTTGCCTTCAGGTGCTTTGGAGAATAGGTTGAATCCTTCTTCCTTGTGGCAGCCCCTTAGATATTGGAAGACTGCTATCATGTCACCCCTAGTCTTTCTTTTCACCAGACTAGTCAAACCCAGTTCCTGCAACCGTTCTTTACATGCTTTAGCCTCCAGTCCCCTAATTATCTTTGTTGCTCTCCTCTGCACTCTTTCCAGCATCTCAACATCTTTTTTATAGCATAGTGACCAAAACTGGAAGCAGTATTCCAAGTGTGGTCTTATCAAAGCATTATAAAGTGGTATTATCATTTCATGTAATCTTGAAGCTATCCCTCTGTTGATGCAGCCTACAATTGCATAGGCTTTTTGGTGGCTGCAGCACACTGCTGGTTCATACTTACAGTATATCACAGAAGTGAGTACACCCCCTCACATTTTGTAAATATTAAAGTATATCTTTTCATGTGACAACACTGAAGAAATGACACTTGGCTACAATGTAAAGTAGTGAGTATACAGCTTGTATAATCATCCGTCACCATGGACTGAGGTATCACCAATATGCTGATGATACTCAGCTGTATGTCTCAGCCCGTGATGAGTTAAGTGATGCCGTGTCCTCCCTCTCACAGTGCCTGGAGGCTGTTAAGGGCTGGATAGAGAGCAATGAGTTGAAACTAAACCCTGGCAAGACCGAGTGGCTCTGGGTTTGGGGTTCGTGGGCTCAGGGAGAATTGCCATCTTTGGTCTTGGATGGGGTGGCACTTCCCCAAACAGACCCTGTGCGTAATCTGAGGGTTCTCCTGGACTCACGACTCCTGCTTAAAGAGCAGGTGATGGTCACAGCTAGGAGGGTCTTCGCGCAACCGCGAGTTGCGCGCCAGTTACGTCCTTTCCTGGACCAGCAACCCCTACTCACAGACACTCATGCCTTAGTCACTTCCTGTCTTGACTATTGTAATGCGCTCTACATGGGGCTGCCCTTGAAGAGCACCCAAAAGCTCCAGTTGGTGCAAAATGCAGCGGTCGCAGTTTTGTGCAGACCCTGGTGTGCACATATATCACCTCTCTTGCGGGAGCTGCATGGCTGCCGATTTGCTTCCGGGTGCAATTCAAGGTGCTGGTTGTCACTTTTAAAGCCCTTCATGGCTTGGGGCCAGGTTATCTGAAGGACCGTCTCTTGCCGGTCACATCTACCTGATCCATCAGAGCAGGAAGGCAGGGAATGTTGCGATCCCATCCCTGAGGGAGATACACCTGGTGGGGCCCAGAAGAAGAACCTTCTCCGTGGTGGCTCCCTCTCCCTGGAACATCATTCCCCCAGAGATTAGAACAGCCCCCACCCTAATACTCTTCCTGGGGAACTCGCTCTGAAATGGAGCCCATTCAATGGTTCATGTGATCGGCTGTCGCTGGGGCGGGAGGCAGTGGTCAGGGGTGATTTTATTATATTAATTTATTTGATATTTTTAATGAGTTTTACTGTTTTTTAAATGTGTTTTTTTATATTCTGTAAACTGCCTTGAGTCGCCATGGGCAAATAGGCGGCAATATAAATCTAATAAATAGATAAGTAAGTAAGTAAGTAAGTAAATGTGCTGTCCCCTCAAAATAATGCAACACACAGCCATTAATGTCTAAACTGCTGGCAACAAAAGTGAGTACACCCCTTAGTGATAATGTCCAAATGAGGCCCAAAGTGTCAATATTTTGTGTGGCCACTATTATTTCCAGCACTGCCTTAACCCTCTTGGGCAGAGTTCACCAGAGCTTCACAGGCTGGCACTGGAGTCCTTTTCCACTCCTCCATTATGTCATGGAGCTGGTGGATGTTAGAGATCTTGCGCACCTCCACCTTCCATTTCAAGATGCCCTACAGATGCTCAATAGGGTTTAGGTCTGGAGACATGCATGGCCAGTCCATCGACTTTACCCTCAGCTTCTTTAGCAAGGCAGTGGTCGTTTTGGAGGTGTGTTTGAGGTCGTTATCATGTTGGAATACTGCCCTGCAGCCCCATCTCCGAAGGGAGGGGATCACGCTCTGCTTCAGTATGTCACAGTACATGTTGGCATTCATGGTTTCCTCAATGAACTGTAACTCCCCAGTGCCGGCAGCACTCATGCAGCCCCAGACCATTACATTCCCACCACCATGCTTGCAAGACACACTTGTCTTTGTACTCCTCACCTGGTTGCCACACACGCTTTACACCATCTGAACCAAATAGGTTTATCTTGGTCTCATCAGAGCACAGGGCATGGTTCCAGAAATCCATGTCCTTAGTCTGCTTGTCTGCAGCAAAGTTTGCGGGCTTTCTTGTGCATCATCTTTAGAAGAGGCTTTCTTCTGGGACAACAGCCTTGCAGACCAATTTGATGCAGCGTACGGCATATGGTCTGAGCACTGACAGGATGACCCCCCCACCCCTTCAACTTCTGCAGCAATGCTGGCAGCACTCATACGTCTATTTCCCAAAGCCAACCTCTGGGTATGACGCTGATCACGGGCACTCAACTCCTTTGGTCGACCATGGCGAGGCTGTTCTGAGTGGAACCTGTCCTGTTAAACCACTGAATGGTCTTGGCCACCGTGCTGCAGCTCAGTTTCAGGGTCTTGGCAATCTTCTTATAGCCTAGGCCATCTTTACATAGAGCAACAATTCGTTTTTTCAGATCCTCAGAGAGTTCATTGCCATGAGGTGCCATGTTGAACTTCCAGTGACCAGTATGAGAGAGAGCGATAACACCAAATTTAACACACCTGCTCCCCCTTCACACGAGACCTTGAACCACTAATGCGTCACATGACACCAGGGAGGGAAAACAGCTACTTGGGTCCCATTTGGACACTATCACTTAGGGGTGTACTCACTTTTGTTGCCAGCAATTTAGACATTAATGGTTGTGTGTTGTGTTATTTTGAAGGGACAGCACATGTATATTGTTATACAAGCTGTATACTCACTACTTTACATTGTAGCCAAGTGTCATTTCTTCAGTGTTGTCACATTATAAAATATTAGGGGTGTATTCACTTCTGCGATATACTGTAAGTGGTTGTCTACTAGGACTCCTAGATCCCTTCTTGCAGTTACTGCTCTTCAGTGAGGTACCACCTATTCTATACTTGTGCATTTGGTTTTTCTTGGCTAAGTGTAAAATCTCCCTTTGTCAAGATCCTTCTGAGCCTACCTTGGGAAGTGTTAACCCTTCAGCTACAGCCATGGTGCTGCAGCCTATTGCTACTGAGCAGGATAGTTAAAAGGGCAGTCAGGTATGGGGTGCAGATAGTGGGTGGAATGAACTGGAGCATCCCTGCAGTTGTAAGTACTGCTGAACAAGTTGGGTGGCTGCAGCTTTGCATGGCATTACCCCCCAAGTCGTACATGTATAAACCTTTATTGAAATTTGATCCAGAAGATGAATAAGTGTATAATGTATAATAAAATGGGCTAAAAATTTTGAGTGTAATATTTAAAGGGAGCAATGGGAGAATATGTGGATGAAAGGACTGTGTTATAATCTTAAAGAGAATTTTCATAAAATGCTGTAGTATTTGTTACTGAAAAGGTTGTCTAAAGTACCCCCTTCCTCCCAAAATAAGACATCCCCTGATAATAAGCCCAATCGGGCTTTTGAGCACATGGCAATAAGGTCAAGCACTTATTTCAGGGTTCAAAAAAGATAGGGTCTTATTTTCAGGGAAACACAGTATATAAAGGTACTTTGTATGTTGGAAATGTGAACTTTTTATCATGCTGGATGGACGTGCAAAAAAGCTGAAAAATTGGATTCAAATGCAGAATTCAGAAGCTCTGGAAAACTAATATACAATTGAAATCAAAGATATTCCTTCTGATGAACTTTTTCCAACAGTTGGAAAAAAACTCTTAGAACTTTGTTTCTATATATGATAACAGCAGTGAGACTTTTCTATGCAGAGTGGTGGAAGGACCTGACATTTCCCACAATAGATGAATGGATGTTGAGGTTGATGGAGCTGACTGAGGTGGTAAAACTGACAGCTTCAATTGAAAAAGATACTGATTACTTCTAATGCTTATTGGAACCCTCCTTAGGACTTTGTGTGAAACAGAAAAAAAAGAAATTTCAATATAAGATTAGAAAAAATAGTAGACAGCAGGAAAATGACATGGGATGGTGAAGATTAGTGGGGTGCCACAGAACCTGTGAAGCACAGGGCAGCAAGAATGGTACCGGTATAGCTGGCCCCAATGTGGAGCTTGTATTTCTCAGTAGCAGAGGCAGTGCTGGCGCTGAAGTAGAGGCCAGAGGCAGCTCTTATTTCAGAACCAGTCCCAGAACTACCACCAAATGCCACAACGCAGGGTAGCCAAAATAGCATAGAGTTCCAGGGAGCAGATGGGGAGGGGGGGGGGGGGATTGCCTGCACTTACGACTACCCCTGCAGTCGTAAGTGCAGGCAGGCTGCCATATGCCCAATTTTTGATCACATGACTACTGGGCACTGCAAGAGCCTTAATTTTGGACATGGGTCATAAGTCCATTATTTTCAGCAGTCATTTTGAACAGTCACTGAGCCAAGAACTACTGTCTATATAACAGAAAAACTATGAGCTTTTAAAACATATTTTTAACAATTTTGCAGGAAATATGCAATATTCAAAGCCTCTTCAGTATTAAAAATGACAAGTTGTTGGAAAACTTACCTTGCCTTGAAATTAACTCTGCTTGAACAGAAAGCAAGGGTCAATTGGCACGTCTCCTTCCACTTGAAAGAGCAAACAACTCTGCAAAATAAAGGTAACTGCTTATACTCCAACTGCACACACAGTAAGTGTTATATTTTAAGGAATAATATAAAGACAACATAGCTTGAAAGATGATCTGAGGCACAAATCTATCTAGCTCAAACAAGTGAGTTCATCTGAAAGCAATTTTTAATCTCTGAGTCATGTGAGCAGAGTACTATCAGGAACTTGAATGGCATGTATAAACAGGGGCCCCCAAACCCCGATCCATGGCCCTGTGCTGGTCTGCAGCCCATCGGACACTGGGCTGTAAAAGTGATGGGTGAGAAACCATCCCCTCTTCGCTCCCCCCAAGCTGGAAAGGTTGGGGACCAGTGATGTAGCCAACTGGCCTAGATTGGAAGGTTCATATTGCAACCTAAGAGGTGAATTATCCCACCTGCCTTTTGTATCTTGACATAACAGAACAGGAAATAAAAATTGAAGTACATACAATCTCACTCCTACATATAAGTAGTCCTCGACTTACAACTATAATTGAGCCCAGAATTACAACTGTAGGTCATACAAATTGTTAAGCAGTCATCATGTGACCACGTCCAATTTGATGACTTTTGCTGTATTTGCTGTTTAAGTTTGCCATACTCTAATGAACATGCAAGATGGACAGCACAAAATCTTGCATTATAATGTATTAATTCATTAAAATAGTAGAGATTGAAATAGCTTTTTACAATTAGAAAAACTCATCAGTGAGAATATATGTGGGCACAGTCTCTTGGTGTTTTCTCATATCTGTTCCTATCTACTATTTGGTGTAAATCCCTGGCTACTCTGTACCCAACAGCCTTCTCATCTATTCTAGAAAGGAATGCATCTGAAAAGCTCACCAAGAAATAAAAGCAAGTCAACCGAAGAAACTCTGTGGTCAAAATAGCAATAGCACTTAAACTAATATACTGCTTCACAGTGCTTTTACAGCTCTCTCTAAGCGATTTTCAGAGAGCCTCTTGCCTCCAATACTCTGGGTCCTCATTTTACCCACCTCGGAAGGATGGAAAGCTCAGTCAACCCCTGGTGAGATTCGATCTGCCAAATTGCAGGCAGCCAGCGGTCAGCAGAAATAGCCTGCAGTACTGCATTCTAACCACTGTGCCACCGTGGCTCTATTTTATCTTGATCCCCAAAGTAGTAGTTCAAGACAAACTCAAAAGCAAGAGAGTATTTAAAGATACATATTGGAGAGATTTGTAAAACACATTAACTGTCAATCTTGTGATCTAAACTAATCCAGCTATATTATATATTAAGTGCCAACAGCAAATTTACTTTTTGAATACACAATGGCTATACCGTGTTTCCCCGAAAATAAGACAGGGTCTTCTTTTCTTATTTAAGACACGATGGAGAAGCGAGACACGTATCTTACCTGACTTCCAGACCCTGCCATGCCTGGTGAGGGGGGGGAGAAGAGACGGCAAGGGGAGCCCTGTCTTGCTTCTCCCCAACCCCACCCCTCCCCACCTGCTACTCCCCCTCGCCAGCAGAGATCGGCAAGCCAGATTTGGGGAGCTGAACGCGCTGCTGCTGCTCAGGAGGAGGAGAACGTGAGAAATGGGCTCTCTCTTCTTCTCCCAAGTGGCAGCGGTGCGTCCAGGTCACCAAATCTGGCCTGCTGATCTTGGGCAGCAGCAGCAGCGGCAGCAGCTCTGACCCAATCTTCACCAGCAATGCTGCAGGCAAGAATTGGCCATGCCACTTCATGGCTGCGCAGACAGCCCACATCAGCCACTGCTCGGAGCTCCAGTGCCAGTCCCCCTCCCCCCAATCCCAGGGCGACAGGGCTAGGGCTGGCAAGAGGTTTTTTTTGTGGCTGCCACTAAGAGAACAGGTGCGTGACCCAGGGTTTGAGGGAGCGGCCTCCGCAAGGCTGTTCCGCGTGGATGGCAGATGCACGTGGGGCATGTTCCCCCTCCCTTTCTCCATCTCTCTGGCCTCGCCTCCTGATGCCATGTTGTTTGCACAGCACTGCGCGTGCATCTAAGTATTTTGGGGGGGGGCTTATTTTTGAGGGGGTTTATTTTAGTGCATGCGCTCAAAAGCCCAATTGGGCTTATTATCCGGACAGGTCCTAGTTTCGTGGAAACACAAGAGGTTTGTATTTTTATAATGCAAATTAGGCATACCATGTAAATTCTTCTATAATTCATTTTAATATTATTAGTAAATCAATTATTACCTTGTAGCACAAGTATAGTGTGAAACTGCTTGTTTTTTAACTGATACAAGCAGAGACAGAATTTCTAGAGCAAGCTTGGAATTCTGCCAATAGAAGCAATCTCCTTTGCCTCCCAATTGCCATTGCTGTAAATCTGTAAATCAAACCTACACACAAAGTTAATTTTTATCTTGTTTTTACCCCAATAGGAAAGAAAACACTTTTTGTTCAGCACAGTGAAGCCCAAAGGGCCTCACCAGCAAAATGGGCAAAAAGCCAACCACTCCTCCTCAATGCAGTAACTGCCTGGGCTTTTGAAAACAAAAAGTCACCACCTGTTCCATCTCATCCTTAAGGAATATTTTAATTATCTCACATCTGAAAGGGGACCGTTTATCTTCTCATCCTGTCAACAATGAGCTAAGATAACATGCAGCCTGCTTCACAACATGCAGTTGACAAGTTATTCAATCAACTGATGACTGTTTTACTTTCTTTTCCCAGACCTGTATACCTTAAAATCACTCCTAATCAGGCAGAAGGCAGAAGACAAGGCTTGCAGTGTTTTAAAAATCTTCTTAGAAAATATCCTAGCTCCTCAAAGAAAAAGGAAACTGGAGTGAATTTTTAAATGATACACGGTATTAATTGTTAACACGTTAACAATTGCTTAATATAGTTACAAGTTGTTGGCAAGAACCAACTTCTCCATGAGTAAATAAGTTATCATCGTCACCTTCTTAGCATGAGATTCAAATGGATGTAGAGCCAGTTTATCCTTGGGTGAGGAGCAAGACAGCACCAATCTCTTGTACAAAAAGGAAAAGCTGTTGCATAAAAATCTATATACCCTTAGTCTGAAAAGTATTTATTTAAAAGAAAAGTGAACTGCCCACAAACTTGAAAAATTACCATTGCTTTTTTAAGCTTTAAACCTTCAGCATTGCTCAACTTTAGTTGTCCCTTACTTCCCTTCATTGCCTTTCTGCCACAATAGCTTCTCCAACAGTCCAAAGGTTTCACAAACATCACTAAGGAAGGTGAAGCTCATGTTGAGGCTGGGTGCTTCCCTCTTTGCCTTGAATAGCATAAATATCATAGCTTGCGTTAGGTCAAAGTTTCCTATTGCATTTCAAGAATTGTATTTTAATAAAACTGCTGCAGTAGACAGCAAAAGGGAAAGAAAATCCTTTTCCTGACAGTTGTCCTCAACTGGGCATATCTGTTTTAAGTTTGTACACGTTACTTTATGATAACATAAATAGACAATGCTCTGCAGATTCATCATTTCTATTTTTAAAGGTAACCTTTAATTCCCTTTTTAAGATGCAAACTATAACGTCTAAAACTGGAATATCAGGTCAACAAAAAATAATCCTCCTTCCTGTTACATCAATAATGAAACCGTTAGCCATGATTTTGAAGCAGTCAGTTTAAAACTTTATATTGATTTATAAATTGTTTGTGAACAACCTATATAGATACAATGATAAAATTGATATTATAACCCTGTAATATTCAGACCAAAGTTTCCTTGGAATCTGAACTCTTACAAATGAAATTAATAGCATAATTCTGCTTGCTTATGATTCAGAAGCATAAGATAACACAGAGCACTGCAGCAAACTCAAATAACCCACACCTGTTCTACCTTCCAAATGGAAATCTTTCTGCACAATGAATCAGGATAGTGAACTCTGCTAACAGGACAATCTGCTGAAGCTATTTCCATTCTGATTATTTTATATAGCAGCTCTTTCTTACATGCAATTAATACCCTGTTTTCCCCAAAATAAGACATCCCAAGATAAGTCCAATCAGGCTTTTGAGCACATGTGCTAAAATAACCCCCCTTCCCCCAAAAAATATTTAAATGCATGTGCAGCCTGTCCCCGCCATTTCCTCTGGTTAGGGTTAGGGAGACAGAGGTGGAAATCAGGCAAGATGGCAAGAGGAGCCCCGTCTTGCTCCACGCGCCCCAAAATAATAAGACCTCCTCGAAAATAAGGCCAAGCGCTTATTTCGAGGTTCAAGAAAATATAAGACAGGGTCTTATTTTTGGAGAAACACAATGCCATGCAGAAATTCACTTGGAACAAATCTTCATTTTAACAGTTGTCAGCAAACCAGAAAACATGTCGTATAAAAACAATACAACACAGGTAGTCCTCAACTTACAACCACAATTGAGCCCCAAAGTCCCATTGTTAAGCAAGAGAGTTGTTAAATGAGTTGTGTCCCATTTTACAACTTTTGCCGTGGTTTTTAAGTGAATACATTAAGTGAATCATGAGGTCATTGAGCAAATCTGGTTTCCCCCCATTGACTTTACTTGCTGGAAGCTAACTGGGAAGATTATAAATGGTGATCACATGACCCCAGGATGCTGCAACCATCATAAATGCATCCCGGTTGCCAACCACCCAAAGTTTGATCACATGACTGTAAGGATGCTGCAACAGTCATAAGTGTGAAACCTGGTCATAAAACATGTCACTTTTTTAGTGCCATTCTAACTTTGAATAGTCATTAAACAAATGACTGTAAGCCAAGGACTGCTTCTAGAGTCCAACTACCCTACAGACCGTGATCCAGTTTTTCCTCAGATAGATTCCTTGGCTCTGAGCAACTCACAGAGCTTCAACTTCCATCTTATAATTTATTTTATGGAATATATCTGCCTATTTCAGAATTCAGACATAACTGGGAAAAGAAAGCACAATGTGAAATCTAATTCAGAAATGGAAGCAATTATAGACTTCTGACAGTCACTGAAAAAGACTAATACAGAATTTATAGCTCCTTTAATTCCACATATTGCTAATGCTTCCATTTCATAGTTTCTGCCTTCCTTTCATGCCATTGCCCATTTACATTCTTAGAATCTTGTCATTCATAAAACTCACTGGAGCCAGTGAGGCATATTGGACTATGACTCCCATCATGTCCTGCCTCTCTAGTTAATCTATCATACTGCCTGGTGCAGACAAAATTTGTAGCCATTAGTCCAAGAAGACAAAAGGTTGAGGAAGCTGAGGGAAATTTACAAAAAGCAGAGAAACTGTACCACAAATATTATAATAATAATGGAATCTTAGGCTTATCTAATGAAACACATGGAGGATTTAAAAGAGAGATCAAAAAGCATTTTTACAATGTACACAATTAGAATAGAGTTACTACTGCAAGACATGATGGTTAGATTATATAACTTTAAAAGGAGATCAAATCTTCATGAATTTGTCACAAATAGTTGGGTATTAGTTTCGAAATAGATATGCAGAGCTTCTATTTCATGTAACTACTGAATATCCAACACTGAGGGATGGACCATGCTCACATCTATAATTCCATCAAATAATAAAAGCAGCCAAAATACAGGAAAAAAACCCCACTCCTTTCTTTGCAGTTTAAGTCACTATTGGTTAATCACAGTGCCAAGTAAATTTCATAGATCGTTTTGATATATTTTAGAGATAATACTAAATGGCAGAAACGGAAGATTTACCTTCCAATTTCAAAAAATGTATCATACACAACAGCAAGAGGCAAAAGAATTTATAGCCCAACATTGGAAATGAAACAAAATTTGAATCCAAGTTATGACAAATGAAGAATTTGGAGACTGATTTCCATGGTAAAAAAAAATAATAAATTATATAATTTTTAGTGGTACTTCGTGTGATCTTGATTCTATCCCTCTGTTGATGAAACATAGGACTGCATTGGGTTAAGTGGTGGTCCACTAGGGCACCTAAATCCCTCTCAGTTACTAATGTTGAGCCAGGTATCTCCAATTCTATGCCTATGCATTTGGTTTTTCTTACCTTATTTTTCACACCACTGAACTACATTTTGTTAGATAGAGTCCAGTGTTCAAGTCTGTTCAAGATCCTTCTTGAGTCTTATCTTGTTGGCTATCCCCCTCTCCTCCCCCCCAGCTTGGTACCATCTGCAAATTCCATATTCCCCTTCTATCCCTTCAACTGTTTATAATGACGTTGAAGAGTACTGGGCCTAAGACAGAATCTTGAGGTATCCGACTGCATGCTTCCCTCCATTTAGACGCAGTGTCCTGAGGACTACACGTTGAGTGTGATTGGTCAGCCACTTATGAATCCAGCTCATGGCGATTCTGTTTATCCCACATTTTTCTATTTTTACCAAGTAGACTTTATGGTCTACTTTGTCAAATGCTTTACTGGAGTCTAAGTAAACTATGTCTACTGTATTTTCCTGATCCACCAGTTTAATCACTTTGTCAAAGAATGTAATAAAGCTTGTCTGCATGATCTCTTTTTGACAAACCCATGTTGACTTATGTTAACAGCTTTGCTTGTTTCTAGATGTTCACATCTTATCTTTTTCCAGGTTCTTCCCAGATATTGATGTCAAGCTGATTGGTCTGTAGTTTCCTGGCTTCATTCTCTCCCCCCACCCCCTTTTGAAGATTGAAACCTCATCTCTAAACATTCATTTTCTCTGGTAGTTAATTATTCCTTATTGTGTTCAGTTTGGTTGCAGTCTTTTTTCCCTTTGGTTGGGGTTTCTCATTTTGTTGTCAGAGTGGCTAGACTTGTCTCCAGACACTTTGCTTTTTCCTCTGGACCCTATACCTTTTCCTCAATTAGCTTACATTTGGTTGAGATATAATTTGTGTCTTTGGCACACCTGACCTAATATAAGGAGCAACAGTGTTTTGCCTTACAGATGAAGCATGTTAAATGTTGCCCTTCAAGACAGAAACCTGGAGATCTGAGGTCTGCTGCCAAACATAATGCAGTTAAAAATGACATGTTGCACTGCCTAGAATGGGCTTGTGAATGGTTTTAAACATATTTTAAAAGTCAGTATTTACGAATTAAATCATTTTTTTTCATATTTGGGAACATGTGCAAAAAAGCTGTTGTAAACAGTGTTTGAGTTATTTTATTTTTAAAAAACTGTCAATATGTGCTAATACAATGCATATTTTTTTAGAGATATTCAAATTGTTAATGAAAGTGCCCAACTGCTGGACCATTTAGCCTAGGATCAGCCATACTATTGGGCTACAGCGAGTGAAACTAACTGCTGAAATTTAGAACTCCTTAAGAATGTGCTCTGCCAAAGAATAACTGTCCTTCCCTAGTCTTTCATTATTTATTCATTCATTAAGAGCTGTGGTGGTCCAGTGGTTAGAACGTAGTATTTCACGCTAATTCTGACTGCCAGGGATTCGATCCTGACCGGCTCAAGGTGGACTCAGGCTTCCATCCTTCTGAGGTTGCTAAAATGAGGACCAAGGTTTGGGGGGGGCGTGTGTGCAATATGCTTACTCTTAAACTGCTTAGAGGGCTGTAAAGTCTAAGTACTTTATTATATTTTTAAGGAAAATGACTAAAATACCACTTTTAGAAGCAACCTATGGAGAGAAATTCACATTTTAAAAAATTCAGCCGTGTTGCTTATAGGCTGAATATTGTGTTAGGCTCTAAACAGTACAAATGTAAAATTTACATAAAATCCAGAAAAAAATATGGAAAAACATAAATTAAAGCCATCATACCTAAACTGTATAGCAATTGGTAACTGAAAAATGACAATTTAAAATACCCTCTTTGGGGCTCAAGTAACTCTGGTCTCACTTAATCAGTTTCAGCTGATGCTACTATATATTAGAAGTCTGCTAGCAGCTTTTCTATTAACACCTTTTATTACAAACGCTATATTAATTTCCTGAAATCACGACTGTAAACAGCTGAACCATTCGCCATAGCAAAATAATGCAAGACACATAGGACGAGCTCATTTCACCCATTTCGCTAACATCTCTCAAACGTTGAGGGCTGCGGGCATTGCAGCGGGCAAGAAAACCCAGGGCCAACCAGAGGCCAGCAGGGCCCACGATCAGGGCCGATGCCCGATTATCCCCCTCAGACGGCAGCCGCGTGCCCGGGCATGTCTTCGGGCGGCCCTGCTCAGCCCCGCGGCTGCTCCCCTGGCTTCTTTGTGTGGAGACCGAGGAGGCCCACTCGGAGGCCATTTTGAAAAGGAGCCACCCCCGCGGCAGCCACGCCACGCCACGCCACGCCACGCCAGGCAGATTCCCCAGGAGGCAGCGAGGACGTTAGGCCTGCCTTCCACCGAACCCCGTTCCCGGGGCAGATTTCGAAACATGCAAAACTTGTCTTCCGCCACCACCTCCCAGTATCCCACCGGCCACACCGAAGGGCCCTCAGCCAGGCGGGTCCTATTTACGGGGCATTTCCCAGAGGAAGCGTCTCGCCGCGAAAGGAACAAACGCCACCAAACCGCTACTCTCCAACCGCCACCGCCCAGCAAGACGGCCCGGGCTCACCAGCCGCGCGGCCGGCCCTTCCCCGCCGAAGGCAGGACTACCGAAAGGCGGCCAGCAGGCGACATTCCGGGGCAGCTGCGCCCGCCCAGCCTGGTGGAGGCAGCCCGGGAATGTGGAACTAGGAGCCGCCTTACGAGGCTCAGGGCACCCTGTGAGACCAGCGCCAAGGAAGGCCGCGCCGGCTGCAGGCAAAGGAGCTCGGCTGGAGCCACCGCCTGCCCGGTTTTCCCCGCTGCCAATCGAGCTTTAGCGATCGCCCTCCCAACAAACGCCGGAGAGCCTCGGCTTGGGCCGCGCGCGGAGCGGGGAAACGTTGCACTCGCGCTGTCGGGCCCTTTCCTCGCCCGCCCGCCCGCGGCACTCCCACCTACGGGCCAGGCCTGGCGAGGCCGCGCCACAGCCCGAGCATCTTCTCCGCCCGCGGAGGAAGCGAGGGAGGCAGAGGCGCCGGGCCGACGGAAGGCCTGCGCTGGCCGGGGGGGGGGGGGGGGAGATACGCGACCTCCCCGGGCGCCCCTCCCCCATGCGCCGGCCCTTCCCTGAGGCCCTCCAGCTGCGCAGCGGAAGGCCGCGCCAAATCCCGGTCCGTGCGCACTTCGGTAAGTCCAAGATTAGGGGGATGACGAAGAAGAGACGCCGCGGCCTCCCACTCACCGTCGAGGCGCGGCCCGCTCTCGCCTGCCTTCGTCGCCTCACGGTCCACCTCCACAGCTGCAGAAGGCCCCGACGCTTTGCGCGCGCATCAGCACAAAAAAAAAAAAGCAAGCTGGGTCCGTCCGATGGGAGGTGTAGTTCTTCTTGAGCCAGAATCCACGGGGCTTCTGTGAACGTCTTCCCCGAGAGAACTACATCTCCCAGGGTAGCCGCGTCTAAATGTTGGCCCGCCCTCTCCTGAGCTCTCGCCCTATACTCGCCAAGCTCCGCCCCTTGCGCTTTTTTCCCGTCCCGGCCCTCCTTTGGCGTGACGGAATATCGAGTCTTTCTGCTTCTCTCCCTGCATAGGCGAACAGGGGGAGTCCCTGAATTGAGAACTACAACTCCCAAGAGGCGAATCGTCCATGTCGAAGCCCTCGGGAGAGAATGCGCGCGCGCGCGCCAACGCGGCTTTTTTCCTCGGGCCCCGGATGTCTCCCTTGTTTACGGTTCCCGCGCTAGGCCGCTTCTGTCGCCCGGGCGATTGCTATCAATCCGCCTTGAAGGCGAAGGGGCTAAGGAAATAAATCCTCTTGAGGCGACCTGATGGAATTTGTGCTGCTCGACTGCGCTCACATGTCGGCATTTGAGTCCACACGGTGCCCTGAGCCCGTGAAGCAGGCGTGAGAATCCGGTAACACGTGTTAGGATGGTTACACAAAATGCCAAACGTTTGTATAATAACTGTATACATTATACATTGGGGGAAAAAAATGCCAAACGTTCTACTCGGAGACTAGCCGCGGAAGAAAGTAAAAGGGACCAGGAACAAAAGAAAATACGAATATGGGGGAATATCGCGGGACATTCATGGATAGAAGAGAATCTCTAGCTGAGGGTTGAACCGCGAAGTCCTTGGTGCTCTCTGAGCTGGTTTGTTTTCTTGCAGATGTTTCATTACCAAATTAGGTAACATCTGAGGGGCTGCCACAGAGAAGTGGTCAACCTATTCTCCAACGCACCCGAGGGCAGGACAAGAAGCAATGGATGGAAATGTAACAAGAGATCCAACCAAGAAATTTCCTGACAGAACAATCAGTGGAATTGCTCACCCCCAAAAGTTGTGGGTTCTGAACACTAGAGATTTTTATGAGACTGAACAGCCGTTTGTCTGAAATGGTCTAGGGTCTCCTGCTCCATCGGGGTTCAACTAGAAGACCTCCAGGGTCCCTTCCAATTCTGTCATTCCAAGTTCCAAACATCCACAAACACATCTGCCAGCTCCAGCTAGCCAAGGAAAAACGCTGCACTTGTAGACAGTGTTTCCCTTCAGCAGGGGAACAGAAATGTTAGAAAAGCAAGATAGAAAAAAATGTCCAGAGGATTTCTTAGAAACAAGTCGTTCCAATCAAGTCGCAGTCCAAAACAAAATAGACACATGCTTTACTTATTGGGATAGAATATAGATCTGCGTTCAGAGCCTGCAAATCTATGGATTTAGTGGAAGCTATATAATGTCATCAAATATACTCTAGTGTTAAGTCATCTTTGGGAACACTTCCTGACATGCTTTAAATGATAATATTTGAAGCTCCCATAAGTGGAGTGCTAGTTAATCGTCTCACAGAAGAAAGAAAAAATTCAGGATTAGTTGGACTGATCCTTAGTGTCCCTACTTTTTAGTTTGGCCTCCCCTTGTGCCCAGTTCCAAGCTTGCAGGGCTAGGCATAGAGTTTCTGTCACCTCCTCGTTTTGGAAACATGGTCTCAGTTGAATTAGGTGATGCCCTATTTAAAATGCCAGTATCTATAGCAGCCTAACTTTGACGTTCCAGCACTTTTGTGAGGGGTTTTTAAAAAATGAGATAAGCAGGATCTTTTCTGTTCAATGCTCTTATATCAGACTTGTTTTCACTAGAAGGTCTGCAAGTGAGATCTTAAAATGCAGCAGGAAAATCCTTAATATTAATTTTCTTGCCTTGTAACACGTAAAGAAGGGATGGCAGAAGAAGGAGGAAAAACTGAGCAAAGCACTGGTTTCTGAGGTAGTTTAATATTATCAATCTTTTTCTGGACTAGACTGCTTTCATCACCAGATAAGAGGAGGTCATAAATCATTGTTTCTTCATACAAACAAAAAAACGTGCATAAGATTTTTGATGCCCTAAAATGATAGTGTATCAATATTTCCAGACAAAAATATACAGGTATTTCCAGATGTAAATAATTTTTGTCTTAAATTTTGTGGTTTTTTAAACAGCAAATGAGACTAAGCTTTTAAAGAATATATATTTTTCATTTTTTTCTTTTTTCTTTTTTTTTAAAAAATTAAAAAATAATTTTTATTAAGTTTCCAGGTTAAAATCAACATGAGACAAAAACATTGATTATACATAAAAACAAAAACCATTCCCCTCCTCCCTCTCCCCCCCATTCATAACACTAAACATACAAACACATCTATCCCGGCAGATAATATTCCTGCATTTTTCATTTCTGTTACATTCTTTTTGCATAGTTGAACACAGGTGTCCGCGTGAGACCAGGTTTCTCCTAACAGATAGGATTCATACAACATACCAAGCCAAAAGCAAACAAATAACTATGTGTAGCATGGGATGTGAAACATGCCACTGGATGTTATCCCAGGATTATACTTTCTCCCCAAGAGTCTTTCTTTTCCTTGCAATTGTCTCATTGCAACAGAAAGTAAGAAAGACTCCTAGGAGTACAGCAGGAGCAAGTCTTTAATCTTAGCGTAAGAATTTGCAGAATTCTGCCAAGGTTTTGGAAAAGAACTGGTAGGAGCAGATGAAGGGTTAGACCAGACATGAAATGTGTCAGAGCTGCCTAGAACCGTAAGGGGATAAACTCGGGCAGAATAAAAGGCTGAAGCAGGAGAGAACATCGCTCTGGGCACAGAGAAAGCATGTCTAAACTTAGCCAGCCAGGAAAGAAGGAAAGCTTTAAAAACAGTGCTTGGGGAAGATTGTTTTTGCCAGACTAAGCTCCTGACATCAGGCTGCGGGCCAGTCTTGAGTATTGATGGGGAGTCAAATAAGGTATATGCAAAAATTATCTCAAAAATCCCTGGATGAAGGCAGGGGCCAAAATAGATCTCTTTATAGAGTCACCTGCCTATTATAAGTGAGCAACAGTTGAAAAGCAGTGTAAGGATAGATAATAAAGGGAAATGAGTTGGAAGGGAAGCAGAAAGTCTTCCAAAGCTGGAACTGGGCAGAAAGTACCTGGAATTAGTGGAGGGAACAAGAGTATTTCCCAACTGTTATTTTCAGATCTATTATAAATGCTAAGAATGAAGCCAGCTGCAGAGGAGCATGAGGTTCTCGGGGCAGGCAGAACTGTTATGTAAAACAGCAAGAAGGAGACTCCTACATCCTGGATGGGAAAGGACAGCCATGTTTCTTAGCGCTATGTGGGAGAGACCCACTCTGCAGCTGTGGGGGGCAGGGTGTGCAAGTCTGGTATTCTTTCCCCACAGCAGATCTAATTGCTGCCCGAAACTAATTGTTTCCCCGAAAATAAGCCATCCCCTGATAATAAGCCCAATCGAGCTTTTGAGCGAATGTGCTAAAATAAGCCCCCCTGAAAATATTTAAATGCATGCGCAGCCGGTCCCCGTCATTTCTGGTTTCCTCCACGTGCCCCAAAATCATAAGACCTCCCCAAAAATAAGGCCAAGCGCTTATTTCGGGATTCAAAAAAATATCAGGGTCTTGTTTTCGGGGAAACATGGTAGTTGCGTGTTGGCTGTGTTTGCCAGAATGTGACGCAGGCCTGGTGGGAAGGAGCGAGGGCCTTCCGAAGCAGGCCAGACCAGGAAACCAAAGCCAGATGTACTTGCCCTTCCTTTCTCATAAGCAGATTCTTTCAAGTGCGAAAGAACTCCCTTCTCCCCTGCCTTTGCAGTCCAGAGAACTAAGGAGGAAACACTTTCTCACCCACCCACTCCTCCTTTGGACTCAGAGCATTGTCTGGGCTGTGGCTCTTCCTCCTGTCTCCCAAGGCCATTCCAACATCCATTGCAGGAAAGATCACAGGCACCCGGGGTGGGCCACGCAAGGGGACACTGGACCTCCCTCCTGCTGCTTTGCCTCTGGGTTCAGCCTTCAGTGCCTGATTATTTGTCAGGCCCTGAAAGCTCAAATTAACGAATTTATTGCTAAAAGCCTATTCACAGGAATCTTCTCAACTAGTGGCCAGCACCTGGTAAGAGTAAGATGAGGATCAATGGCATTCAAGGGGATTGGACTTTGATCTTTTGTGGCTACATAACAGATGCCTCATTTAATTCCTTCCCTGGCTCTGCCAGTTGCTCTCTCACATTACCCCCCCTCCAAAAGAACCCCCCCTTCCTCCATAGCATCTTCAGAGCATGCCTCCCTTTCTTCCATGGTTTCTTCCATACCTGAGTTCTCACGGGAACTTGGTAGGGGTGGCAATTATGTCATTTTGAAGGAGTCCTCCTATCCTGTGTCTGACCATTCAGGCAGGTGTTACTGGCTGAAAAACATGTAGAGCACTAATAGGTTCTTCCCCCCTCACCCTCACGGCATGAGTGCCAGAAGTGGACAGTTGTGCCTTTCCCTGGAGTTGCTCACTGAGGTAGGTTAACCCCTTCATCTACGGATTTCTCGGGCAATGCCAAGCATGGAGTTGGAAGCGTGGAAGGACGTGGTTTTTCATTCGAACTTTGGTGAAACTGCCACACCAAGACAGGGGCATGGACACAAGCGTTTGGATTCCAGCTACCCTTTCCAATGGATTAAATAACTGTACCTTTGGCCCTTCTTCTAGAGTCCAGACTTTTTTGCATTCCTTTTCTGCTTCCACAATCACTGGGGCAGCATTGGGAGTAAAAGGTGCTGGGAGGTTTCCCTTTGACCAGCAACAGTGAAAAACTGGGTGCGCTTTCATGGAAGGAGGTAATTGCAAGTGAAATGCTAGAGGATTGATCTTTTGAAGGACCTTGAATGATCCCACAATTTTTGTATCTATCTTCTTAATGGTCTTGTAGAGACCAAAAACTTGGTAGAAAGCATCACTTTGTCGCCTTCAGGTATTGGTGGTCCGCAGTCTTCTCGTATGACTGTTTCACCTGTCCATGCTGCTGTTTCCAGAGGGTTTGGGAAGCCAATGGCTCTTTTTGCAAAGAGCAAAAAGAAATCCTTGGATGAGGAAGCTTGAAAGTGATGTGTGAAGGAAATTATTATAGGAAAATTCTGCCAAGGAAATCAGTGAGGGCCAGTTGTCTTGACTGTAGGTGCAGTAACATCTTCAGTATTGCTGGAGCACCTGGTTAGTCTTTTCAGCCTCAGCATTCATGGTGAGTGATGGGCTGAAGATATTCAAAAGTTGGAACAGAATTCCCCCCAAATTGACTGCAGTATGAAATAAACCATATTGGTAAAAAGATCCAACATGAGTAGTATGAATGCATAGCCATGGACTAGGGGGCAGATCAGTAATAAAATCCAGAGAAACCGTATGCCAAGGATGTAGGGGAGGGTGTAAGAGGTAGGGATGGGTGGTAACAGCCCTGCTGGCTTCTGATGGTGAGATATAGGCCTCCTGCAGGTGTAGCAAGATACGACGTCGCCCTTGATGTCCACTGCCATTTTAAGACACCAGCTGACTGTATGATGAACAATAAATTAAAAATAAAGTCTGCCTTCACGGGTGGTTTTATTGTTTTATTGACCCGGCATGCCTAGGCCCAAAGGGGGAGTTCCTCTCTTAGAACTCTGCCCACTTGGGTTGGCTTGGCATCAGCTGAGATCCCCCAGCCAGGGGAGGGATACATGTGGCTCTGGTTATCAGCAAGTTGGTGAAATCTCTCTGAGGCTCTGCTTGCACAGATGGCTGGATGTGAGGCAGTCTGGTTGAAGTCTGGGACAGTTGGGATTGCTCTTAATGCACCACTCTCCCTGCTGCCTCTCAACTGGCATCCTTGCTTCGGCTGTTAGATTCCTTGTCAGGTTTGTCTTAGCCTTCCAGGATGAGCTAATTCTATCCACAAATCTGAAGTTCTCACCACTACTGTTAACTGCTGGACTCATTAGGTTGGGTCCTTCTAATTTTTTTCCTCTGGCCATTAAGCCACTGGGGCTCTTCACTCTCTTGTCCGATTGTTTCCTAGGCAGCCCCTCTTCCCCTCATACTCCAAGGTCATTCACACATCCCATTATTCATCAGTCCCAGCAGGAGGGGTATATTTCAGATCCTGTCTGCTAAAGAATTTCATTTGATGGGATCCAATGATGTACCTTTTGGGCTGTGGCTCCCATCCTCTGGAACATCATCCCCCTCCTGCATGAGGCTCTTAATTATCTTGCTTATTTTTAAAAATGTTTTAATACTTGTGATATTGTTTAAACTTTTGGTTGTATGCTACCCAGTGTCACATTTAGTGACATGGGTGGCTATATAAATGTTTGCCTGCCAAATAAAATTTCGATCAACAAGCTCAGTGGTCTTAGCCACTGAGCCACTGCGTCCCCTAGAGTAACCATACAAAATGTAAATATGAAATTAAGAAATGTTGATTTTTCTCTGAATTTTAAGGTATCACCTGCATACAAAGGAATCTTGACTCTTCCCTCCTCCTGCAATCCTTACTGTAGGAGAAAAGCAAGATGAGCCTGGAAGGAGGGATTAAACACGTTGTCATGCCCCCAGCGTATAATTTGTCAATATACTGTTGTTGTTCACTGGCCCCATCTAATGGCCAGGGCCAAGTACCGACCTTTATTGTTTGGAAACTGATGCAGCCCTTTAAGACCTCCATCTTCCCATCACTCCTCATTCCAAAGACAAGTGCATCCTGGGAAGCCAGGCTCCATTTCCTTGAGCGGTCTGAGGAAACAGAAGCACTGGAAAGAATCCAGCCTAATCCATGACATACATTCCTCTGAGGACAAAAATCCACATCCCATGCACAGTTTTGCTGGTGAGATTTACATTTATTTGCATTTGTTAATTGTTACGTTCACCAGCAACTCAACATCGCTTATTTTGTATTTGGGTTCTTACTGCACATATTTCCATTTTTCCCAGTTTCGCACATCCTGTTCCTTTAATAAAGCACCAGATCTACACACGTGGTCTGTTTTATTGGAGGACAGGTGCGTTTAGCTGCATGTCAAGCGGCACACAGAGTAACGTGTCACAAGGACAGAACACACATTATCAGTTTGGAATTACTGCATTGCCACAAGATACCCCACCCCCACCCCCAAGGGGATTCCATCGACCCTTATCCAGCTCCAATGTAGCTTTGACTGTTCCTTGACTAGCTTCTTGTATAAAAAGAAGTTCCTGAGGATTTCCTCATCTCCCTTTCTTAGCAGAGGGAGCTGGCAGTCCTGTGGCCTGATGTCTTACCACAGCACAAAGAGTGCACCGAAACATGGAGCACTGGTACTTTCCCACCAACATGGTACCTATTTATCTACTCACATTTGCATGCTTTCGAATTTATCTAGACCAGTGATGGCTAACCTTTTTGCCATCATGTGCCAAAAGCGGGGGGAGCATGGTGGGGTCACACGCACGCGTG
The DNA here is from genome assembly GCA_012654045.1 of Ptyas mucosa. Classification (NCBI taxonomy): domain Eukaryota; kingdom Metazoa; phylum Chordata; class Lepidosauria; order Squamata; family Colubridae; genus Ptyas; species Ptyas mucosa. The sequence continues at coordinate 11,977,480 of WNWU01000029.1, forward strand.
CCCACATCCATAATTCTATGCACCCTGCCCCCCTGTGCTCCCCCCGCTTTTGGCATGTGATGGCACGGTTTTTGCTCTCCCTAGGCTCCAGAGTCTTTCTAGGAGCCTGGGGAGGGCAAAAACGGCCTTACCTACACCCCCCAGAGGCCCTCCGGAGGCCGGAAACAGTGTATTTCCTGAGTTCTGGTGGGCCCAGAAGGCCCAAAAATCAACTGGCTGGTGCACGCATGCGTGCCGGAGCTGAGCTCGCGTGCCCACCGATATGGCTCCGCGTGCCACCTGTGGCACCCGTGCCATAGGTTCGCCATCACGGATCTAGACTTAGCAAACATACAAACTTCCCCCTAAAGATGCCCGTGGAGATTCTCAGTCAGCCAGGTTGCTTCAAAGCAGGGGTGGGTTCTACTTACCTTTACTACCGGTTTAGAACGGGAGCGCATGTGCGCATGCGCAGATCACCCATGATGAGGTCATGGCGGGTGGGTGGAGCCTCCCACCGGTTTTACTACCAGTTCTATAGAACCGGACCGAACCGGGAACAACCCACCACTGCCTCAAAGGTGCTTTTTCAAAAGGCAACTGGAATGTTTTTTCCTCAAGGAAGAAGATGTTTCGCTTTTCATCCAAGAAGCTTCCTCAGTTGTGACTGCATGGCGGGGGGATGGAAGGATAAGTACTAACAGTCAAGTCCTCCCTAAAGATCACAGGGGCTTCAACAGGGCTGCGGGCAAAGTCCTCGAGATTTTAGAGCATGGGTGGCTTCCTTTTTTTTAAAAAAATAACTATTCGATTTTAAAATAAATAAAAACTAACAAGAACTAATATTTAAGAGAAAAAATAGAGAGAAAAAGTAGAGAATGAGAGCGAGAATAAAACCAAGAATAAATCCAATGCAGAGGAAAAAAAGACAAAGAAACGGCTTCTGTTTTTCCTTCACAGCAGATACAAGCATAAATTCACATTAAATTCTTACTCTAAGTTTACAACATAACTTTCATTTTCCTGTTGTCTCCTATTTTTCCCAATCATCAAATTCATACATCAAAAAGGAGGAGTTCCAATCAGCATTAGTATTAATCAGTATCTTTTTCTTCAATTGAAGCTGTCAGTTTTACCACCTCAGCCAGCTCCATCAACCTCACCATCCATTCATCTATTGTGGGAAATGTCAGGTCCTTCCATCACTCTGCATAGAAAAGTCTCACTGCTGTTATCATATATAGAAACAAAGTTCTAAGAGTTTTTTTCCAACTGCTGGAAAAAGTTCATCAGAAGGAATATCTTTGATTTCAATTGTATATTAGTCTTCCAGAGCTTCTGAATTAATGTATTTGAATCCAATTTTTTGTACACCCATTTTGTATGACTAAAAGCTCTTCACATTTCCAACATACATTCAAAGTATCTTTATACATTTTTGATAATTTTCAGTAACAAATACTAATACTACAGCATTTTATGAAAATTCTCTTTAAGATTATAACACAGCCTTTTCATCCACATGTTCTTCCATTGTTCCCTCTGAAAATTACACCCAAAGTTTTTAGCCCTTTATCATGCATTCTTTCACTTATTCATCTTCTGTTTCCAAATTTAATAAAAGGTTATACATTTTAGGAACATGTACATAATTTATACATAATTTTATTTCAAGTTTGGTCTTACAATGAAAAGTCCTTTCATCTATTTTAAATCTTTCTAGTAATTGGACATAGGAAAACCACAGACATATTTATCCTTCTGATATAGCAATAGCAATACCGCTTCACAGTGCTTTACAGCCCTAAGTGGTTTACAGAGTCAGCATCTTGCCCCCAACAATCTGGGTCCTCATTTTACTGACCGATGGAAGGCTGAGTCAACCTTGAGCTGGTGAGAATTGAATTGCTGGCAGTCAGTAGAATTACAGTATAGTCTGCAATGCTGCATTCTAACCACTGTGCCACCATGGCTCCTCATTTTATTTTGAAATCTCTCTGGAAGAATTCCAATATATCACCATTTATGCTTAGTTGTCATTTTTCTTATATAACATGCTTCTTACCTGTGGCTTCCCTTCAAAAGATGCTGGCCATAGTACAAAGTGTCCCTAGACCAATTTGGACATGTTTCTGACTTGTTCTTGCGACTGTGTGTTGGGTGTTTGCTTCCTTAATTCAAATCCTTACCTGAACTGAGCAGGGAACGTGCAGAGATAGAATCTTTCTAAGGGGTTTTTTCCACATGGAAAATAAAATAGAATTAATAGAAACTGGATTTCAAGAGCATTGTTACACTTTTTAAAAACTGAAACTGTTCCTCACCTCCACCATGGAAACTTGCTTTTCTGTGCTGGGCAATTCCTTTCCTGTTCAGCTGGGGCAGGGACCTTATGATTCTTGACCAACGTATCTTTTCCTTTATGTACACTGAGAGCGTATGCACCAAGACAAATTCCACACTTGGCCAGTGAAGAATTCTATTCTATTCTATTCTATTCTATTCTATTCTATTCTATTCTAT
>WNWU01000029.1:11979991-12267398 GCA_012654045.1 Ptyas mucosa
ATTCTATTCTATTCTATTCTATTCTATTCTATTCTATTCTATTCTATTCTATTCTATTCTATTCTATTCTATGGAGGATGATGGAAGCTTCTTTGTACAGGTAAATTTACAGGGATTAGTGAAAAATACAGAACTTTTTACAGTACAAACTTTCTTGTTTCTAATTTTCCCTACGGCTATTTCCCAGCAATTACCTTCTTCACTGTTTAGCTACCAACTCTACATCCCCACCCTGCTCTGATTTTTTCTTAAAAGCTAAAGTAAAAAATGTCTAATAATTCATAAAGGGTTAGGTAAAAATGGAATAAAGAGTGGGTCTGTTTCAACGCCAAAAGTAGTGATAAAGGAACTTGCCATGATTAAAAATAGAATTTATTATTCATGATGGAGTTTTCAAATACCTGCCAGAACCCTAGAACAGGGATCTCCAAAGTTGTTATGGACTTCAGCTCATGGCTGGCTGAGAAATTCTGGGAGTCAAAGTTCACAAGTCTTAAGAGTTGTCAAGTTTGGAGACCCCTGACCTGGAAGGAGTTGGCTGTTGTTCCTTTTTTAGATGACACAATCTTTTTGAGTTTTACTATTGTAAGCATGCTACCCAGAATTGCTGAAATTGGGCAGCCTAGAATTTGCAAGCCTCAATAATTCCTGAGCCATCTTTGCACCTAAAGGAGATCAAGTCCTGGGGTAAGTTAGGAGAACCCTTGAGGCAGAAGCAGTGCTTGAGAGATGTTCTTTCTGTTATGCCAGAGCCCAGCACCTTCCATGGAACTGCAAGTCCCACAAGACAAAGGAAACCTGCTTGAATCCTCTCTAGCACATCCAAGGGAGGGGAGTTCAATGAGGCACTCCGAGAACAGCCATGGGACTGTCCCAACCCTGTTGCAATAATCAATGCAAAGGTTTGGAAAAGAAGCCATAATGGTTGGTGGGGAAGGAACCATGGAACCTGCTCCCCTGGGGTTCTTCCATATGGAGGAGGCCCCGTCTTAAGAAAGAAATACCTGAGGGTTAACTCTCCATGCTGCACTTCCTATAAACTTGATTAGGGATGCTGTAAGTAAGATGGAGTGGGAGAAAGGAAGAACGAGCTAGAAGGCCAGGATACAACTGGGCGAATACGACCTCGTAGACAACACTCACTCTGTCAAGGACCTAGGAGTACTCTTTTCAAAAGATCTCAGCCCCAGAACTCACTGTAACAGCATCGCCAAAAAGGCATTAAGAGTTGTTAACCTAATTTTGCGAAGCTTCTTGTCCGGTAACAGTGGACGAATGCAGGAAGGTCAAGATGGACTGTCCCAACTGTTACAGCAATGGCTCCAAGAAATGAACTTTGGGTGAGAAGGAGAAGTGCTCTCCTCCTGAGCCAATGCAGTGAGTTTATTCTCTGGCATCCACCATAATGCCTAAAAAAGAAAGCCAGGTTATCTGTGGTGCTGAAGTAGCACTGATACTATGCAACAGGACCCTGGAAAAATCACTGGGAAATGAAGTGATTCCTGCAGAAAAGTCCTAGCCCTCAACGTTAAGATTATGAGTGTGTAAGAAAGTAACCATTAATTTGGAAAGAATCAGGGCGTCTTTTGAAAGAATAACTTAGAAAAAATGCCTGGAATGCAAGGCCAATTCTCCAACATGACTGGCCATGTGGTACCTTTTGAGTACAATCTACATATGATAACTTTAGGTGGATTCTATAGAAACCCAAATAAAATAAGCATTTTCATTTGAATCCTACAAGATTCTGAAATAAGTACAGTTTGCAAGATCTGGCAATTTTCTAAGACTTGACAATGAAAATTATGTTTTTATTTTAGCAGCCATACCAAGGAGTACTTGCATTCCTCTTTCAGACCACCAATTAGTTGCCCCAAATAGCAAGATGGGCGCTATAGAAATTTAATAAATTATTTGGGACAATCAAGAAAAATGGTGATGGCTGGTTTAGCCAGGACTCTGAATGCTTGTAAAGATTACCTACAATTTGAACTCGTTCTCTTGCTTTTGAAGCGGGTGTCCTGAGACCAGATCTGCTTCTCAGAGTGAGGTAGGCAGCATGTAAATGTAATAAGTGAATAAAAGCATCAACAGTGTGACTCCAAATGGTGTTAAGAGTCCCAGAAGCTTGGGACAGCCTTTTGCTTCCAGAACCAAAAGTCTGGGTGATGAAGAGTGTCTTTGAGAAGAGTGTCTTTTTTGTATTGGGGTGACCACTTTTGGTCACCCCCATACAAATGATGATTAGGGGCTTAGAAGCCAAAACTGGATATACCTAGTCTAGTGAGAAGAAGGTGACATGATAGCAATCTTCCAATATTTGAAGGGCTGCCACAAGGAAGAGAGGGCCAACTTATTTATCAAAGCACCTGTAGAAGGGACCAGAAACAATGGATGGAAACTAACCAAGGAGAGAAGCAACCTAAAACTAAGGAAAAAATTCCTAACAGTGAGAACAATTAGCCAATAGAACAAATTGCCATCAGAAATTGAGGGTGCTCCAAAATTGGAAGATTTTAAGAAAAGACTGGACAGGCATCTATCAGAAATAGTATAGGTCTCCTTGCGAGAACAGGGGGTTGGACACTAGATGACCTCCAAGGTCCCTCCCAACTCAATTACTGTTGCTGAGAAGATGAGCAATGACACTCAGAAAGGCCAGCTGGCAAGACCTCCTGAACTGGACAAAGAGTTGGATAACCAGACATTTTAGAAGCTGAGCACTGTTTTACTGCAGCATTGGGTGACTGGTGGGGAAATCAAAAGATTGGCCAGTGAGCAGTTGCCCAGAAAAATTTTCCTAAACGCTTTTCAGCTTGATGCTTTCGATGTTGTCAATGATTTGCACACACATGCAATGCCATCAATTTACCAGGGGATGGTGATGTTGAACAAAGAATTGCAGCTCAGTTTCTGAGCAGTAAGATGCCAGTGCAATGTGGTAACTTGGTCTACGGTTCAGGTGCTGGATTGGGAGTTAGCACGTCTAGTTCTGCTTTTGACATGCAAGGCAGCAACTGAACCTGGGCCAGGCACTCTTTCTTGGAGAAAGAAGGCAACAGCAAATCACTTCTGAAAACGACCAGAAAGCTTCAGGACACCAGTTGCTGGGAGTCAAATCTGATTAAAAGACAAAAATGGAGAGTATAAAAGTGGTGTGTGCATTCATTCTCCAAAGACTAAGTTCATAGCACAGCATATACATACACACACAAGATCACTAAAAATAATATTCTGATTTTGATCCAATCTGTCATGTGATCTTTTAAGGTACTCAGGAACTTTTTCTCTAGTGTAGTCGACAGTTAAACCAACACAGCAAAAAAAAATCTGATTCTGGAACAGACTGAGAAGATGCAGTTTTGCTCATCTACATTTATTTCAGTGTTCAGGTAGTATTCTTCATGAATAAACGTACAAATTATATTTTAATTACCAATAATTTTATCTCTTTCCTACTCTAGGATCCCATTAATGTTAGCCTCAGTATTCAGTCTTTTTCACAGTCACACAGATGGGTACTATCTCTTAATGCTTAGGGCAGTGGGTCTCAACCTTCCTAATGCCGCGACCCTTTAATACAGTTCCTCATATTGTGGTGACCCCAACCATAAAATTATTCCTAAAACCATTGAAAATATGTGTTTTCCGATGGTCTTAGACGACCCCTGTGAAAGGGTCGTTCGATCCCCAAAGGGGTCCCGACCCACAGGTTGAGAACCACTGGCTTAGGGAATGAAACACAACACAATGCAGAAAGTCCTCAAACTAACAACCACAATTGAGCCCAAAATTTCTGTTGCCAAGCGAGATATTTGTTGTGAGTTTTGCCCCATTTTACGACCTTTCTTCCACAGTTGTTAAGTGAATCATTGCAGTTGTTAAGCTAGTAACATGGCTGTTCAGTTGACTTTGCTTGTCAGGTCACAACAGATGATCACATGACCCAGGGACACTGCAACCGTCATAGGTACATGCCAGCGGCCAAGCGTCTAAATTCTGATCACATGACCATGGGGATGATGCAATGGTTAAGTGGGAGACAACATTGTAAGTCACTTTTCCCAGTGCCATTTTACCTTAACTTAAATGGCCACTAAACAAATGGTTCTCAATTGAGGACTACTTGTATAATCTAATTTTCCTACAGTTGGGTCAGCACTGGGCAATGCTCACTTCACCTCAGTTGTGGCAAACCAAAATCTGCCTCCTTCTGGTTCACCCAGGGCTCCTGTGCGACTCAGAATTTGGTTGTTTTGTGTCTTTGCATCTTCAAAGCAGAATCCTACTGCCTTCCTTACTCCTGGCGTTACGCTGATTTTGGGGCATCAAAAGGGCGGACGCCACCCACTCCGCAGACATTTGGGGCTTTCTTCATAGCTCAGCCTTTTGGAGGCGGCAGCACCCCTAGGAGGGCCTGAGAGGAGACCTCTTTCCTAGCCGATAGGAAGGACAAGGACTGGGGGCCTTTTCCAATGGGGAGGGGGGCTGGGGGCCCGGCCCACCCAAGGAGCCCCCCAAAACCGTCATCTGCTGCTACGTGACAAGATCCAGCGGATCCAGGTTGTCCCTCCAGGGCACACAAGCTCCGCTGAAGTCGAACGTCAGGGATTCTTTCCCGGTTTCAGGTTTCCCCGCGCTTTGCGCCGCTGGCCAATTGGCCGCAACCGAGGGGAAGCGGGAGGCCGAGCCCGGGGTTCCCGAGGGATCTGGGCTCGGGGGGACCGCCGTTGTAGCCCCCCTACCGCCGCCTCCTTCCCCCTCCCTTCGGGGCCGGGCGGCGAGGCGGGCTCGGCGAGCCTGGCGGGAAGGTGAGGGCGACGCCTGTCCGCGCCCCCTTCGCCCATCCGGCGCTGCTCATTGGCTGCGTTCCGGGGACGGCCCGGGCGGGAGGCAGGAGGCCGATATAAGCGGCGGAGGCTGCGAACAATACGGCTTAGCCCGGCTGGGTGGCGCCGATCCGCGGGGCTCCTTCGTGGCGGGGGTTTGGGAAGCGCCTCGCCGGCCGCCGATTCCGCAGCTGCTCGGGTGGCGGCACTGAACCCGCCGCGGGGCTTCCGAGCCGGCCCCGGGAGAAGCCAGAACGGCGCCTCCCGACCATGGAGCTGGACCCGCCGCCGCCCTACTTCTACGACCCCTTCGAGGCGCAGGGCGAGGACTTCCACCGCTCCAGCGCGCCCAGCGAGGACATTTGGAAGAAGTTCGAGCTGCTGCCCAGCCCCCCCGCCTCGCCGCTGCCCGGCCCGGCCGAGGATGCCGCCGCCGACGGCCCGCCGGAGCCCGCCGCGGGGCTGCTGGGCAACCTGAGCGCCTTCGTCCTGCGCGACTGCATGTGGAGCGGCTTCTCGGCCCGCGAGCGCCTGGAGAAAGCCATGGGCGAAAAGCTGGCGGCCAAGCCCACGCCGGCCCTGGCGGCCGCCCACGACTTCGGCGGGCTGGGCGGCGAGTGCGTGGCTCCGGGCGCCGTCTTCGCCTGGCCCGGCGGGAGCGGGGCGGCGGCGGCGCCCGCGGACACCAAGATCCCGGTTTCGTCCGGCTCCGAGAGCCAGAGTGACTCCGGTAAGGCTGGCATCGAGCCGAGGGGGGGCTGGAGGGTCGCCCCCAACACCCCCCCCTTTGCTCATCTCTCCCCGGGAGTTTCTGCTCCCGCGAGGAAGTTTGCCCGGTCCTCTCCGCCTTCCCTCGCTTCCCCCGCGAACTTTCCAAGGCTGCTTGCGGGCTCTTCGCTCCGCCCCCCCCCCGACCAGCTGCCCCTCGGCTGGCTCCCAGGGAAGCCGGATTAAGGCGGGCGGGGTCCCCGGGCGAACCCAACGCTTGGCTCAGCGTGTTGTCGGGATCGGGTCATTACGGGGCAGGGCAGGTGAGGCGGGGGCTTTTCCACAGCTTGAGTGAAGTCAGCCCGAGGGCCTTGGAGACAGACCTCGCCAGGGGCTCTCCTCTGGGGTCTGCCGGTAGGACGGGGCCTTTCAAGTTTCTGGCTCCCTGCGCTGCGCTGCAATCCTCGGAACTACAATCTAGTTATTAATAAGTATCGGAAGGCTTGGAATGGCAGCATCCTAAAGCTAAAAGCTGGTAGCCTCAGACCAAGGCAGGTGCCATGCAAAAGCTGGTAAATAGAGCAAGAGTGGAGTCTCTTTCTCTCCCATTCTGCGGCTTGGCGTTTAAAATGATCTGAAAGCCCTTATGTTCTTGGGGAACAAGAAAACGGGGGTGGAGCAGCCAAACCATGCCTGAAGTTCCGGAGTTTGGATGCACACAGCAGTTCACACTCAGAATTGCACAGGACTAAAAAAGAACCTAGTTGGTGCTGGAGCCATTTCAAGAAAAAATCAGAGACTTCCAACGACTAAGCCCCCTCTTAAGGTTCTCAGTGAAATCTGGGGGGAGAAAGCCAGAGCCAGCCTTTTTAAAATGTGGGGCTGCAAGGGACTTTCTGATGTAGTAGGAGACCCATAGACTTCGGGGAAGAGTGACAAGCAAGGACAAGAGACAGGCAGCATGGTGGTGGGGGAGATGGGCCATTGGAAATGGAAGGGCATGATAAGGTATGCAAAGTAATGGTTGAGTTGCATGTTGTCCGTCCTTAGCATGTCATCAGAGCCTGGAAACTTGTTCAACAAATAAGCTGCAAGGATTGCTTATGCCTGGTCCAGTCAGCTGCTGTTAAGGCAGTTTGATTCCTTTTGTGCTGGATTTAAGAGTTTCACCTGGCTCAATCCATTTGGTGTGTTCACAGCAGAGCAGGTGATGGTAGGAGCTGTCTTTCCTCATTTGCAACTCCACCTTTTCACTGGTTGATTTTCTGGCTGAGACCCAAAGAGGGATCTCCCCATTTCTTACTACTCCACCCATGAGGCACTAATATTCATTCCCCAACTGCGTATCAAGCCTTGATATTCGAGTGGTTTGAGTGTACCTGGCTTGCTAAGCCTTGCGTGTGCTCAAGTGTTCCGTAAAATAAGCAATGGCAGAGATGCCTTCTGAAGTGATGCTTTCTTACCGACTCATTCTAGTGAAGTATTATTCCTGGAAAAAGTGTTTTACAGCATAAAGACTAATTCCAGGGTGATAGCTGCCCTCTGGTGACAGTTCAGACAAAGTGAGGGGACACCTTCTGTTCAAGAGCAGCTTTTTCCCAGCTAACCTGGGAGGGGGAGGTTCCTTGCACTTCTACTGCATTCTATCTCCAGGCTTCAAGCCTTGTTGACCCTCTTCTGCTTGAGTCATTAGGTGAACGGTGATGCCTTGTGACTCAGCTTGCAAGGCTGAAGAAACAAATCGGGTGTAAGGTTTAATTACATGAGGACACTGGTAGGTCTGGCAGGCTTAATCTCAGTTCACAAAGGGGTGGGAACTGTTACTGATTGATTGAATCATGCTCTTGTGTTGACATGGACTTCACCCCCACCAACAGGAGGGCTCTGTCCACAAATGCCCTTTTCAGTCAGGGACAAAAAGCAACAGATGCTCATGTTTGGGTTATTTTGAGGGGGCGTGGTTGCTTAATGAGTGGCTGCAGGAGAAGCCAATGGGGATAGGAAGAGGGTGGCATTTCAGAATGTGATCCATCAGTTTCTTGCATTGGGGAAACAACAGTCAGGTTCTTTGTGTGTATGTGTGTGTGTCTTTGTGTCTCTGTTGACTCTTGGAGATTGCCTCTATGAATCCTGCAGTTTTCTTGGCAAGTTTTCACAAGTGTTTGCCATTGCCTCCTTCTTAGGGTTGAGAGAAAGTGCTTGGCCCAAGGTCACCCAGCTGGCTTTGTACCAAAGGGGAGACTAGAACACAGAGCCTCCCTGTTTGTAGCCTGATGCTAAACCAAACTGGCTCTTTAGACAATATTAATCCTAGGGAAAAGTTGGATTGTGCAAAAGGACAACTTCAAAATGTAGAGCAAGGGGTAGAAAGAGACATGGGCATTCGTATTGGGTATAAATGGGTATTTTCAGAATCAAAGCACACACAGTAAAAAGGAAATACTAGTCCCCGAAAGTAGTGATCCATTTATAATTTTGTCAAGTGCAGATGGGTGCTCTGTAGAGGATAAGGAGGGCATTCCCACAGACTTTTTTTCCAGCCCCCTCACCCTGTTTGCTCACTCTTCACTACTGGTGTGACAGGGAGCCCCGATCTTCCCTTCTCTATAGACCTCTTTAAGTTTGGACAAAACTAATTGCAAGAGAATAAATAGCAGGATCTTTCCATTATTATTGTTTAACATGTAAGCCATGGGCACTGCACTTGGGTCCTGAGAGTGAGAAATAAGGTGCATCCAAGCATCTTTATAATACCTTGGTAAGACCACATCTGAAATACTGCATCCAGGTTTGGTCACCACAATATAAAAAAGATGATGAGACTCTTAAGAAAGAGCGCAGAGAAGAGCTAAAACGTATCAACAACCATTGCAGGAATTGGGTATGTCTAGTTACTGAAAAGGAGGGCCAAGGGCAATAGGATAGAAACATTCCAATATTTTGAGGGGCTGCCACAAAGAAGAGGCGGTCAGCCTGTTTTCCAAAGCAACAGAAGGCAAGAAAAGAAACAATGGATGGAAACAAATCAAGGAGAGAAGCAACCTAGAACTTAGGAGAAATTTCCTGACAGTGAGAACAATCAACCAGTGAAACGGCTTGCCTTCAGATGATGTGGGTGCTTCATTACTGGAAGCTTTTAAGAAGAGACTGCACAGCCCCTTGTCTGAAGTGGAGTCTGCTGCTTGTGCAGCGGGTTGGACTAGAAGACCTTTAAGGTCCCTCCCAATCTGTTATTCTGTAATTTTATCTTTCACGTTAAAAACCCTCCGCTGTGGACTCCTCCGTCTGTTTCTTCTCCGCCCCCTTAGCAAAGAAGAGAAAAGCTGAACCAGAGGGTGGAGTTTGATGAGAGGCAAGTTTAGACAGGCGGCAGCCTTCCCTGGAAAAGGCTTTTTTTTTCTTTCAGAGAGCCCAGCCAGTTTGTCTGAAGAAGAAAGGGGTCTCTTTTGAAGTTTATTCAAGCCCTTCTCAACTCCTCACTCTCTCTTGTGGAGAGCTGCTGAGCAGGAGGTGCTGTGTCCCTTTTTGTGCCTCTGGAGGTGGGGAAAGGCACTGTACGTTTATGGCTTCTGGGAAGTGGCAAGTCAAAGGGACAAAAGCCAGCTCCCCTCCTCCTGCCTCCCCTCTCGCCCCAGGTCTGTGCTTCATTTGCAATTCTAATGAGCTATGAAAGAACAGGGCAAAGATGGGAGGTGGATTTAATCATCAAAGTTTACTCCAGTCCTGCCTCCCAATCAGATCTAATTTTGTTGTTGTCATCGTCCTTGCAGTTGTCTTCAGTAGAGATTTCTTCCCTTCGCTCCAGAGTACCAGACAACTTGCCTTCTTTGGCTGCAGTTCTAAACAGTTTGAATTTAGAGGGCGGAAATGCCCCCCTCCCAATTCTCAGGAAATTGTGGAGTCCTGACAGGTCTGAGTAGGACAGGAGGCTAAGTGTGTATTTTTGTTTTCAGAATAATGCGGCTACATTACTTTGGTCACTCTTGAGGCTGAGAAGCAGTTAATGGAGAGTATTAATGGGGACAGTGTGGGGGAGGGGGTTGTCTACAGGTGCCTACCTGGTCAGTTTTAGAGTTTGGCTTTAATGTCTCTGATCTTTTGCTACTCAGTCATAGATGTGTAAGTCCGCTGCTTTAAGGAGTTTTACTTTGTTGTTGTGCTGCATTTGGTTACTTAAGTGCAACGAAACCATGATTGTCCCCAACAGCAGACTGATAACATCTGATGAAAAAGAGGGGAGGGAGAAGAGTATCAGCCCAGGGGTCCAAATGCCCAAATACTACCCAAAGGAGACATAGTATTTCTTACTCACGGAGTGTCTCAGGAGGAAAACTCACTCAGTGTTCCAGATATTTGAGTTTGGAGATGCATCTCTTGTCTCCTGAGCCACAAGCCATTCCAGAATGCTAAGGCAGCATTTAACATCCAGCTGCCTGCAATTACTGCGAGTTCTAATCTCACCAGGCTCAAGGTTGACTCAGCCTTCCATCCTTTCTAAGGTGGGTAAAATGAGGACCCAGTTTGTGGGGGCAATAAGCTGACTTTGTATAAATATACGAAAGTATGAAGGCTATTGCTAAACACATTGTAAACCACCCTGAGTCTCCGGAGAAGGGCGGCATATAAATAATAATAATAAAAAAAATTTGATAATGCCTTTGACCCATAAATTAGGATCAGGAGCAGGCATGTACTCTGCATTGTGACAACAGGATGGCAGCCTGCACAGTGCCACAGAATGTCCCTCAGGTTTATTTTTTCTTAGGATAATTGCCACATAATTCTTTAACATTATGGCAGCTGAGGAAGGGGGAGGGCAAGGCGTAGGAGAAAATCCTGCTGTTCAGGGAGGCCAGTCCCACGGATCAAGAGCTCAGCTTTTCATGATTCTGGATCCTGGGCTGAAGAGGTGGGGAGCCCTTGAGCAAGGGCTCAGTCTTATGATCTTCATCCTGGAGGCAGGTGAGGTCATCCCCATGGACAGAGACGAATGAACTGGCTTTTACGGGCTCCTGCCCTTGGCATCTGCTGGGAAAGAAGCTATTCTGGCAGTGCCAAGCTTGACTTTACAAGGCATCTGATGGCTACCAGGGGAAACTGAATCCAGCCTTGGAGTTGGATCAAGCCACTTTTCAGTAGTTGTAGAAGTTAATACCTGGTTTGGGATGCTCGCACACCTTTTCTGAAGAAAGAGGCCAAAAGCTTCCAACTACTTCTGTGGGAACTTCACACAAGTTGAGGCGTGTTTTGTTCAGCTATGGTTTATTGAAAATCACAATTAGCTAGATTTGCATAATATGCAAACCAAAACCAAGCAAACCACAGGACAGCTTAAACCCAGCCTTGAGCTGTTTCTTGGCTCAAGTGAAGTGCTGTCCATTCAATTTGATCTCTACAGTTGCCCACTGTGTTCAGTTCAGTTAATTAGTTGTTTGCCAGTGCCTGAAGCACAGAAACGCACCTTGATATCCGTTGATTCCCCCATCTTTTTTTTGTTTGCAGAAGGAGAAGAAATCGATGTGGTGACCGTCGAGAAGAGGCAGGCTTTGGGGACAAGGAAGCCAGTCACCATCACAGTGCGGGATGACCCTCTGGACCCCTGCACAAAGCATTTCCACATCGCCATCCATCAACAGCAGCACAACTATGCTGCCCGCTCCCCCCCTGAGGCTCACTCCATTGAGGGGCCTCTGGAGAAGGGCAGCCCTGATGCCGGGGACAATGAGCCACAGTCTCCCGGGCAGGGGGTAGAGAGGTTCCCTCCTGCAGCTTCCCTCCCCAAGGCCGGCAGTGCTCCTGGCTCGGACAGTGAGGATGTGACCAAGAGGAAAAACCACAACTACTTGGAGCGCAAGCGGCGGAATGACCTTCGTTCACGTTTCCTGGCACTGAGGGACCAGGTGCCCGGTCTCGCATCTTGCCCCAAAACCCCCAAAGTGGTGGTCCTGAGCAAAGCCTCCGAGTATCTGCAGCTGCTTCTCAGTGCTGAACAGCAAATGGTGGCTGAGAAGAAGCTGCTGAAACTGCACCAGCTCCAGCTACGGAAACAGATTTCACACCTGCAGGGCACGGAGTAGCTGGCCAGGCCGCCTGGGTTTTCAGTTGCATTGGCACTTTTTGGTTGGTTTTGGGTTGCAGACTCCTAATGGACTGTCATTCCCATCATGCACTGCCACTGCACATCACACAGGGCTTGCCCTTATTCTGCTGCTCCTGTATGAATTCTGTTCCTCCTTCCAGGAGAGGGAGCGGGGCTTCAGCTGCCAAAATGCAGCTTTTGCTGCACAACGTTGGATTAAGGCCAAGCCCCACGGCTGCCCCCTTTTTGGTGGGCCCAGCTGGACCCAGACGGCTGTTTCTCCAGAGGGACCCTGGGACACACCAGACAAGTCCCTCATTGCAACCAGTGGATGTTTCAAGGGGGCCCTGAGCAGCATTTCTCAGTGGAGGTCAGGGGTGCATGGTGCATTTGTCATTTGTGGAGCTCCTTAGGAGGGCGGATCTTTCTGCAATTTGTTGCTTTTTCATAATAATGTGAGGGTAGTCAAATTCTCTGTCTTGTCCCCTTGCTCCCGGACCAAGACTTGGTTAGAATTGGCTTTTTCTGTTCCTCCAACAAATTGTGGCTGGATCCTTTGTGCAAACGGTTATTTCACAGCTCTGGAGTTAGCTGAGACCTCCCTGGAGAGGCAGCAAGGAGCACCGTCCAGGGGAGCCTCTGGTTTTAGGGAGACCGTGTTCCAGTGGAGTGCAAGAGGGAGTCCATGCCAAGGGTTTGGTGCAAAAGGCACTTCAGCCACGGATACCATCTGTCTTGTCAGAATTTCTCCGGCTCACATGGGGGGGGGGGGGCTTTAAAAAAATCACCCCACTTTACTCCATCATTAGAACAGCACTGCAATCACCTTGAATTTGATTTACCTCATTCTTTTTCCATTTAATGACAGACCAGGGCTTATCTTGGCATCTGTATATCCTAGAACCCAATGTAGTGACTGCCTCATTCTTTGTACCAGACTGCTTTTTAAAGATATATTCTGTATTTTTGTACTTTTTAGATTTTTTTTCTGTTTTTGTAAAATGCTGGCTCTTTCCCCTCCCCCCCCTTGTTTCTATACCCAAATATACCGCCTGCAGTCAGGGCGGTGGGCCACCTCCATGGCTTGCAAGGGAGTGATTCAAATTGGCTCCCTTGGGAACAGGCTGCTTTCCAAAAACTGGGATGACTGGAAATTCTTCTCGCAGGGAAGAGGCTGGTTCCAGCTTGCAAGCGCCAATCGCAGATGTCCCAGGGGCCTGTCTGGTGGATAGCAGAGCCGACCCTGCACTTTCAAGCTGGCTCCAAGACGGGGTTTGTTTCCCAGGTAGAGCAGGAAAGGGCTGCTCTTGTACTTGGCTCGTATGGGCTGCCCATCTGTGGGGCAGGCCTTCCGGGCAGCAAAGCAGGTGAGGTGCGAGTCCTGGCTTGCCGGAAGCATTGAGATGGTCTTGGTGAACAAGGAGGCTGGCAAATCTCACGAAAGGGCAGGGTGCATGGCGGGTGAAGGAAGGCTGTGCACATGCCTTCCCTGGGCTTTAACTTCATGTGCTGCACGAAGCTTGCTGGGAGAGGTGGATGCCTAAAGCAGGGATCTCCAAACTTGGCAACTTTAAGACTTCTGAACTTCAACTCCCAGAATTCCTCAGCCAGACTCAGAAGACTTAAAGTTGTCAATTGTAGAGACTCCTGGCCTAATCCTTCTGCAAAGGGCCTCTGCAGTGGGTCCCTTTCTTCTTCAGCAAAAGAGCCACCCAAGGATCCTTGCTGGTGGGATGTGCAGAAAGACGGCCACGTTTATCTGCTGCAGAGGACTCCCACTCATTCTAGGTTGGGATGGCAGCCTTTGCTAACGGGAGAGGGGCTAAGCGGCATCTCCCTCTGCTTTGGCCAAGCTTTCCTAGAGAGCGGCTGCACCCTCCTTATGCAACCCCCCCCCCATCCTCCCCTATGTCGGGAGAGGTGAGAGTGATGGACCCCCTTGCTGGCACAGTGCAAGCTCCACCATGCAGATGCCGCTGGGATGTTCCTCAGCCAGTTCTGTCAAAGCTTCGAGGCTGGGTGGTTCAGACTTAGCACTTTGTTACCTTACATTTCTGAAATAAATTAATGGCAAAAGGGCAAACCAATGTGATGTCTTCTTCTCTTGGGGGGGTGGGCAGATTCTTACCTGGCAGGGGAGGCTTCTGCTGTGTTGAATCCGGCTGAAACTAAGTGGCTGTTTGATAGTGAGAGCAATTGTGCTATAGTGGAAATTCCTCAAGACCGGCCATGTTCAGCACCTTCCTTTGGACTCCTGAAGTGCCCGGACACTTGTGGGCAGCGTCTGGCTAATTTGGGGTATTGTCATGATTGTCACCCCATTCCACCCCCTGCAAACAGAGACTTACTCTAATTCGGGATCGGGAGGGGCAACCTTGAGCAGCAGTGAAATCCGGCCGGACCTATCCAACTCGCACAAACAGGTAGCACCAGCAGCGGGAGGCTCCTCCCACCTACCAGGATGTCATTATGTCCTGTTTTTGACCCTCTGTGCATGCAGAAGGCTCTGCGCATGCACAGAAGAGGTGTGCGGGTGCATAGCATGCTCGCGCTCCCATTCCCGAACCGGTAGCGAATGTAAGTGGATTTCACCGCTGACTTTGGGGTAATGCAGCAAAGTTGGTTCTTTGCAGGATAAAGGCTGCTCTGGGGCATCCCAAAAAATCCAGAGCTGCATTCTTATTCCAACAAAGTGCTTCAGGATTTTGCTTGCTGTGAGTGAGAGGCCAACGGCTTATTCTCCGACTTGACAGATGCAAGAGGAAGATGAGGGGCTGGTTTTCCCACCACTAGAACTGGATTTGCATCGAAATTCAAAGGGAATTAAAATGTTTGATTCAAGAGGTTTTATCAGACCAACAAGATGACCAGGACAGGAGATCCTGGTTGGGCCCACCCTCATTGGGACTGTGGTATGTAATGTGAAAAGAAGCATGAAATCCCTCGGGGGACAGAGATATAAGGCTCTGCCAAGCCCAACTAAGTGTTCCTATGGTCGAGAGAGAGAGAGAGGCCTCTTTAGCTTGTGGCATGAATTTGAAATGCTAGCAGTTACACAAACTCCCTGGATTCTCACAATATATTAAACTCATGTTAACAGTGCAATTCTGTTTTCACATGTCTCTAAAGACAAAACACGTTAACTAGTTTCAGTGCAAAACGAATCAAACTAGCAAGATATTTTAGCTTAGTATAGCAAGTTGTGTGAACCAGGCCTCAAATGTCTTGCACATTATGTCTCGATATGGATTTCCATGTTATTTCTGGCTAGCAGGTTTATTCAGCTACTCAACATTATAACATATGAGGACTGTGTCAGTCTGGTGACCAAAAATCAGATTAGTAACTAAAGTGAACTGAAGGCTTCTGCCTTTAATTAAATATTAATTTTAATTAAAGGAGGGCTACCAGGCTCATTTTACCTTTAGAGGACTGACGGCTCTGCTTTGCCCAGGTAAGAAAGACAGATATGATGGTGAACCTCAGCCTCCCCAAACTGCAGCCTTCCGTCTGGATTCTTGAGACTGGAATATTACCATTCTTGGAAGGCCAACATATGCTCAGAGGGGGGGTGTCCTTTGCATGGCTGCACTTTCTGATTGCTGTGGGTGGAGAACCGCATGCAAAACAAGTCTGTGGCTGCTCCATGGTTCCAGAACAAGGGATAAACAGTCCCTCAGCCTGCCTATGTCATCAGGAGCCGTCTCCCTAGGCACACTGCTACAAATAGTTTATAAACCATTTGGTTTGCATGAAGAAACTAAGATAGATGTGCTAAGCTTTCACCCCAAAGGGTTCCCAAAACAGGCCCAAAACTCAGTCCTAGAGTGACATTCACGGACCATCTGATATAGTTCATATAGTCTTCAAGGATTAAAATAACAAGACCATTGCAACTATAAGATAAAAATGCACCATTTGTTCTGCAAAATGATGCCCTAGCATGCTTTTGGTTTGCTTTAGAGGGGACATTTCTCCTGGGCGAAAAAAAAGCAAAGTGTAAGCTTTTATTTGGAGATGCTCATCTTGCAGCAGTGTGCTCGGCCCTTTCTGCATAATGAAAGGAAAGTTGGCAACTGCAGAAATGCTTCAAGCAACCTCAAGAAAGTTCCAGTTGGCAGCGAGAACCTCTGGCCTCCTGACCCACAATCAGGCCCCAGAACAGGGACTCAGTGGGAACTCCTTAGGACTCGGTCAGTCCCACTGCCTAGTTTGGGGGTGGAAATGTGCTCCTAAGATGCCAGGTAAGGAACTGCAGGACCTTTCTGTGATTTAATCTGGGAATTTCTACCCCTCCAGTCTGTAATCTGCCACTGAGCCACTGCCCAGAGGTCAAAATGCCCATCTTCTGTGGCACGTGTCTTCTGTGATGCTATCCCACACAGTCCTTTGGTTGTATTCATGTGACACACTTATCCTGGTCAGTTGCAGATTTAGTTGCTGCATTGCACGGCCTCCACCACCTTGGTTACTTTAAATAATTTTCATTCTTTGGAGGTTTGTTTGGAGTATGAGGACAGCTGCTTTGAGTGTAGCATGAATCAACGTATTGTGCAAAGCCTGAAAACTGATCAAGTTAAGCATCCCATGTAGATACATTCTCTGCACAGGTAGTCCTTGACCTATGGCCACAATTGTGACCAGAACTTTGGCTGCTAACTAAGGCAGTTAAGTGAGTCATGACTGATTTTATGACCATTTTTGCTACAATCGTTAAATCACATGGTCATTAAGCAAATCTAGCTTCCTCCATTGACTTTGCTTGTTGGAAGACCCCTGGGAAAGTTGCAAATGGTGATCACTTGATCCTAGGACACTGCAATCATTGTCAATACAAGCTGGTTACTCCCGGTAAGAGGCTGAATTTTGATCATGTGACCATGGAGATGCTGTGATGGTCATAAGTGTGAGGACTGATTGTAAGTCATTTTCAACAATGTGGTAACTTTGGATGGTTGTTAAAAGAAAGGTAAGTCAAGGACTACCTGTATGTGTGTGTGTGTGTGTGGATAGGTATGCCTACAAAACTAAATTCGAATTCTTTTTCCACAACATCTGACCATATACGGAAAAGAAACAAGCTCTCTTCTCCATCAAGAATGCATGTGGGCTATTTGCAACTAGGAACAGCAGAACAAAGGAGCACTACTAGTATTGAGAGTGACCAAAACACATTTATGGAACACTTACTTACTTACTTTGAATGCATCATCTCCATATTTGGTAAGTATTTTTCTTACCTTTTCATCTGATAAAAAATAATAAATATAACAGAGGACCCAGGACCGACCCTGGCAGCCCTTCACTTACTGTAATACTTTCATGAGGAGCCAATAATGAGCAAGCCCAATTTGCAACCTACAGTAGCTGGGTATTTCCCTAGTTAGTATCATGCTCACAGGTAACTACAGTAGCTTGCTAAAGTGCACATCATGGGTCTTTTTAATAAATGTTTTGCTGAAATCAAAATATATTTTGTCTGTAGCATTCCCACAATCTATTAAGGACTTCTCTGATGAAAAAGAAATAAGTTTATTAATACTGCAAATGACACAAAAGTTGGCTATGTTGGCTAATAGCGTAGCCGTAGACAGAGGGCAAAATCAAGGAACCCTTCAGAGGTTACAGACAAATAGGCTAACATAGCAGTTTTTTAAACAGAGTTAAACTAAGAAAAGAAGTCAAATGTACAGGTACAAGATGGGAATTCATCTAGCTTGGTAACATTGTAATAAAAAAGATCCTTGTAACAGTGAGGACAAGTAACCAGTGGAACAGAAGTTGCCTTCCGGAAGTTGTGGGTGCTTCATCACTGGGATTTTTAAAGAAAAGATTAGACAACCACCTATCTGAAATGGTCTACGGTCTCCTGCTTGAGCAGAGTGTTGGACTAGAAGACCTCAAGTTCCCTTCCAGCTCGATTCTGATTCAGTCCTTAATTGTCTCCTAAGTAGCACTCAGCTGTAGGCAAAAAGGGTAAATGCAATTTTAGGTTGCTTCAATAGTATCATACTTTGAAATCACTGAAAAATAATTAGTTCCCCCTTTTTTGTATACTGGTTAGACCCAACCTCAAATATTGTGTCCAGTTCTAGAAACCACACCTTTAAAATGCATTTTGGGACATCAGAAGCAGCTCAAAGAAATCGAGTGAGAATTCTGAAGAGTTCCCAAATGTAAATCCTTTAGAGCAAGGCTCTCCAAACTTGCCAACTTTAAGACTTCTGGATGATGACTCCAAGAATTCCCCAGCCAGCAACATCGCTGGCTGGGGAATTCCGGGAGTTGAAGTCCACAAGTCTTAAGGTTGCCAAGTTGGGGAATCCTGCTCTGTAGAGAGACTGGGAGGGCAGGCATGTTAAGGGTTGGGAAAAGAATTGTCCTCCATTACCTGAAAGGCTCTGACCGAGACCTCTCCTGGGTCTCTCAGGACATGAAATTGCAGATCTAGAATCTCAGAACCTGGATTGCAAGTGAAGGTGGCCGAGGGGTTTTTTTGAACTAGAAGAACAGCCGGACAGTGGAAGCAATCGTGGAAGGAGATGGGCTTTACCCTGAGCAGAAAGACAGATTAAAGTCTAGACATCACTGCTTTTGCTCTGTTTTGCTTATCAAGCATTTCCTCTTGGGTTGTTTTGTTTGTTTAATCTAGGTGCGTAAAAGCTTCATGTATTTTTCATTTTTGGGGTGAAAGGAAGGTTAGTTCATGGCTGGGTTAGTAAATTTTCAGGCTACTTTGGCTGAGCCTGCTTTAATCCCATCTCCTCCAATTATATTGCCTGCTCTCCCTGTTGCTATGGCAGGAGATGTGAGTTGCTAGGGGAAGAGATATCTCCCCCCCCCCTTTGTTGCTATGGCAGAACATTGCTGAACCTTTCTGCTACCTTGGCAATAGCTTCCATCTCCTTGGTAACTGTCTCTCCATCCTTTTTCTTCTTTGCTTTTTGTTGCTACGGCAACAATCCCTTTCTCTTGTCTTTGGTCACAAGTTCATCTCTTTATCCGTCCCTAGGGCATCTGCTCTTCCAAATGGTTGCCATGGCAATCTCCCTCTCCCAACTTTGCTTACCCAATCAATTTTTTCTTCTCCCCTTTGTGCTTGGCTCTCCCCGCCCACATGCATCAGCCCACCTGGCACCAGATGTGATATGGCAAGGGCAGACCCCTGGCCCAGAGGCCAGCCTCTTCTTAACCTGTACCTTCCTGATGGGTGAAGACTCCAGCTCCCATCATTCTTGAGTTGGAGGGCCCTAGCTGTGCTAAATTGGAGGGACTGTCACAGATATCCGGCAAACCCAGGTGATTTACCATGGCCTCAGAGCTAAACTGAATGACACAGACCACACATTGCATCTGATGGTAGCTCTAATTAAGCAAACCATAGTTATTGGATTCAGGAAAGCAATCATGATGTATCAATACAGTATGCAAATCCCCCGGTGTTAAGGTCAGGGAGAGGCAAATATCCAAGATACAACGTCCTGGAAGACTGGATTCCCAAATCCCACGCCTTCTATGCCTTATAGTTCAGTGTATTATATATAACTACCAACTGTGGTGTAATTAAAACATCCAAGATAAAAAAAACCATGACTGAATAACAGAGTTGGAAGGGACCTTGGAGGTCATCTAGTCCAACCCCCTGTATGAGCAGGAAACTCTATATCATTCTGGACAAATGGCTGCCCAATCTCTCCTTAAAAACCTCCAGTGACGGAGCACCCACAACTTCTGGAGGGAAGCCGTTCCACTGCTTAATTGTTCTCACTGTCAGGAAATTTTTCCTTAATTCTATCTAGGTTGGTTCTCTCCTTGATTAGTTTCCATCTGTTATTTGTCTTGACTTCAGGGGCTTTGGAAAATAGGTTGACCTCCTTTCGTCTTTGTTCTAAATATTAGAACAGTGCTATCATGTCTCCCCTAGTCCTCCTTTTCATTAAACCAGACATACCCAATTCCTGTGAGCATTCTTCATATGTTTTAGCCTCCAGCCCCCTGATCATTCTTGTTGCTCTTGTCTGCACTTTCCAGAGTCTCAACATCTTTTTATAATATGGTGACCAAAACTGGATGCAATAGTGCAAGTGTGGCCTTACCAAGGCCTTGTAAAGGGTACTATCAACACTTCACCTGATCTTGATTCTAGCCGCAATGTGGTTTTCCCCCCACAGGTGGAAGTGTCAACTTTATTGATTCTGGCTTCCCGCTTCAATTCTATTGAATTGCAGGGGGAATCTCAGGCAACTCCAGGGGATGTCAAAGGTCTCATCCCAGGAAACTATTATTACAAAGTGAGAATGGGAACCCAAGTTTGGGACTGTGAAAAAGAAAAGTCTAAGAACAGGGAGACCTCTAAAAGCCCGAGAAATGTTGGAATCCAAGTCTTGGCCTGACATTCTTGCCAAACCAGAGTTTCCTGAAAAGAGTTTAACCAACAGCTAAGCTACGAATCATGGTTTATAAACCAAATGCTCCAGAGCGCACAACTTGTGCAAACTTGGCCCAAAGCCCCAAAAGCTTCGGAATTGGTGCGGGGGGCTTTTCGGCACGCGCGCTCCGCCCCCCCAGCCCAGCGCGCGCACCCGCAGCGGCCCCGCCTCCCTCCCCGGCCCGCCCGCCCGCCCGGCTTCCCGTCCTCCGGCCGGCCATGGCGCGCTCGGCGGCGGCGGCGCGGCGGCTGCCGCTGGTGGTGGTGCTGGGCGCGACGGGCACCGGCAAGTCGCGGCTGGCGCTGCAGCTCGGGCTGCGCTTCGGCGGCGAGATCGTCAGCGCCGACTCCATGCAGGTGCGCGGAGCCCGCGGGGGAAGCCGGGCCCGGCCGGACTCCCCGCGGGGCCCTGTGGCTGCCGAGGGTGGGCAGGGAGCCAGCCGGCGGTGGCGCTGCGCGAAGCGGGCTCGGCTGCCCTTGGCCGGGCCTTCCGCCGCGGAGCTTCCCGGGCTGGCCTCTCCACGCCCGCCGCTCGGCCGGCCGGAGTGAGTTCTGGGGAGGCGCTGCGGCCTCGGCCCGGGGAGCTTCCGGCCCGCCCGGCTCTGCCTTTGGTCGCCTTAAATGGAAGGTCTGGTCTTTTAGAAACCCACATAACCTGGGTGGCTTTCCTGTAGTTTCCTGTAGGTAGGACCATGGACGTTCTACAAAGGAGGCATGGCATAAAATGGCATCTGTCCATCAATCGGTCGTTTTGTAGAGCTGCGGGGTGGGGGGTGGGGGCTCTCCTCCGTCAACCCAGGGTGGCTTCTGGCCAACTTATTTTGTAGCCTGGGAAGCCTCCCTACGTCTGCGCTGCACTCGTGTCAAGACACCAAATAGTATCAAAAGAAGCCTTTGTTGTTGTCTAATTTAGGAGGGGGTCACCCACTGCAGGCTGCTGGGCTTGCTCTCAAGGAGGGGGGGGGGGCTAAGAAACCTCCTTGTGTTTTTTGTGCAACAGCTTTTCCCACGAGGGACCTTTCAAACCTGTTGAACCGGAAGTCCCATCTTCAACCAGCCTGACCAGAATGGAAAACGCCCTTGTTGGGGAGGGATCACCTCTTCCACCCCAGCATGATGGCACTTTGGCCACCAATTTTGCCTCTGCTAGCAAATGTTTTGCTTGGTGCCTGGATGCTGCATCTGTTCCGATTAGGAGTGAGAGGCCTAGAAAAGAATCTTTCTCACACCAGGAGAAGCGACATCTAGATTCGGGGTCTCTCAGTCTTGGCAGTTTGAAGATGTGTGGGCTTCAACTCCCACTGGCTTAAGGATTCTTGGAGCTGAAGTCCACTCGTCTTCAACTTGTCAAGGTTGAGAAACCCTGATCAGTTCGGTTGAGCTGACAGGCATGCATGGAGCTGAGACTTTGGTAGCCTTCATGGATGATCTGGGATATCACCTGACTGGCCCACAGAGTTCCATCTTGTCCCTCAGGTTGTTCCCCAGACTCTTGAGATGGTCACCTGTGCTTTTCCCAGGCTGTGAGCTGCGGCCTCCAGGCTTGTCTTTGGTCCTGATTCTTCCTTCAGTAGAGCAGCCAAGATGCCTCTATGTCATCAGAGTTTTAATTGCTAGGGATGTATGGCCTTTCAATCTGTTCTCTTCTTGTATTCCACTTTTATTGAATGATTACTGTCCTTGAGCAGAAGGGTGAGGTAGGGCCTGCAGACCTACAGAGTTGCTTTACCATTGTGGATTCCTGGCCAAGTTGGGTTGCTCCAAGTTCCATGAAGCAAGCAATGACATCTTGTGCAATAGAATAGAATACTTTATTTGGCCAAGTGTGTTTAGATACACATGGAATTTGTCTCCAGTGCAGAAGCTCTCAGTGTACATGTAATGCAATATAATAAATAATAATAATAATAATAATAACAATACCACCAATAAGAGAGGATGGTAAAGAATAAGAAGAAAAAAAGAATCAAAATAGAGTTGGAAGGGACCCTGGAGGTCTTCTACTCCAGCCCCCTGCTCAAGCAGGAGATACTATACCATTTCAGACAAGGGACTGTCCAGTCTCTCTTAAAAATGTTCAGTGTTGAAGCACCCACAATTTCTGAAGGCCGGCTGCTCCCCTGGTTCATTGTCCTCACTGTCAGGAAATTTCTCCTTAATTCCAGGTTGCTTCTCTCCTTGATTAGTTTCCATCCATTGTTTCTTGTCCTGCCTTCAGGTGCTTTGGAAAATAAATTGATCCCCTCTTCTTTGTGGCAGCCCCTGAGATATTGGAAGACTGCTATCATGTCCTCCCTGGCCCTTCTTTTCTCTAGACTAGCCAGGCCCAAATCCTCCAATCGTTCTCCATATGTTTTAGCTTCCAGTCCCCTAATCATCTTAATTGCTCCTCTTTACACTTTTTCCAAAATCTCAACATCTTTGGGTGATGTGTTTGGTCACCACATCAAATGTGGTGACCAAAACTGGGTGCAGTATTCCAGATATGGTTTTACCAAGGCTTTATAAAGTGGTACTAACGCTTCATGTGATTTTGATTCTATGCCTCTGTTTATACAACCAAGGATGGCATTGGTTTTGGCTGCCGCCGCCACTGCTGACTCATGCTTAAGGGATCGTCCACTAGGACTCCAGGGTCCCTCTCACAGTTACTGTTTTTGAGCCAGTTGTCACCTAATCTGTACTTGTACCTTTGTTTTTCCTGCCTAGGTGTAAAACCTTGCTTTTTTCCACATTAAATTTCATTTTGTTGAATAGGGCCCTTGTTCAAGTCTGTCAAGATCTTTCTGGATCCTGAGCTTGTCTTCTGGGGTATTGGCTATTCCTGCCAGCTTAGTGCTCTTGTGTTCTAAGTTCTCCCTCTGGTCCACTACCCTAGCGGGAAACAAGTATAAAAGGAGCTGTCGAATGGGCGAACGTGTTCTGTTATTGCCTGAGCTACTGTCTTGTTAGTGCTCTGTTAGCAAAAAACGTTAGCTGTTATTTGAATCTGTCTCGCCTCAGTTCTTGCTGTATCCACTCAAGCCCAAAACAGAACAAGTGTCATCTGCAAATTTGACAAGTTTCCCTTCTATTCCCTCATCTAAGTCATTTATGAAGATGTTGAAGAGTACTGGGCCTAAGATGGAACCTTGTGGTACCTCACTGCTTACTTACTTCCATGTAGATGGAAGGATTAAGGATGAGTACGGTTTGTCAACCAGTTACAAATCCATCGCATGGTGATGGTGTCTATCCCACTTCTTTCTAGTTACCAAGAAGTAGGTTGTGGTCGTCTTTGTCAAATGCCTTGCTGAAGTCTAAATATTCTACATCCACAGCATTTTGCTGGTCTACTAATTTAGTCACTAAGAAGATAAGGATAGTAATAATGCTATAGCCATACAACTTGTATAAATATAGATTAGACAGCACTGTGAAAATTAGGTGTTCAGCAGACTGATGGCACGAGGGAAAAAACTACCCCTGTGTCTGGTTGCTTTGGCCTGCAGTGCCCTTGTAGCACCATCCCGAGGGGTGGAGTTGAAACCGTTCATGTCCAGGATGGGAGGGCTATTTTCTCAGCCCCTCCTTCTGACCCCATGAAGCATACAGGTGCTCTACAGAAGGGAGGCTGGTTTCAGTTGTCCTTTCCATGGTCTTAACTATCCGTTGGAGTCTGCACCTGTCCTGTTTGGTTGCTGTACCAGACAGTTACTGAAGTACAATAATTCCTGCGCAGAACTGTATCAACAGCTCCTGGAGCAGTCTGAACTACCTGAGTTGATGCAGGGAGTACATTCTTCGTTGTGCTTTGTTAATGATGGTTCTAATGTTAAGTGTCCATTTCAAGTCCTGGGAGATTTAGGAACCCAAAAACGTGAAGGATTCAACTTCTGACTCTGTGCTGTTGAATATAGTAAAGAGACCTGCCTTTTTCATCCCCTCTGAAGCAGCCTTCCCCTAGAAACGGATATGGCCCAGGTCCTGCGGGGATCTTGCAGAGGTCCAGGGAAAAGGGTGTAGATTTATATTGCACGATTGTGTCTTGTGTTTTGTTTTGCTTTGTTCTTTCTCCCACCCTGCCTTTGGATATCACTGGGGGTGTTGTTTGTTTCTTCTCATCTCGTTTTGATCCTTATATGTCAGCCGGCTGGAGGAACAGTGCTTCTATCCCAGCCCCTGCCCTCCTCAGCTCTTGCCCCCTTGCCTGACTCCTTTGGGGCAGGAAAGATGTTGCGGAGGCTGAGGCACCTTGGCGCCTCCAGCCAAAGACGGGGACCTTCGCTTGCGAGCGTCCTTCTGCTGAGGCTGCATCCAGGGCGAGGCTGTCTGGCTGCTCTGCCAGCTGGGATTTCTGAACATAGAAGCTGCCAATTAGGAACAAGATCATGCAAAACCCGGACCAGCCTGCGCTGATTCTGTCTCCTGGCATTCAGCACCAAATCCCAGATTTGAACTGGAGATAGGGAGGTGGTGATAATGGAGAATTACTTTGCATATTCGAAGGTGCAGATCTTTCCCTAATACAGTGTTATGTACCAAGGAGTATATAGAGTAATCCTAAAAGGAAAGGTGGCTCCCCTGGTCCTTGAGGTCTCACGACCGGCTGCCCAGAAGGATGGGTTGAGCAGATGATGGAGCGTAACTTGTCTGCTCTGTGTCAGTTGTGGCTCCTCAGTGCTGAGCAAGAAGCAATCGATAGATGCTTAGTATTCCTGTCTTTGAAATGTTCTTTCAAATGTTCCGTGGCTACCTCTGAAGCTGAGCTGTTCTCTGGACAAAACGAGCAGGTCCTAGGTGGGGGTGCCAAAACACACCGCGAGTCTCCAGAGGTGGCTCTGAGACTAGTGGCTGGGGTGAGCTTGCTTGTAGGTTCTGGCTCCGCAGACTCCCCTTTTCCCAGCAAGAGAAGGAATGCGGCTCCTCCCTGCCCCACAGGGAGGGGTGCACCCCGCTGCTTAGGTAGAGAGTGCTTGAGACGTCTTTGGGAAGCCGACTGAACTGTTTCATTGGTGCACTAGGTCATCAGGGCATGTTGATGCAGGCAGGCAGACATTCTTTGCACAGTGCCCTACTTAAGCAGTCCTGAACCAGCATGTACTTTCTAAGGGTGGGGGTGACATTCTCATCCTCAGCAGGGCCTTAAGACTGACTCTTGGCCTGCTCTGAGGCCTCCTGTGGCTTGAAGTGGGGAGCCGGCTGAGATACTGGCTGGCCCCCCGCAAGAAGACTAGCCCTGGCTGAATGTAATGCTTCGTCTGTTTGTCTTTCCCCATCTCAGATCTATCAGGGCCTGGATGTCATCACGAATAAAGTTTCAGCCCAGGAGCAGAAGCTGTGCAAGCATCACATGATCAGCTTTGTGGATCCCTTGGTCACCAATTACACAGTGCTGGACTTCCAGAAGAAGGCCACCGCCATCATATCCTTTGCCAGAGACTCTGTTGGGACATGGGTGGGTTCAGTGCTGTGGGAATGAACCACGACCAAGGAAGGACCTATAAACCACATTTTATCCAAATTTGAGAAAGTATGTTGGGGAGGGGAGGGTGGAAGGGCTTCTGACTGTTAGGAGAATTAGTAAAGAAATATGTTTGTGACTCAGGCAAAGAACACATGCAAATTGTGTCCTGGAAATCCAAACATTTCTGATGCTGGCGGTGCATCAACTTTTCAAGAACAAACTTAATGCTAATTGGGAAAAAGGGGAAATAGAGAAGAAAAGGGTATCTTCCAAAATATATTATTTTAAAGTTGTCAGGTTCTATGTATGTAGCCTCATATTTTTAATGAGGCTCAGCTTCAAAGTTTTTCATACGTTCCTCAACTATTCAAATTGATGAGATTCTTGCCTCCCAGAAGATCCCAATTGTGGTTGGTGGAACAAATTATTACATTGAATCTTTGCTCTGGAAGGTTTTGTTTGACACCAAGGTAAGCCTCACTTTGGGACAAGTGGAAATTAATCCTTTGGCAGGAGGGATTTTGACTGACAGATGGGGGAGAAGGAGTTTCATCAAGGTCGTGTTTGTTCTTTGCCTTCCTGTTGCTTGGCTGATTTGTGTGAGTTGTAAATTATACTTCATTTCTGAAAGCCTCCCTCCCTCTCTCCCTCCCTTCCGTCTTCCCTTCCTCCCTCCCTCCCTCCCTCCCTCCCTCCCTCCCTCCCTTCCTTCCTTCACCAAACAGTTGCAGAATCCTGCCTTTTCCAAATGCCTGCAAAATCTTTGGTTACAAAAATGTCACATGTTTATAGCCTAATATTTCTCCCCACCCTACCTAAAGGTCTGAGATTTTCCTTATGCTGCTTGATTTATTACTTGTTGGTCGCAATGATTTCTTCAGCTTTTCCTCCTCCCTTCCTGACATCTGGTGTTCTGCTTGTAAGCAGGATGTCCCTCTGAAAGATGGGCACTGCTAGAATGGTGGTGGGTGGATGCGAGGGCTCCATCTTGAGTTTGATGTCCTTCTTGGACCCTTGCTAAGAACAGAAAAAGAGGATTTGTGAGCTTAGCTGCAGGGGGTCTCAGCAGTTGTGTCATACTTCGGAGAATCTGTCTTGTGTGTAATCGTCTCTGTCTTTTCAGGGGGAGGCCCAGGGGCCAGCAGTGGCGGCAGAAGAGTGGAAAGCTGGGCTGGAGAATCTGGAGAGTCAGGAGCTACATCGTCGGCTGAGTCTGGTGGACCCTAACATGGCAACCAGGTTGCACCCTCATAATAAGCGCAAAATAATCAGGTCAGTCGAATAGCTGGAAGCAGAGAGGGGCAGGTTCCCACTCTCCCTTCTGGAGGCTGCAACAAGGACAGCCAATGCTCTCCAAATGCAACAGGCCCCTGAAAATGAGAGGCTTATACCTACAGGTTCCTCTGGAGGAGCGCTTTGTTTCCCAGATGCCCACTGCGCCCAGACGCTGGGTAGAGATAGTCCCACTCTCGCCTCTTCCTTCGCACTTTCTAAGTCAGGGTACCTGTTGGCTGTGTGGCCCTGCCAGCCGTTTAATTTACAGCTTTATAGCTCCACCTCAATTGCCCTCTGATACTTGGTGACAGATGGCGAGCAACAGCAGAGCAATTTCTCTGAAAAATGGGGAAGTTGTGGTTTTTATCTCCTGCAGGCAAGCACAGCCCTTCAGCTTCTGTTAAAAATGAAAAGGAGAGAAGAAAGTCAACCCTGCACCTCCCTGGGGCAATGTGACTGGCAAACACCCTGTGATTGCTGGCTGCTGAAAATATGCCCCCCTTACAATAAACCAGGGTTTTTGAAACTTGGCAGCTTTAAGATTTGTGGACTTCAACTCCCAGAATTCCTCAGCCAGCATGAGCGGCCTGTTCTAAAGTCACCCAAGCCATTGACCATGCAGGGAGGGTCTGCAGGACAGGGTCCACAAAGTCACACTGGCAGCCACATAAGAAAAACGGGCGGACCTTTGTTTTCCCCTTGACCACAGCCTGCAGACACCCCTGCCCATGTATTCTTGAACTCTGCCAGGAGCTTCCCAAGCCCTTTGACACCCGGGCCAGTAACCCTCAGCAGCTGTGATTGCAAGGGATCCCCCCACAAGAAAGTCCAGATGGCAACTGTGATGACAGCGTACTAATGGGACAGGGTTTCAATTAGGTCAGGGATGGGCAATTGTGGCCCCTTTATGACCTGTGGACTTCAACTCCCAGAATTCCTGAGCCAGCATTAGGTGATCGCAGCCGCCATCTTGATTTTTGGACACGTTCCCTGAGGAAGCTCCCACATGACCATGAAGCAGCGAGGTCAGAGCTGATCTCAGAGTAACAGAGTTGGAAGGGACCTTGGGGGTCTTCTAGTCCAACCTCCTGCTCAAGCAGGAGACCCTATTCCATTCCAGACAAATGGCTGTCCAATATCTTCTTAAAACTCTCCACAACTTCTAAAGTCCACTGATCCATTGTTCCCACTGTCAGGAGATCTGTTGGGAGCCTCCTCTCTGACCAGCAGCAGAGCAGCACCCCTTGCTCTGCAAGCAGCAGCTCCGTCATGCGCAGCTGCCTGAAAGGCATGTCTTGGGCCGGGCTGCTCCGGGATTTGCACCAATTGTGCAAACTGGAGTTGCCCTACTGGACAAGCAGCTTTACAGCTGTGTGAGAAGCTGGCCCTGGCTTGCCCTTCTGCTCAAATTTCCCAACCCTGCCCTGCCCAGGAGATGGAGGAGGCGCCTCCACCTTGCTCACTCAGAGTGGGGCCGAGGCCAGACCTTCCCCAAAAGTCCTGGGATTTTGCTTGCATTTGCTGTGCGATAAACTGAGATGGGGTGACAGGGGTCAGAACTGGCACAGAACAGCCTGAAGAAGCATCTTGGGAGATTGGCGCTGTAGCCAGCCTCTGCTCTGGCCTCTCCTCACATCTCCTGTGGGCATCCTGCAGGTGCACAGTGGCAGAGCTCTTTCAATTTATTTAATTTTTATGCCATCCGTCTCCCTTATAAGGTCCCTTAATTTCTGCTGAGATTCTGGAGCACTGGGTCAGAAGGATGGGCAGCTGTGTCAGGACAGCCTGAGACAGAGCCATATGCCTCTCTAGCTGAGCATGCAGTTCCAGGCAGGACCCTGGGCTGGAGCTTCTGCCCCATGGCAATAAGGAACTCACTTTGGATGTACCCAAAGGCTGGGGAATGCTGCATGGTTTGGAGAGAGGGGGAAACCTAACGCCTGACCAGGCCCAGCTAAAGGCATGTTGCTTTTGTGGCACGACAGCCGTGAAAGCCATTCTGGAGAGCCCCCGGCCTGGGGCCCATTTCTAAAGCGGATTGATCCCCTTCTGATCGGCTCATCACCCTAGTTGCAGGGATGATGACCGCCTCTTTGGAGCTACTGCAGGGCTCAGTGAAAACACTGCTGTGGTTCCAGCTTTCCTGTTTGCTCCAGATGGTTTGAAGGGATTCCCTCTTGCCAGACATCACACAGTGCTGTCCTTCTCTTCAGCAAGGGGCAGGTCTGGCCTGGCTGCTTCTGCAAGCATGCTTTTCTCTGACGTTTCTGTCCTCTGGTCTGGTGCCATCCTTCGCTCTGTGGCTGTAGCCCAGTGCCCTCCAAGCCAACCCTCCCTAAAACCCTCTCTCCTGTAGGAGCCTGCAGCTGTTTGAACAAACTGGCATCCCCCACAGTGAGCTGCTGCGACGGCAGCATGAGGAAAAAGGGGGAGGACCCCTGGGGGGTCCCCTGAAGTACCCCCATTCTTGCATCGTCTGGCTTCATGCAGAACAGGCAGGTAAACAACAGGGAGGGTCTGGCCACTACGGCCAGCCTTCCCCTCTCAGGCTGAGGGAGGTGGAGGATCCAGGGCCCTTCTGGCTTTGGCAGGTCCTTCTGGAATACCTGCAGCTTTAATCTCTGGCCATGTTGTGTGCTTGGCAGCCATCCTCTGGGATGAGCTGACACCCCGTCACTTCCCAGAGCTTTTGTGGGTTGCAGCCGGACATTTTTGTCTGCTGGGTTTCCCTCAGTTCTGGAGACGCGACTGGACCAGCGGGTGGACGAAATGATGGAGGCCGGGCTGCTGGATGAGCTGCAGAAGTTTCACCGGCGATACAACCAGGAGAAAGTGGCTGAGAACAGGTGAGGCCCCTGTCCTGCTTGGAGGTGGACACTGGCCAGGGGGTGGGGGATGTGAAGGGCTGAGCTGTCTTGGGAGGCCAGATTTCGCCTGAGTGATCGACAGCCAGCATGCTGGCAATGTTGGCCAACTGCTTCTCATCCCTTCCCCAGCCAGGATTATCAGCAGGGCATTTTCCAGTCTATCGGCTTCAAGGAATTCCACCAGTTCCTGATTTCCGAGGACAAGAGTCCAGAGGAGGTCAGGCACCACTTGCTGGACCAAGGTGAGGATCTGCTTGTGGGGGGGAGCACTTCTGGAGAGCCGGCTGTAGTTTGCTTGATTAGCAGGCCAGAGAATTAGGCAAGCTTTGACATAACGGGTGGTTCCGTGTTCTGGGAGATGGAACACATTTTCTGGCACACTAAAATGCGGCTGGTCCAGAGGAAATAAACAAAGAATTTGTGGTGCCTTCCTCACACTACTGTGAGACCGGTTTGTACTGGCCTGACTGGTCCAGGGCCAGCCTCTCCTGGCTCTGCCGTCCCTTACCCTGAACTCTTTCAGCCCTTCAGGACTTCAAGACGGTGACCAAGAGGTATGCCCGGAAGCAGAACAAGTGGGTCCAGAACCGGTTCCTGAGACGTAAGTCCTTCCTCCCTGCTGCTCTTTTGCTCAGCCCCTTTTCCTCTTGGCATCCGTGGCATGCTGGGCACCCTAATCCTGAACCAAAGCTCATTCTACAACTCAAGTGTGAGGAGTCTGTCATGGGGAATGGACAACAATTTTATTTTATTTATTTATTTATTTGTTTGTCAACAAGGACAAGGAAACAAGTATCAGTATAGACATGGACACATGAAAAAATTGCAGAAATAAATGGATATAAATAGGCAAAACATAGCCATAAACACATAAAATGAGTACATATAAATGGGGACAGTAGGACAGGGACGGTAGGCATGCTGGTGTGCTTATGCACATCCCCTTAGGGACCCCTTAAGAAACATGTAAGGTCCACGGTAGACAGTTTAAGGTAAAAGGTATGGGGGTTGGAGAAACTAACAACAGGATCAGGTAGAATGTTCCCAACATTTACTACTCTACTGCTGAAGTCATGTTTTCTGCAATCAAGATTAGAGTGAATTACATTTAGTTTGTATCTATTGATAGCCCTTGTGTTATTGTGGTTGAAGTTAAAGAAGTCATTAATAGGTAGGACGTTAAGGTAGATAATCTTGTGTACTAAGCTTAGGTCGGAACGTAGACGGCGTAGTTCAAGGTTATCCAAGCCTAAAATTTAAATTGTAAAGGCTTTTTTTAAGCATGTGCAGAGTGCGTTCCCCTAGAGAAAGTTTTATTCTGGAGAAGAGACCAGCTGTGCCTGAGAGGCTGCCCTTTCACCTGAAGCCAGAGGTACCTGGAAGGGGGCCTCCTGCTTTCTTGTCTTTTCCCTCTTGGGCAAGATGGAGGGAGGGGCCCCAACCCACAGCTGTTCTCCGTGATCCAGCTGGTGGGGGGGGGACATGAGACTGTTTTGCTGCCCCCACCACCACTGGACTGTCCCACCTTGCCTCAGGCCGGGGTGGGGGGTTGTTGAAAGGCTGCTGGTGGGTTCAGGAGAAGGTCATGAAACCTGAGAAGTGGGTGGAGAGGAGGGCAGGGCCTTCTCCTGGCCAGGTGCTGAGCAGCCCGTGCTCGCTTCTCTGCCAAGCAGCAGCCGACAGGTGTGGCAGGAGCCGGGCTTTGTGGTCAGGGCAATCAAAGGCATCACCTGCTCGGATTTTGGCCCTGGGAGGCCTATTGTCCTGCTGCTGCTCGACTCAGCCTGCCCTGGCAGTCTGGAGGGAGGCCGCCCTCTCCTGCGATCGCTCCTCTGGACAGGCGCCCTTGGTCTTGCATCAGGCAGGATGGGGAGGGGTTTGGCTCCTCTCCACCTAGTGTCTTGTTTTAAGCAGAAAGTTACCTCTTGAGAGGCCACAGTTTAGTGTAGCCCTTCTAGAAACTCCTCTCTGATCAATCCTGCGCCCCTGACAGCCCCAGCCCCCACCCCCCAGGAATGGATGACGAGGGACTTTTTCTCCTCACTGTGCACCAGAAACAGTATAATCCCAGCCGAGCGATTAGCCATACGAAGCAATATAGCAGATTAAAAGGGTAAAATGATGCATCGGTAAGATCAAAAGAGAGACCCAGTCAGGATAAACAGGAGGAGGGCCCAGTCCTCTTAGAAACGCTGCCCACTTGCCCTCTGAGTGAGTGAGACCCATTGGCATGAAGAGCAGAGAGAAGCCAGATTATGGGGGAGGAGGGCAGGTTATGCCCTCAGCCAGCTTCTCCTTTGGGGCAGACTGGGAGAGGAGCCTCCGGACACAAAGCCGATGATGCTCTTTTTTTATGGGTCCCTCCAGGTCCTGGATCAAACGTGCCCCCAGTTTATGGCTTGGACGTCTCCGATCTCTCTCAGTGGGACAAAAGTGTGTTGGAACCAGCCATTCAGATTGTGGAGAGCTTCTTGAAGGTAACCAACCACCAGATTGCCCTGGAGGAGATTTTCTCTGGCTCACTTTGAATCTGCTGATGATCGCTGCTCTGACTGGCCACTGCTCTCTTGGGTCCCCTGAGACCCTCGGTCTGGAGCAGAGAGACCCTTGTGCTCACCATCTGTGTCCTTGAAGGCCCAATCCAGTGGAGGAGCCCTAGGAGACGGGGAGTGGGCAGCTCTGGGGAACCAGAAAGACCCAGCGGAGGGTTTTCCATACCTGCCCTAGACAAGGTATTGCCCCATCCCTGCAAAAGAGAAAGATGGAGTAGGACTAGTGAGAATCTCCCCACCCCCCCACCCCCGGCGATAAGTGAAAGAATTACCTTTCATATTTTCTGAGTCGGCAGGAACATGGTTTCCTTGCCCTGAATGCAGGTAACAGCTTCCACTGGTTTTAAACATTTCCCCTTCTTCAGAGTGAACTGATCAACCTGGCAGGAATAGCCAACACCCCAGAAGTTCCAGAAGGCTCTTGACAGACTTGATCACAAGGCCCTATCTAAGAAAATGAAATTCAGTGTAGAGAAAAGTAAGGTTTTACACGTACGCAAGAAAAAACAAATGCGCAGGTATTTCTGAGCCATTGGTGCTACCTGGCTCAGAAATAGTAATTGTGCGAGAGAGATTGGACAAATGGTAAAGGGTTTCCAGTATGAGCTGAAGGTTGGAATAGAAGACCTCCAAGGTCCCTTCCAATCTATTATTCTGTCAAACACCTGGCCAGACTCTGGACTCTTCTGCTTTTGTCCTCTGCCCTGCTTTTAGCACCAGCAGGCTTGATGAAGAGTTCTGAGGGAGATCAACTTTCTGTGCCTTTCTTTGCCATTTGGGTGATCTTAATAACAGTCTTGCCAATCTCTAGACTGAGGCCTCTGATACGCTTATTTGAAAGGTAGGACAGGTTCTCCTGCCCAGAGGAAAGAGTGCTGAAGGTCCCATGCATTAAAAGGACTGTCATCTAGAGCATTGCTGATCTCGGAGAAAGCTGGCATAATGGGAGCATCCTCCCTGGCATCCAGTGACTGGCCAAGGCTTTAACCCCCAGGGCCAGAAGCCTGCAATGGAGCCCCTCAGGCTGGAGCCGGTGCCAGCAAAGGACAAGCAGAGTTGCCAGTTGTGTGAGTTGTGCAGCCGAGTCATCATCGGGGACAGAGAATGGAGAGGTAAGTCTTGCTGGGGGTTTTAGGACATTGCTTGAAGGGACTGGGACGATGTGACTT
Source organism: Ptyas mucosa (assembly GCA_012654045.1). Lineage (NCBI taxonomy): Eukaryota > Metazoa > Chordata > Lepidosauria > Squamata > Colubridae > Ptyas > Ptyas mucosa. The sequence goes on from WNWU01000029.1 coordinate 12,013,345, forward strand.
AGTGGTTAAGGCTTGTTGGCTGGAAAGCTAGCTGCCCATGTTCAAGACCAAGTGCCACGTGATGAAGTGAGCTCCCATCCTCGCCCCAGTTCCTACCAACCTAGCAGTTCGAAATCAGGCAAGTGGGAAGGTAACAGCGCTTCATGACATCATGCTGGCCACATGACCATGGAAATCTCTTTGAACAATACTGAGTCAGTGGCCTTTAAACAGAGATGAGCAGTGCCCCTTCTAGCCAGTAATCACTAGCGGAATAAAATCCACAGGGACTCCTCTACCTTTTACTTTAAAGAGACTAAAGATCAAGATTGTTAAAAAATAAAGTTATATAAAGTTGATTTATTTGATCATGGCTAACATAGATCTGTTGTTATCTTTGGTAAGCCTTAATAGACATTTGCTGATCAGGACTGAAATGACCAGATTTTTAAGGATTTGCTTGTAGATAAGAGATGGGGTATGGGAAAAAGAGATTATTTATTATATTTTAAAAGGTGAAAAGTTAACTAATATTATTTATACTTTTGGGTACAGGGGGAAGTCATTTCTTTATATATTTCTTTTCTTTTTCTCTACATAATATTTTTCTTTTTTCAGCGCCTTCTATTTTTATTTTTTTAGTTCTTTTATCTTTGTAGTTATAACTTTTATAAGATTACTATTAATTACTATTTTAAAAATTTTAAAAAAAGAAACAGTCACAGTTCTTGTTTTACCCACACCATGAAGTGAGTGGTAGTTCATAAATCCTTTTGCCTTTTAATAAAATGTGTTAGTCTGAAGGGGTACTACCGGATTCCACATGATAATAGTTTTTAAATTTTAAAAAATGTAAGTCTAAATGGAACTTGGAGCAGAAGGAGATGATGAAGTAGGTAGGAATCGTATTTTTAAAGTGTCCGTATAGTAGAAAGCTTGCATGGACTATGCTGGGCCTTTTCTTCTATGGCAGGGCTTCTCAACTTTGGTGACTTTAAGATATGTAGACTTCAATTCCCAGAATTCCTCAGCCGGCATGGAATTCTGGGAGTCCACAGGTCTTAAAGTCACCAAGATTGAGAAGCCCTGTTCTGAGGAGTTGAGTGTTACTTGTGGGTGTTCAGAAATGGTGTTCTCATATTCAGCCCTCTTTCTGCTGTGTTGCATCAACTTTCCCTTTTCACTTAATTCAGCCTTACCTTAGGAATCAGGCCCTATAATTCTCACTCTGTTGCTTGGGACATTCTGGGCTCGGTGTTCAATTTTCCAGTTGCAAGAAACTGAGTGTGGTTTAGGTGGAAAATACTTGACATTTTAAAATAGGGCAGTTCAATCTGCCTTCTCAAGATTCTTCTGTCCAAACCCAAACTCGCTGTGTAGCAGGCTTTGGATATTAACCATTCTGTCTGGATCGCCTTAAATTCAGAATGAATGATTTGCAGATCGATATCTTATTTTGGGAAGTTGGGCCAAAGGCAGAATATTTCCTCAGAAAGCTCAGAGCCCCACTACGGGTAGTCCTTGACTTTAAAAACCACAATTGACCCCAAAATTTCTGTTGCTAAGCAAGACAGTTTTAAGTGAATTTTGTCCCGTTTTATGACCTTACTTGCCACCGTTGTTAAGTGTCAACTGTCCCACTGCTTGAGGCAGCAAAGGAGACTCCTGAAACATCTTTTGACCAAGAGTCTAACTTTACTGAAAATTCCCTGTGGGTACAGAAGTTGAAGAGCCAGCATTTTCGGGTGCAAACAGCATAGGAAATTTGGCTTTTCCCCTGTTTCTCCCACTGGCCATTGGTCTAGCCCAGTGTTTCTCAACCTTGGAAGCTTGAAGATGGGTGGACTTGAACTCCCAGAATCCCCCAGCCAGCGCTGCTGGCTGGGGGATTCTGGGAGTTGAAGTCCACCCATCTTCAAGCTACCAAGGTTGAGAAACACTGGGCTAGCCAATTGGTTACACTGGCGTTGTTTTGGGAACGGTCTCTCTGCCTCAGACTTCGGGGTCCTGGATCCGTCTCAGGCTTCAAGACGGCCCACTTGCATTCTAATACCTTCCCCCCTCCCGCCGCTCCTATTGCTTATGTCCGGTTGCAAGCAGCGTTTGCATAGCGAGCCGACCATGACATTAACTGAATCACTGCAGTTGTTAAATTAGTAACATGGTTGTTAAGTGAATCCGGTTTCCCCATTGAGTTTGCTTGCTAGAAGGTCGCAAAAGGTGGTCACGTGACCCGGGGCCACTGCAACCGTCATAAATATGAATCCGTTGCCAAGTATCTGAATTTTGATCCTGTGACCAGGAGAACGCTGCATTGGTCATAAGTGTGAAAAACAGTCATAAGTCACTTTTTTCAGTTCTGTTTTAACTTCAAACGGTCACTAAATGAACTGTAGTAATTTGAGTATTACTTGTGTTCTGCAGAATTAGGCCTTTCCTCATACGTAAAAGAGTTGTTTTATTTAGAAAAGCAGGGTGGCCTGTCATGTCTGGAGCAATATTCTGAATGACTCTCTCGTTGGCAGCTCACCTGAAATCCCGGTCCCATCTCTCCCTCCTAAAGAAGTCCCAGCGCTCAGCCTTGGCCTCCCTGCCTGAAAAGGGCTGCAGCAGCAACTCAGAATCTCCTGCAGAGAAGGCGGACGGACGGATGGAGGCCAGTGAATCCTAGGCCCAGCCCTGCGCCCGAGACTCGGGGGAGGGAGCTCTGGGCACAGATGAACCGGATCCCATCATCTTCGCGCAGAATGGACCGAGAGGAGCGGCTGTTGTGCCATTTTCCATGAACCCCAGACTGCAAAATGCGAGGCTCTCGGACTCCAGCAGCAAACTGCCCATGGCACCCCTCTAAACTCTTACAATGCTCTTTTCCCCTAAATGAAGGCAAGATTTTTATATTTTGATCCTGTGGGTGCATTTTCTTCATTTACCAGGATCACAGCTCTCCCTGTGATCTCGAGGCAAGCAAAAGGGAGCTGGAGAGTCTCATATAGCCCATGTTCAAATGCCCTCAACATGCAGGACGGAGGCTGAATTCTGGCCTGGAAGGTTCTTGAACTACACCAAAGCCATCAGCAGAACTCATCTCCCCGACATCAGCTGTTCACTCTCGGTTTGGGGCTGTTGTTATCTGCCTACGTGGAGGGGAGGGCATGCCAATTAGTTCCACCCGTCCTCGGTTGATCTGCAGAGAAGGTCTGGTGGCCCATGGTGCTTCCCCAGTTGCCCAGCCCATCCTGCTAAGTAGCTTGAGCCGAAGATTAGGCCCAGCCCTTAAGCCCTGTCCCTGTGTGAGGGGGCCAATAACACCTGGGGAGAGGTGAAAGTGGAACCTGCTCACTTGGGGCTGAAACTCTCTCAGACGCTGATTGGGAGGTGCTGCTCCTAAGAAGAGCCGGGCTGCTTCTAAGGCTGGTGTCCCTTGGAGAGGAGAGGGCCCTTTGAGGTGCCCCTGAGGCTCAGGTGGGGTTGCCTCCTTAGCAGGTGGGACTTCAGGTGGGCTTTGGCCTAGAAAGAGCATCCGCTGCTGCTTTCAAAGTGGGTTGCATTGATTCCTCCCCAGGATCAGCTTCCCTGGGTAGGGTTGCCTGCTGAGAGGTCAAGAAGGCAAGACGGGAGTTGTACCTACACAACTAAAACCCTACCCCCTTTTGGGAGGTATTGCAAAATAATTAATGGGGGGGGTTTCAATTGCACAGTCATGGACCCCCCTGCTTTTGACTCACATGAGTAACAAATAACAATAGCAGGTTTGGAAGGGACTTTGGAGGTCTTCTAGTCCAACCCACTGCTCAAGCAGGAAACACTATACCTGTTCAGGCAAGTGGTTGTCCAACAAAACACCTTGGAGAAAATCACAGGATCATATAATTCTCATTTGTTGGAAGTAAAGTAGCAACTCTTTCCTGGGTAGGAAAGGTGGAGAGGCCCTCAAGGACAACTCCAGAGGTTTGGTCCTGAGAACTTGCCTTCTTATGCCTGCAAAGAGGAAGCTTTCCCATCCTGCACTTTTATGGGTGGGCGTGGAATACAGAACAGCCTGCCCTCCCTTTTCTTTCTTTCTTTCTTTCTTTCTTTCTTTCTTTCTTTCTTTCTTTCTTTCTTTCTTTCTTTCTTTCTTTCTTTCTTTCTTTCTCTCTCTCTCTCTCTCTCTCTCTCTCTCTCCCTCCCTCCCTCCCTCCCTCCCTCTCTCCCTCTCTCTCTCTCTCTCTCTCTGTCTCTGTCTCTGTCTCTCCAGTGGTTTCATTCCAAACATTAAGAGGAGGAAGGGAAGACCCGTTATAACTGAAGAAAAGGGAGACTCGAGTGTCGCAATCTATCTGCAGATAGGAAGTAGCTGGGGAGGGGTGCGTACCAAAGGAAAAGAGCAAGTTGACTCTGTGCAGATGGAAAGCAGAACCCCAAACCCAGAAGAGGTGGGGGAGGGGCTGGATGGGGACCTGCAGGGGAAGAAGCCCTCTGGCCACAGCCATTGTTAGCCCAGACTGGAACTGGGACTTGGATGATGTGCTACGGTTGTTCTGGTTGATTCCTGAAGAAATGACCCCTGAGCTGCCATATACATCTGGGGGACCCTGGAGCAGCCCCTCCAGGGATGGATTGCAAAACTCTGCAGCTGCTGTGATTGCTGACACCAGTGTTGTGCAAAGCCGGAACAGAAGTGAACCCTCAACTCCCTCCTCCTCAACATCTCCCCATCCCCACCCCCACCCCCTGGCACAAACCAGAGTAAACAAGAGGCCTGGTGGGAAGAAGGGAAGAGATTCTCGTGAACCTGGGAAGCAAGTGAGGGCAATGCAGCATGTGTGTGGTGCGTGGCCTCAGCCAGAAGGCGGCTGGTCTCTCCCTAGCCCCAAGGTGTGGGGTGGAGATGAGTCATTACAGGGGGAGGAAAACTGACCTGAGGAAGAAGAGCTGACATTTGGGGAAGTCTGGGGGTGTTCAGCAAGAAAGCAAATCAATAGAACAAAATAACCATAAAGCTCCAGCATCCAAGGAACACTCGGACATCAACATTCAGCCTTTAATTTTAAAAAATAACTTTTATTAGCATTCACCCTCCAAAAAGGGTCCTGCTGCTCAGATTGTCTTCACTTTCAGAACTGACTTTAAAAGCCAGATTTGAACTACTTTCTGGAAGCTCCACAGGGTGGGGAGTTCGTCTGAGCTTGGAAGTTCAGTTGTGGCAAAGAGAAGAGGCTGCAACTAAGCAGGCTCAACTCTGGGGCCTCTGAAGGTGGCCATTCCTAAGAGCAGAGGCTTGGACTGCCCTTCCCAACCTTCTGGACATGTGAAAATCACCGGGAGCAGGTGGTCCTCTGGACTGGTACAGTGTTGAGATGTGTGGACCTCAACTCCCAGAATTCCCTGCCTATGCCTCTAAACGTTTTAAAGAAGAGATTGGACAACCGCTTGCCTCCTATTTGAGCAAGGGGTCAAGACTAGAAGACCTCCAAGGTCCCTTCCAACTCTTGTTACCCTCATACCATTGTTGAGGTAGAGACACACTACTGTGGATATGGAAGTCCTAAGCCACGTGGGCCTTTAAAGGCACCTCAAGCCTCTTGAACTGGAAGCCATTTGAACCTGTTCAACTTCTCTAATTGCTTCTGTGCCATTTTTGGCACTCTGGTTTTGGTTTCCCACCAAGATGGGCAGGAAATTGCACCATGTTCAACAGTTTGCCACTGAATTTCAAAAGCATGTTTTGTCGGGGGTGGAGTGGGGTGGCAGTTGGTGGAGAGTCTCCCAGTCTGCAGCGATTCTTGATGTATATGTGGTCACAAGAGAATGTCAAAGGCTACCACATTTCCTGGCCCCACACAGCATACGATGCCCTGGCCTAACCCTGGTCCTCACGGAGACACAAAGGCAGCAGTGGGCAACTATGGCCCCTTTACAACCTGTGGACTTCCAACTCCTGGAATTCCTGAGCCAGCCATAGCTGCCCATCCCTGCACTAAGGTGAGGGAGAAAAAGGTTGCCCTTGAAATAGGTTGAAATCTAGGGATGGAAGAAGCAGGGAGAGCGAGGGCTGCTGGGGCCCTGGCGGGACTGCTCTGCTTGGGCTTTCCCCAGCGCCCTGAGGCAATCTCCTCCTCGACTTTTGTAGGAGGCCTCAGACCCTCCTGGCTGGGAGGCCTTGGTAGGGTTGAGACTCTCCACTTGGGAAGGTGCAGCCTGACACGTGGCATACGTGAAGTCCCAGCTGTAAGGCCAGCACTGAACTGCAGCTGCTTCTCCAAGGCCAGGCTTGGTGCACTGATGGCCTTAAGGAGAGAGGTTTTGCATTCCTGTCTGGGCAGCAGATGCTTGGCCACCTGCTCAAAGGAGTGGCGGGGCACCTGTCACTCACTCCCTTTTCCTGGACCAGACCCAGACTGCTGCTGCCGCTGCTGCTGATCTTTGTAGGGATAGACACCTAACAGCCTTGAAATCTCTTTTCCAAGGCTTCGATGGCTGGTCTAACAAGACCTGGCCTGTGCAGTATCTTTTGGCCGCCTGTCCCTTTACAGTGAGTGGCTGATCCTAGAAGGCAGAAGGTCTCCACCACTTCGGTATCTTCACTGCCAGATCTAAGGCAGGTTGTTCCAGCTGTTGCTGTTAGTTTGGCCTCCTGACCTGCTTGTTTTTGGGGTGGGTTTTTTTTTTTTGTTTCCTTAACTTTTATTACTGGAGCTTGCAGATCCTTTGCCGTTTCAGCTATTAGTGTTACCAGCATAGCATGCCTTACATAGTAAGTCCTCATTCAGTGACCACGTATTCAGCAACTGTTCAAAATTACAACAGCACCAAATGAGGGACTTACGACCATTCCTTGTAATAGCAGTTATTGCCATTTGTGCACTTCGCTCCCTCACCCTTATTTATTGTTTTAATGTTTTATACTACATTTTAATTCAATATCTGTAAGCTGCCTAGAATTGCTTCTAGGTGAGATGAGTGGGATACGAGATAGATACATGTAGATATAGATAGATGAGAGAGGGAGAGAGAGATGATGATAGAGACAGATATAGATAGATGATAGATACCATATTTTTCGGAGTATAAGACCCTCAGGAGTATAAAACGCACCTTATTTTGGGGGGAGGAAAATAAGGGGGAAAAAATTCTGCTTGAGAGGCTCTCTGTTTGGGAGGCTGCATTTGCAGACTCCAAAAGCTCTGTTTGAGAGGACGCGCAGAGGCCAAAAGCTCTATTTGAGAGGATGCGCAGAGGCCAAAGGGTGGGGGCCAAAGGGTGGGCGGGGCTACATTTGGTGTATAAGACGCACCCAAATTTTCACCCTCTTTTAGGGGGGAAAAAGTGTGTCTTATACTCTGAAAAATACAGTAGATAGATGATGAGGGAAGGAGAGAGAGGAGAGAGAGAGAGATGAAATTGCAACCTTCACTCCCAGCTTCTGAGGGCAAAGTCACCCAACAGGAGTGCCATATCTTCAGGATGTTGTGACTGCAGGGCATTTGCTTAGAGACGGCAACCGGGACCGCTGAAACTGCCGTCATAACTTGGTGCAATCATGTGAATTTGTGCTGTATGACTACATTGCTTCGTGGCAGAGTTCCCAGTCCCAATTCAGTGAGTAGTTTTAAACCGTGCTCCCCTTTTTCTAATCCAGCCTCCCTCAGTATCTGAGTAAATAAGGAGAGAAGGTAAAAGGGGTAATGCTCCCCATATGTCTGTGTCCTCGGGAAAGAGACTCCCAGCATTGAACAATTCACAAACTACCCCATGACCTGGATGGCTGAGAATCTCCCCAGACCCTTAGCTATGCCCTTTGGGATGAACACCCTTCGAATGGGGTGGGAGCATTGCAGACCACGGGAACCATTTGTGCTTCAGTTTGAGATGCAGACAACACAGACTCCTCCCCACAGCCTGCGCCTGTCTTCAACAGGGAAGAGACACAGGGCAGAAAACATCCTACAAAAGGCACAGCTCCACAATGCAGCCCTTTCAGCAGTTCCAAGAAGGCTCCACACCCACTGGCACCACTCAGGTGACCCTGAGGACACAGACAAGCCCCCAAGTGGCCTCATGGACTCTCTCAAAGGATGCAAATGACCAGCTGTTTGCAAGGAGTATAAATCCTTCCATTCCCCACCATCCAGTCAGAGCTGAAGAAGATTCTTGGATGAGAAGCGAAACATCTTCAAAAGAAAAAAGAAGAAAGTTCAGTTGCCTCCTGAAAAAGCACCTTTGGGGCAACCATGACCTGAGAATCTCTACAGACATTTAGCTATACAATTTGGGATACAGATACAGATTAACAGAGTTGGAGAGAACCTTGTAGGTCATCTAGTTTAACCCCCTGCCCAAGCAGACCCTACATCATTTTTGATGGCAGTCCAATCTCTTCTTGAAAGCCTTCAGTGATGAAGCTCCCACAACTTCCGAAGGCAACGTCTGTTCCATTGGTTGGTTGTTTTTACTGTCAGAACATTTCTTGTTATTTCTAGGTTAATCTCTCCTTGTTCAGTTTCCATCCATTATACCTTGTCTGGCCTTCAGTGCTTTGGAAAATAGTTTGATCCCTTCCTCCTTTCTGTGGCAGCCCCTCAAATATTGGAAGACTGCTATCAAGTCTCCCCTGGTCCTTCTCTTCACTAGACCAGCCAGGCCCAGTTCCTGGAACTGTTCTTCATATATTTTAGCCTCCAGTCCCCTAATCATACTGCTCTTCTCTGCACTTTTTCTAGAGTCTCAACATCTTTTTATAGTGTGGTGACCAAAACTGGATGCAGTACTCTAGGTGTGGTCTTACTAAGGCTTTATAGAGGGGTATTAGTACCCCCTTGATTGTATCCCTCTGTTAATGCAATGTAGGATTGCATTGGCTTTTTTGGCTGCCACCGCATTCTGCTGGCTCACATTTAATTGTTTGTCCACTAAGACTGCAAGATCCCTCTCATAGTTACTGCTTATTAAGCCTGCTTTCACCCAGTCGATATGTATACTTTTGGTTTTTCTTGCCTAAGTGTAAGACTTTATTTTTGAATGGTGGAGGAGTAGGAACGGATTTCCAGAAAAATCGCAGACTACAGGAGCTCCACTCAGGTGACCCTGAGGACACAGATAAACCTCCAAGTGTTTCAACAACCCTCTAAGGATGCAAATGACCAGCTGTTTGCATGGAATATAAATTCTTCCATTCCCCACCATCGGAGCTGAAGAAGCTTCTTGGATTAGAAGTGAAACATCTTCAAAGAAAAACAAGAAAGTCCAGTTGCCTCTTGAAAAAGCACCTTTGGAACATTTGAAATCCAGACTTAAGAGTTGAAAAACCTGGCTGCTCTCCCATTCAGATCTGGTGCCGCACAAAGGCGTTCCCTGATCCTGGTACATTTTTGCTCAGATGTTTCGCGCCGGCAGCACCGCTCCAAGGGAAGTCAAAGGGAGAGTTCAGGGCAGGTGAGTCTCCAGCGCGGGAAAGCCTTGGAGGTTTGGCGGCAAAGGTCTTTGTTTGCACACCCTGGGAAGAGACCTCGGGGAATGTGGACCTTTGGCCTGAAAAGTGACAGTTAGAGAAACAGCTGCCGGGGCTGGCCTGGGGGGAGAGTGTGCTGAGTCAGAATGGGGCGAAGAGGCAATGAAAAACTTCACCAGAGAGTCTTCAATGAGCTTTGAGAAGAAGGGTTCAGGCGCAATGGCAGCCCTTCCGCTCCCTTGGAATTATTAAAGAGACACGTCTGTGTGGCTCTAAGCTTAGATCTGTGGCTTCCAAAGCCACATTTAGGAACTGGAGCAGGGCTCCTCCTGAAGAGGCTGAGCACTTCCAGGTGCCCTTCCGATGACCCTGGGATTGGCCTCAAAGGCTCAGGGGCTTGGTCTTATTTCAGGAAAGGCTCTTGTGACCATATTCTCAGATGGTGGGACCCAGACTTCTTGCACTGGCCGGAGACTCTTTTGGACAGTCCCCCCAGGAGTGTCTTTAAGAGTGAGACAGCTATGGGACCTCCGGTTGGAACTGGGAATGGGGATGGGCCTATCTTCCAACGGGCTTACATGTGTCTTGAATGTAAACAGCAACTGTCAGATATTGCCTACGTATGATGCCCCAGGGACCAGAAGGGGTTAAGTCTTCTAAGTCTACAGACAGCCCATGTGACTGTATAAACCAATGAACTCCCTTATTGGAGTCATACCCACAAATCAATTGGATATCTTCCCTAATTCTCTCCATCCATCTCATCAAGACAACAGTGAACTTCTCTCCCTCTCAACCTCTGAGCCATACAGTTAGGGTAACAAATGCAGCAGGACACCCTGTTCATTATTGTATATTTGTAAATAATAAAATAACTTTTTGAACCTGAAGCTGTATTGACTAAATAACTTCCTCATAGACCGAATGAGCACGACCATCAGTATATATCTGACAGCAACTGCCTTAATAAAGTGTGTGACATAAGCAGAAGTTCAAAAGTAGCTTATAGTCTAAATCAAGAGGGTGCCCTTAGGGGCTTTTCACACATATGTGATGAAACCCAGTTTACCGGTTAAACCTATGCTAATAGCCTAACTGGGGTACAGGTGCTACATTTTTTCCAGAGTGATTATTTTTGGCACACAAAGGCAGCCGTCCACACAGCATTGCTGTTATCCAAGGAAGTGGCCTTGAGGTTGTTCAGTGATCATTTTGGTGGTTTTGACACTAACCTGAAGTTATGGATTGTCTTCAGTATGAGACCACCAAGAACAGTCTACCAGGATGTAAGGAACATCTGCGAAATGAAACTCTCAGAAGAACACATAAAGATGAATGAGCCCCGAGAAACTCCTTGAGTTTTAGAAACCACCAAGCTAAGCTCCAGTAATGCAGTGGAGTCGATGTGGTTTCATTTGAAATTGTCCTCAGTGCACTTTCTCTCCGTTGGAGATGCCCTGAGTTCTTCTGCTGTCCCTTGCAAGCTCTACCGGGAGCCTTTAGGAGAGCGTTCGTGGACCTTCAGAGCCACCTAGCAGCCAGGCCAGGAGTGGCAACTGAGGCGGCCGTGTAGGCTCTGCAGTCCGTTTTGCCCAGCTGGGTCTCCCAGAGGCTGTGAAGAGAACGTCATTGGGGTGAGTTCAGTCAAGAGGGCTTTCAGGTGGCCCTCTGAGTGGGTTGGCAACCCAAGTAAGCACAAGGACCAGCCCACTGCAAGAAAGGCTGGGACCTACTAAACCGCTCAGCAACAAAATCAAGAAGACGGATTCACAGAGTCCAAGGGAAGGAGTCCAATGGTGGTGCTGCTGGCTGCTTCTGAGCTTTTTTAAAAAATGGGAAGAAGGAATAAAAGTAGCATTGCTGTTGAGGCTGATATCAAAGAGGCAGCCAAGAGGTGGAAGAAGTTGCAGATCTTTCAAAGAGGCATCAATTCTGCCCTGGGAGAATCAATTCTGGGAGAATCAATTCTGCACTGGCTCCCGGTGGTCTTCCGGGTGCGCTTCAAGATATTGGTTACTACCTTTAAAGCGCTCCATGGCTTAGGACCCGGGTACTTGCGGGACCGCCTACTACCACCAATAGCCTCCCACCGACCGGTACGCTCCCATAGAGAGGGGCTCCTCCGGGTGCCGTCGGCCAAACAATGTCGGCTGGCGGCCCCCAGGGGGAGAGCCTTCTCTGTGGGGGCACCCACTGTCTGGAACGAACTTCCCCCGCAGATACGGATGATCCCGGACCTTCGCGCCTTCTGCCGTGAGCTAAAAACTTTTCTGTTCCATCAGGCAGGCCTGGCCTAATTTCTCCCCTTTTTCGGTAAAAATAATTTTAAAATTTTAAAATTTAAATATTTTAATATTTGGGGTTTTAATATTTTAATTGGGCTTTTAATAGTCGGGGCCATTGTTTAATTTGGTTTTAATTGGCTTTTAAATTTTGTATGTATGTTTTTTACTTTTGGCTGTTCACCGCCCTGAATCCCCTCGGGGAGAAGGGCGGTATATAAATCCAAACAAACAAACAAACAAACAAACAAATAAATAAATAAATTCAAAAGAGTGGAGCACTTTAAACACCCCAGCCTTTGTTGGGAGCCCGACTGCGCCAATCACGGTCCTAGCAGGGAACTCTTGTGTGTCATCCGAACAATTTTCTCCTCAGGAGAGGCTGAGGACAATTGGCTCATTAGGCCGCTCCCCCCGGTTCAGCTGAAGTGCCCTCCACTTGTCTGGAACCAGCAACAGTTTGCTGTCTCCCTTGCAGACACCCCCCCCCCCCAGCCTGGTTTCCCACATTTCCCATGCAGGGAAGTCTGCCCTTCCTCTACCTTCCAAATGTCACCAGCAGGCAGGAAGAACCGTCCACGTGCACAGCGTTCTTTTGATTAGGGATGGCTTTGGCAGAAGCCGAGATCTGCAGGTTTAACCAAATGTCAGAACTCTTCTCTCCCCCACCCTAACTGTCCCCTTTCCCAGCCTGAGGTCCAGCTTTTCTGGCTGAAGACAGACAGCAGCTCTTCGCATGCAATTCCTCTGATCCTGATCCATCCAGATACCTGGCAGCCCAAACCGTAGCTGACAGGTGTGGTGGAAATTGTAGGAGCCGGCTGTCTTTTCATACTGGAGTCTTACTCCCCATCGCAGCCATCAGCTGCCTTACTTTGTTTGGGCTGCTTCTGAACATGGCGATGTTCTTGGAAGTGCAAAAGCCATCCAGACAGCAGCTGACAGGCACGGAGGATGTTGTTCTCCCACTTGCCCGTGCCACCACTGGTCAGCTGGCTCTCTGGCCTCTGGATCAGTTCAAGAGATCGGACAGCTACAGGGGGACAAGTCAGCTTGAAGGAGCCACCTTCTCAGCTGCCCAAAGATAATGCCCAGGGAACTAGGGGGAAGAGAAGTATGCCAACCTTTGTGAAGGCCAATGGGTGCCATCCAATTTCACCCCTATATGTCCAACCTGACTGCAACACTGAACAAGTGCTCAGTGAAGCACATTAGCTGATGGCTCACGGGCGATTTAAGGGAGAAAAACACAAGTTTAAGACTGAAAAGCATGGGCCCAGGCTACCCGAGGAACCATATCCACCCAATTGGATTGGTCTGCACTGGGCAAAGGGCATGCCCGTTGGTCACCTGGCAGGAGAAGAGCCTTTTCTACTGTGGCTTCTGCCCACTGGAATATTGTGCCTCTCACGGTGAGATCAGCCCCCATCCTCATGGCCTTCTGGAAGGGCCCCAAGACCTGGCTCTGGGCTCCAATGGCGGCACGTTGTTCTGGAGGTGGTTAATGGGCAAAGACCCCACCTCTTCCCTGTGTGCACCTTACTCCCTTCTTTGCCACCTTTATTAATTTTAAAGTCAATTTTATTGTCAATATTATGTTTTATTGTGTTGTTTTTATCTGGTTGTAAGCCACCTTGCCTAGATTAGTGAAATTAATAATAAGGCTATATTTAAGGCACCTTAGATATGGATCAGCAGTGAAATGAAGACAACTACATAAAAAACATGAGGAAGAGGAGAAGGTGGTTGTTTCTGGGATTGTTTGTATCATGGTGAAGGGCAAGATTAAAAGCCAACATGTGGACATAGCAGTGATATTTGGGAATGTGTGTAATTAATGAGATTGCTTATTTTAAAGATAACTAAACCTGAGGGAAATTGCAAGTTTAATTTTGGAAAAGTAGATTTTAATGAACTTAGGGAAAGGATGAGTGAGCTTCTGTGGAAGGAGATGCTAATCAGAATTGGAGCTCAAGGTGAGTGGGAGATCCCAAAGGAGATACTAAAAGCACAATTACACAATTCCAGGTAAGAGGAAAATTGGAAGGCAACGTGGCACCACAGAGAGCTTGTGAAAGACACAAAGAAGATGGAAAGAGGGAGTACAGAAGGGGAGGCTGAACTGGTAGGGGTGGGATCCTGAGAATACAAGCTCAGAACAAGCCGAGTCAGCAAACGATGCTAAGAATAACCTGAACTCCAAACCCAGAAGCCACCAATGGAAGCGCTGCACCTTGCAGTGTCAGGGGAAATGCTGCAAAGCTTCACCGTGTTCTTCTGGAGCAGAGGAATTAAGGTGGAAACTGCCAGAACCCTCAGCACAATAAGGACGTGCAACGGTGGTGCCAGTCTTGGATCAATGCCACCCTTCTGTACTGATGGGAAGGGGCCAAAGATCTTTAAAGAGGATTGATCTCTCTCTCTCCCCCCCCCCTCCCTCTCTCTCCCTCCTCCCAGAGTGGAATGTAAGGTCTTAGCTAAAATGCCTCCTTGCTCTCTCTTTGACCTGGAGCTCCTTTCCTCAGCCTTACAAGGAGCAAAGACTGGTGGCAAAATGACCTAAAAATTGATCCTAACTGGGGCAGGCTCTGGTATATGCAAGAAATCAGTTTAATGGTGGAAGCCATATTCGGAGCAACAGACCCAACCAGTGTTGACAAGCACAGACATTGCTGATTAAAGCAAAGTAGAAAATCATGCTGTGATCTCTCACACATTAACTTTTCTTTTTATTTTGACACAAAAATGATCAAAATAATAGGTGGATGGTTGCAGTTGTTCATATTAAAAATCTAAAAGGTGTGACTGAGCCACTAAGAATGGAATCAGAATTGAAGGCTTAATGATGGTGCTCATGCCCATTCATTCAATCAAGCTTTTCCAGATGTGTTATTTACATCTCGGGTAAGAGAGCAGCCATCCTTCCTTCTCACTTTCCTGGCATCTGGGCTTGCTTGTAGATCCATCTTATGATCCCAGAAAGGTTCGGAAGAAATCTTACCCTCCACACTCCAAAGATATGACATGCAGGGGACCTGGTGACCCCAGCGTGGATGGGGCTGGAAGCAGCACAGCCACTTGAGACAAGGGACTAGTCCCTGCACTTTGGCCAGCATTGAACAGGGGTCGTCTTGGAGCTGGAATATCTATTGCAGTTCTGTCTCTCTCTATATAATATATATTCATTGACAATCTCACCTGCTCTTCTTTAACTTTTTTCTTTTTTTTACAAAATGAGGGATATGATGACTATTTATAGCAACATGTCAACATTAAAATTTCTGCCGGAGGTTTCTTGCGTGTGTCTCTGGTGAATGGCTGTTCCAGGAAGTTTCATTGCAGCAAAGCCCGGATCTGCTTGGAAGTGGTGTCATCATTGAGGTGCCGGGTGGTGTATCTAGGAGGAACAAGGCAAAGGGAGGATAAGCACAGCCATCCTTGTGGAGGTGGGAAAGAGGGAGGGACATGTATGAAGCTCCGAAGCCTCTTGGCCCCCAGTGGGCAAAGGAGGGATAGATGGCCCTTCGCACATGAACAGGAAAGCCCTGGAAGAAAGGTAATCGGGGAATAAGCTAGCAGAGAGGGGTGTGTGTGTGTGTGTGTGTGATGGAGAGAGACAGCCAGGGAAAAAAAGGGGAGCTCCAGAACAGGACCAGGGTGGAAGAGAAGTGCCCCTTAAGGCCACGTTCCCTGAGTGCAAAACTGGACAGACAGTGGCTGTGTGTGAAGAATGCAGAATATCCCTGTCTGCCCACTTCCTGATCACTGGACCCTAATTTCTTCCTGGTGAAATCCATCAACACATAACTGCATTTCCGCCCACTTGCCCTTCCTGCCGGTCTTGCACTTAGCCTACCCACCACCAACCTCTCACCTCACAGGCACAACATGGGCTGCATTTACACCTCGCTGACCTCTTTAGTTTGCTTCTGGTTCAGTGCATTGTGCAAAAGAAGCATTTTGATCACCCTGTTAAGGATGCTGTGTGAACATTTCTGATAGACTCTACTGGTAGTCCTCAATTTACAACAGTTCATTTAGTGACCATTTGAAGTTACAATGGCACTGAAAAAAGTGACTTATGACCATTTTTTACACTTACGACCTTTGTAGTACCCCCGTGATCAGGTGATTAAAATTCTGTTCCTTGGCAACTGACTCCTTTTTATGGCGGTTGCAGTGTTCCAGGGATGTGTGATCCCCTTTTGCGACCTTCTGACAAGCAAAGTCAGTGGGGAAGCCAGAACTGGTAACCGTATTAGCAATTTAATAATTGCAGTGCTCACTTAACAATTGTGGCAAGAAAGGTCACAAAATGGGACAAAATTCACTTAAAAAGTGTTTTGCTTAACAGAAATTTGGGCTCAATTATGGTCGTAACTTGAAGACTACTTGTACAAACAAGCCAAGTGATAGAAGTGAGGAGATGCAAATGGCCTTATACTGCCAACAGAGTCCTCTTGAACTGCAAACTAAATCATTTGTGGTGCCAAAGCATCCACTGGATGGAGTGGGGAGAACTCTTATCCTAAACTCCATTTCCTGGTCTGAAAAATGGGAATATTTGTTTGTATTTGGCCAAAACACAAATAGTTATCGACATAATCAGATGGACACTACAGTTAACGCCTCCCGGCCAGCTATCTCTGCCTGTCTCTTCTTCCCAACTTCATCCTGTGAAAGTTCTCCCTTGCGATTCTCATGAAGCTTCCCCGAAGGGCAATGGCTGACCCTCTGTAGTTCCAGCACCCAAAGTGCTGGTCAAGAGCCACCCTGGGCCTTTGGAGCTGCCGTACCTCAGAGCATTGAGAAGGCCTTCTGTGCTGTTGGAGGGCTGCTCCTTCAAAACCTTGATGCATCCTTTCATCTAGAGGGAAAGAGGAAGGAAGGAAGGAAGGAAGGAAGGGCTTTCGTTTTGCAGAGAGGAGAAAAGGCTGGAAAGGCGCAATCAGATCTGCCGACTTCAGCTCCTGAACTTTCACCCAAGAGGCTCCTTCTGTCCCTAAGGGCTCTGACTGTGAATGAAGGGTATGCAGCAAGATGGGTAACAGCAAGTTTAAGCTGGAATGCAAATTCTTTCCTTGCCAGGGAGATTTCTGCAAAAATTTCTGTTGCATTCCTTTCAAAATCCTCTCCCCTTTGCCCCTCACCTCCAAAGGAAGGGCAGCCCTCCTCTTGGGAGGGCGAAGGGGCTGTAAGGGGTCTCATGCGTGTCCTTCTGCATGAGCAGAGATAGCTGAGGGGCAGCCACATGATTTGCCCCCCTTAATGGATATTCTCTGGTAGGAAAAAGGAAGCAAAAATGGTGAGAAAACGGGGGAGTCTCCAACTGAAAATTCATTGTGCAAGGGAGGCAGGGGAGGTCACAGAAACTGAGCTTAACCTGAGGGCTGCACTGGGGGAGGGAGGGTCTAAAATGTTACTCACGTCTATTTTGGAGGTCTTAGCAAATGCCCCCACTGGGTGGACGTGATCGTAGAGGATGATGACCCCCACCATTACCCGCATGCAGAAGAGGAGGGTCTCAGTGTTAGTGAACCTGCTGCGATATTCCCTGTGGGAAAGCAGAAGAGAAACGTGGAAAGAATTGGCTCAGTTTTCCTTCCTGGAAAAATGCCAAAAGCCATCAATCCTGATCTGAGCCTGCACCATGTCAAAGAAGCCTGCTTGCCAGGGAGACTGCAGCCTTTTCCTGCTGCATTCACCGCTGGGCCTTCCGCACTTAACCACCAACAAACTTGGCCACGGGTCTGCCACTCTCCTTCCTGCCAGCATTCCTGTGGTCTGAGTGGCAAGGTGCCTGTCGTGTAAGCAGCCCAGCAGCCTCCGCAGCGCAAGCCCCTGTTCAGTCCATGGAAGAGTCAGCCAAAACTCACGGAGTTTCCAGCATCACTCGGCAGACACAGGCCATGGTGCTCAGGCAGTCAGTCGTGTCTTCTATTGGGAGAGTTTTGTTCTGAAAGAAAGTGAGCAAGAGCCTCTGTGGGTCGAGAGATTTCTTCCTCTTCATCAGGGGGAGGAAGCACATTCAGGGCAAAGGAGGGAGCTCAGACCCATCCCTCCCTCCCTCCCTCCCTCCCCAGAGCCTCTGCAGCCCTGGTGCATTTCACTCATCATCAGCCTGAATCTTCTCCTTTTGGGATTTGCAAAAGTGTCCCCAGGAGATCTCGTGGCTCACCTCCGAGACAAACTTGGTGGTGGCACTGCTCAGAGTTTTCAGCATCGGGGTGGCCTCAGCGTAAAAGAGGGACATCCGGTTGGCCATTTCATTGTTGACCTCACTCTCCACATCCAGCTGCAGGAATGGGCACAGAGCAAGGCAAGGACAGTGATCTAAGGGAGGATGACTGCAGGACCACAGTGGGGGTGGAATTTCTCTGGGGAAGAGGTGGCTTTGCTTGCTCTCATTCCCCCATCAGGGATGAGCAAACTCAACCCTTCAAGGAGAAAAGCAAAACAGGATCTGCTTTCCCCAATTTCAAAAGCCCACCTGGCTGAGGGGGCACATTGGTCCTCCTGATTGGTTCCCTGGCATTTTTCACAACTGACTAAAGAGTTAGGGTTAGGATTAGGTTTAGGGTAAAATTGGTCACTATCTCATAAGCAAATAATAGCTTTTAATTTATCACCATATTGGTCTGCATCGATCTTTCCTTTTTTCCACTTTATTGATACCAGAGTTTTATGTCTCCAAAACCTAGCAAAGCAGAGAAGCATTTCCTTACTTGCAAATTGTTGATTCGATTTCGACTGATGGTTCTTCTGTAGTAGCTAAAATCGTTCTGAATGGCAGGATTGGTCATCTGAGGGAGACAAAGGGGACACCTGGAAAGTGCTTCCTCCTAACCCCACCGGGGCTTCCCTGGAAGCCCCGACATTCCCTGGGGAGGAGGCTCCAGGCTTACAGTCTGATCCACAGACTGGTAAGACTCATCATCCCCAACACATTTGGGTCCCCTAGCAGTTACTGTCAGGGTAGGACAGGGCAGAGAGAAATCCCCATTTAGCTGCTTCCTGCAGCAACTATGAGATGCTTTCTGGCTACTCTGAAATGTGGGCTTGATGATGAGGAGGAGGAGGAGGAGGGAGAAAGTTAGTGTTGACTCTTAGAAAATACATAGATTTTTTCTCCATGGCAAATGAGTTTCAGACTCTTTCACAATAAAATATCTGAAATTAGGAAAAGTGGTTGCAAGGTGTCTCTTTATGTTACAACCCCTTGATTTTTAAATGTTTTGTGGAAAATTTTTGAACACGTGTTTAGTGCTCTTCAGAAGGAGTTTTGCTTTAAAGTAGGCTGACAAGCCCTCTGGGCAGGCTGTGGGGTGGGTCAAGACCCTTGGGCCGGCTGACAATGGCTGGTGGTGAGAGCCTCTTTCTCTCTGTCAAGACTCTGATCCCAGGGGCAGCTTCAGACGAGAGGGGACCTGGCAGCAAAGGACTCGGCTCCTGCCCTGCTCTTGCCAAGCGCCTAGATAAGAAAGCCTTGGGATCAGCTGCCAGGGTAGGAAGAATTGGCAAGGAAGAGAAGGGAAGGGTTGTTCCCTGGTCTCCGATCCTGTGGAGTAAAACAGCTCCATAGAACTGGGGACCTGATGGGGAAAGAGTCAGCTCCCCACCCTTGACACCCCTCTGAGTCTGGGGACCTGCTGCCAGGTCTTTCAAGGTAGCAGACACGGGAAGGGATGCCGCTCCAACGTGTTGAGGGGGGAGCCCACATTGAAGGAACTGGATTCTCCTGCAAATGGGGTGAGGTAGGGAAACGGGTCAAGCCTGCAGCAACCTGAAATGGCAGGTCGGATCCCAGCCTCAGCCACACAAGAAGACATCACAGATAATTCCGACGGCAAGATTTGTGGAGGAAAAGGAGGGAAAACCCCACCTGGATATCTAAAGAGAGGTGGAAGCTGCCTGCCTGGTGGGCTGGGCGAGGCCCACATATTGTCCTTTAGGAAGAACAAGGAAGGTTTACAAGCAGATCTAATTACATAAAGGAAACTGCAGTGAGAATGTTTATAAATTCCATATTTTATGAGGAATTTTTCTGCAGTGACTTACTCTTACCAGATATTACTACAATTTTCTTATGGGATCTTACTGGATATGTTTACCCAGTATGTGATTTACTCAAAGAACATGGACGGGCAGATTAAAAATGAAAATGAATGGGGCAGAGGAGAGAGATTTTCAGCTGAGACAGAGCCCACCAGACAGACTGGAGATCCAGGTGCCTCTGTGCCTTGGCAGGTTTGGTGCATTTTGGTTGCCCAAAGAAAAAACCCCAACAGAGTCATGATTAAACATGGTTAGGACCAGTTGTGAGCCTGAAGCTGCACCTCCCCAGGAACCCCTTTACTTCATTCTCCTGCCCTCCATCCCTGCCCCCGCCAAGGTACCTTGAGCTCATCGAAGCTGAGGGTGAAGTGCAGGATTTCTGCAAACTGCTTGGCCAAGGCCTGCTCTCTCTCCAAGTGCTGGGTGGGGGCATAGGGGGGGCTGGTCAGGGCCTCCAGCAAGCTCCGCAAGGCGTTCTCTGGGGGGTGAACAAAGGGCAGGTCAGTCCCTGTGTGCCACTTGGGGGGCTGGCCCAATGCTACAAGGGGGGCAAAGGAGGCCCGTGGAGAAGCCCATCACCTTCCCCCAAGTCAGGAGATGAAGGTGTGCACAGCCTGGCCAGGCTCTTGGTGCCCAGCTGTGCAGGAGGAGAAGCACCAGCCGCTGAGAAGAGAAAGCCTCAGGAAAGAGGCAGAAGAAGTGGGGCCCCTGTCCTCCCCCTCAAAGGAATAAGGAAGAATAACTTCTTCAAAGGGGAAAAGTAGAACCCCGGGACCACCGTGTCCAGAAAAGCCCCTCCCTCAAACAGATCCTTTGTCCCCTTGGCGCCAGAGGACACTTGGGCACAATACTGACTGCCTTCTCAGAGGTTCCCAGGGTCCCGGTATAATATAATAGAAGGGCGGTATAATAATGTAAGTATAATCAATAAACCAAGCGATGACGGTCCCTGCCTACGAAGGTGCGCTCTAAAAGACAGGCTGCACAAGGCGAAAGGGGTGTGTCTGTGTGTGATGGACTCGCCCGTCCTCCCTCCCTTCGCACACCAAGCAGGCCTACATTTACCAAGCCTGAGAGAAAACTCGTAAAACCGTTTCAGCTTCGCCACAAGAGGACACACAGCATTCCAGGCCTTTTCTTGAAGCTGCAGGTCACTGGGGTTCTGGATCGCCTGAAGAAGGGAAAGAGCAATGCTAGACATGCTCTTCCTCAAACCCTCCAATGCTACGGTTTTCTTTTCCCAGAGAAGCAGCTGCAACCCCAACCAGGCGTGTTTTCCCTGGTGGGTCAACTGTGGGACTGACTCCCAGGAGCTGGGATAGCTGGGGAAAAGCCCACCCTCAACCCCCAAGACTTGGGAACAGTCTGTCTGGAGGATGTGCTCTGACTAACCAAGGCCAGCAAGACAGAAACGTTGAGCGACCAGATCCTCCCCAGCAGAATCCCTGGTGCAGGAGCTCTCGGTTGCGAGAACAGAGCTGCCCACCGTAGCCACGGGGATGGCCCAGCCTGGGGTGGCTGCAAGCTCGGCTCCACTCATACCTCCCTGATCTCTTGGCCAGCACCGGTGTACGACTGCAGTTCTGCCAGGACGGTCTGGGCCTCCTCCAAGACAGCGTTCACCTGGTTCCAGACGGCCGTCTCGGCTTCTGTGGGCTGGGCATCTGCAGCACACCCCACCCAGAAAGGAAGGGAGGCAAAGTTCAGAAGCTAGGGGGCAAAGGGGTTGCCATCGAGAGGAGCACGTGGAAGGGAGGAGGATGGTTGGCTGGCCAGGGATGGGAAGGAGCCAGGGCACTCTTGTAAGTCCGTAAAGCGCTTCCCCAAGCTGGTTAGTCAATCCAAACTGGTGCCTGGAGAAGCAGGATCTTCAAGGGAGCCAGTGAAGTAGCCACATGAGCCATGAGCTTCTGTCCCCAGATCCTTTGCCCCCCCCCACCAAGGATGAGAGAAAGAGCCCCTAGGAGGGAGGGGAAATATCTTGGGGCTTCACCGGAAAGCCATGACTCATGAGTTGCTTTGCTCTGTCAAGCCAAGACCTTTGGCCCTGAGCAGGGCAGGAGAAATTGTAGAAAATAAATATACAGAAAACATACAGGAGAACCAAACAGAATAGAAAGCGTGAAATAGAGCTTTAAGCTGTGGCAACCTAAGTCAGGGCTACTTGGCTGCTACTAAGCAGGGGTCCCTCTCATCCCCAGGGACTGTCTGATGGGCCAGCATCCCCCTTTCTTCCCCCAATGTGGGTTCCTCCTTCAACAGCTTTCCCCAGCGAGGGCGTCCTCCGGAAGAATAGACTTCAGCTCCAAGAGCTCCCCAGCCAGGAATTCTGGGAGATGAAGTCCACTATCAGGCAAAAGGACCCAGGTTGCTCCCTAAAGAGGTCCATGTCCTTAAAGAGCAGAACCAGGGGTGGGGTCACTGATCACAGTTGTGTGGCACCTTTGACTGGTCACTGGAGGTCCCTCTACAAGCAATGCGGCTAATGAAGTCTAGAGGCCTTTATGCTGTTCCGGAGATGGAGCTCCTGATCCCTCTTGGAAGTCCTTCCTGGCCCCCTCTTTCATGGGCCTGCCCCCTCCCTTCCACTGCAACTGCCATTTATCTGCCTGGATGGTGGCCCCCTTCTCTTTTGTCCTCCTGGTTCCCAGCTCCACCAGCCTGCTTAGCTACCGCCCAGCAAAATAACACCAAATGAAAGAAAATCAATCTGAATAAGGCAAAAATTAATGAAAGAATTTGTGAAATTAAAATAAAGACAAAAATAATTTTAAAAACCCTTCTCACGTTCAAAGTCAAGGGAAAAATTAGGGCCTTGGTCATGCTCATTATAAGTCAACACTTTAAGAAGGTTCCCCATTTGACACACCTGCAAGAGAAGAGACAAGAGGGAGAAAAGCATGATGGGTCATGAGAGGGGGCAAGGATGGGGGGGGCTGGGAATGGCTCCTCATCTGGGACAGGAAGAGTCTCCAGCAAGACCGCCAGCAGATCCTGGGGAACTGGTCAGACCAAATTCAATGCAGAGCCAAAGGCAGGAAAACCCAGGCATGCACCGGGGGTGTCCAAGCTGAACGAGGACTGGTCTGGCCTGCTTCTTCCTGCCCCGAATGGAGGAGAGCATCGGCTGATGGCGAGGAAGACCAATGATTAGGAAGAGGAGAGCCACTGTTCTCTGACATGGGGGAGGGGGGGAACACCCCTGTGGCAGGCTGGCCTGGGGTGGTCCATTGAGCCTGGAGCACAGCAGCTCTGCGTCCCCCTGTTGCAATATTGAAAACTAGGGCTTCTCTCAGTCACTCCTAGAATGCGTTTCCAAAGGCCGTCAGCATCACTGCTCCCATTTTGCAGATGGAAGCGGTGAGGGTAAGAGATACCCACTTGAGCAACAAGCGTGCGTATCTTATACTCTTAGCCAATCCAGCCATGGCAGCTCAGTTGAGCACAATCAATAAACGTCCTGTTAATTTTATCCCAAAGGTAAAGCTTTTTAATTACAAGAAAGAAATGCACAAGCCTTTTGCCTCTGTCTTTGTGCCAGCTTTTCACAATGCCAACAAAATCCTCTCTTTCTTGTATGGGAGTCGGACTGTTGGCATCTCGGAGGCTCCCTCGGACTTTTGGAAGTTTTGCTTCAGAGAAAGGCCTGTGATTCAATGGGTCTTGAATCCCTCCCACACTAGGGAAGTCTTGCTTTGGGAGTGGGGGTGGGGGGCAAAACCGTATAAAGCATTTACAACCCAGCTGTTGGGTTGTAACTTAGTTGGGTTGTAAATGCTTTATTTGACTTAGCTGGGTTGTAAATGCTTTATATGGTTTTGCTTTTTACTTTCTGGTTTTCCAATCTGTCATCTGTTCTGAGCATCCCAGGATGGCAAGAGGGGGTGCAAACTGAAACACATGTGCCGTTAAAAGGGGGCAGGGATTGAATGATCCCCAACTGGCTTGATGGGGAACTCTGCACCTGAACCTCGAAGGACGTCTAAGCATCTCTTCTAAAACTGTGGCCGCCCCTCCCTAAGAGAGAATTTGTAAGACTGCCCGGCAGCAACCGTGCTGCTGCTTTTTTGTAGCACAAACTTGTCTCCTCTGTGCAGAGGAGGCCAAAGGAGGCCATGGCCCAAGGGCCCCCCAAACTGGTGGAGAACAGTGACTCCCCTGCCAGGATTTATGGGCCCCCCACCTCCCCCTTTCTTTTGTGTCCAGGACTTACTTTCAAAATCCAGGAAGAAATGAGGACAGTTTTCTAAATCTTTGCCCAGCACTTTGATCAGGTTGCCCATGGCGGCAGACCTAAAGCAGGAGAAAGTGACGAGGGTGGGAAAGCAGAGGGGAGGCCCAGGAGGGACGAGGGCCTCCCTCACTCAGCCCCCTTCACCGTCAGAAGCCCACCAGGCCTCCTACATCCCCCCCCCCAAAACATCAGCTTGCAAATCCTGCTGCTGCTCAGCCCTGCTGGCAGCTGCCTGAGGATCAAGCACCCCTCACCCCAACTGTCTCCGGGAGAGCCCCCCCCACAACTCCCCTGGGGTGCCAGCAGCACTGCCCCTTTGGGCTGTGGGGGCAGGAACTGAGGATGGGGAGCTGGACCTCAGGCTCCCAGTGAGGCCAGCCTGGTTGCACCCCTTCACGACTGGCCCCACTTCAGCTGTGCTCATCTGGGAGGGGCCCCTGGGGGGCAGCTGAGAATCCTCTGACCCTCTGGCGCCCCCTGCAGTTGGGTTCGTCTTTCCATCTGGTTAGGAATTCAGCCTCAGACCAATTTTCTTTTTCCTCAGACATTTTTCACAGTATTTACATTGCAAAATGACATTTAACCCTCTGTGAGCCATGGTGGCTCACAGAGTGCGCCGCTACCGTCTTTTGCTTTCCTGCTTTTCAGAAGTCTTTTCAATTTTGGCACTTCAAGGTCAGGACCTACTCACCTGGGCCTAGAGCCGGCCCTGGGCAGCAGACCGCAGGCCGGGCCCCTCTTTGCTTTCATGCTCCTTTGCATTAAGAACAGCTGGATAAGCATCCCTCAAGGTGCCCTTTTGGCTTCTTGCAAGCAGCCACAACCTGGACAGTAGGAACGTCCTCCTTTGCAACCCCCCCCCCCGAAGTCTGGCTCTGCCTCCTCAGGAGGTGGGAAGGCCAGAGCTAAGCATTGGTGGGGTGGAAGAGGGCCGGGGGGGGGGGCTTGTGCAATGCAGGGGTGGCCCTTTTACCTCTGTTTATGGTGCCTGGGCAATGTCTACAGCAAGGAGTCCTGGAGTCCTGTGGGGATCGTGACACACTTCATCAGCTGGGGGGATCCTGCAGCGAGGAAGGGGGAGAGAAATGTGTGTGTGTGTGTGTGTCAAGCTTCCAGCTCCAGACCCTCCTGGCCAGCTCAGCAGTTCCCTTCAGAGGGCCGGTCTCGGGTGTCTCAGCGGGAGAGCAATGTCCTTGCTGTACACTGAGGATGCGAAAATGGACACCTCAGGTCAGAAAAAGAAACTTCATCCATTATTCCACACAGAAGGGAGCCAAAGGATTCAGCTGCCAAAAGCAATCGTGCTTATCGATTGGTTCCGATCTTTATTTCCCCCACCAACAGCAAGAATTCTTTGATGGATTGCGGAAGTATTAAGAGACTGAACAACACAAGAGAAAAATAAATGCCTCAGAAACATATTAAAGCCACTATCTCAATACATAGCAGCAATTAAAATGTCAAAACAGAAAAAGGGGAGAGGAGAGACAACTGGTAGCAACGGGGGGGGGGGGGCACTCTCCACATCCCTAATTATACGATACAAAAACATTTTTACTTCGTCAGGAAGAATTTGTCATCAGCTGAATATTGAGGACAACTTTGGGGAACAAAATCAATGTGGACATGTAAAACAATGTTGGGTACTGTCTGTGGAAATTCTCAATCGTCCAGGTCATGGTTGTCCCAAAGGGGCTTTTTCAAAAGTCAGTTGGACTTTCTTGGGTTTTTTCTTCTTGCTTCTCATCCAAGTTGCTTCTTCAGTTCTGAGGTCAGAATTGAAGAAGCTTCTTGATGAGAAGTGAAACCTCTTTAAGGAAAAAACCAAAAAAGTCAAGTTGCCTTTTGAAAAAGCACCTTTTGGACAATGTTGGGTACTGTTTTAAGAAAAAGAAACCATACTGGGTGTATTAGGAGATGATGGTGGACAGCCTCACAATATTTATGATAGCAACATTACAGTATTTGAGGGGCTGCCACAAAAAAGTGGGGGTCAAATTGTTCTACAAAGTACCAGAAGGCAAGACAAGAAACAATGGATGGAAATGAATCAAGGAGAGAAGCAACCTGGAATTAAGGAGAAACTTCCTAACAGTGAGGACAATTAACCAGTGCAAGGGCTTGCCATCAGAAGTTGTGGGTGCTTCATCACTGGAGGTTTTTAAGAAAAGACTGGACAGTCACTTGCCTGAAATGATATGGGATCTCCTAATTGAGCAGGCGGTTGGGCTAGAAGACCACCAAAGTCCCCTCCAGCTCTATTCTGATTATTATTTTACACCAATTCTTAGTGCAGATTGAGAAAGTTATAGAGGATGAAGTTCTGGAGGTCTTCTGAAAATGGGGAAGTTCAGAAGAGAGCTGGATGAGTGTCCTCATCCGAATGAATAGGCCAAATTTTAGAAGCATTCATCTCCTCCTCCTTCCTGTCTCTCATGCAGTTACAAATGATTTCCTTAGCTTTGACCCCAATCAATGGCTATCTAAGTCACATGGTGGACAGTGGAAATTAACTATTTTTGAAGAGAGTAGAGCAAACTGGTGGAGTCTGTTCAGCTTGAGCAGATATAATTGTGCCCTTTGGGGAGGAAAGTTGGAAAATCTTTGCATTATCATACAGTGATGACTCCAGATTGAATTACTGTAATGCAATTGTTAGAACACGAGCTGCAAACCCACTGTTGGGTAGAGAAGCACCAGGTGCAGATGGGAGGAAGAGGCAATTAAAAAGCTAAAAAGCTAAAGTATTTGGGTCAACAAATACAGAACAGGAGTGTGCGGACTGGAGACTGAAAAAGACCAATGTGTATTTGTATCCCAAAGAATGTAGAATGCATATATGATCAAAGTGTGCAATAATTGAATTCATGTAATTAAAGGTTTGCTTAAGATCTTGCGAAGACAAATAGAATAACTCGGATGAACAGGCGGATTTCAAGACGGATAGAAGGAAATGAGACTGTGAGTGTAAGATGCCAACTAAAAGAAAGAACAAGAAGAGGACCTCTGCCATCCTGACTACATGAAAGCCTTTGGATTGGGTAGTTCATGGTGCTGTGTGAAACACGCCAAGGACATTCGTTGAGCCACTAATGAAAGGAGGGAACTGGTGCTCAGGCAGACAAATACAGTAAAAGAACCATTCGCTCAATTAATTGACTTCAGTTCTCCAAGGCTAGATAAATTACGCCCTAGGAGACAGAAGAACTAGCAGAATCTCCAACTGAAATTTCTGGGAACTCCTATACCTTGACCTCAGCAAAGCACTTGACAAAGGTTCTCATTATGTTCTCCTTAATAAAAAAGTATAATAGGAACTAAATCAGTTGTCTCCAACCTTTTTAGCATCAGGGACCGATTTCATGGAAGATAAGTTTTCCATGGACCAGGGGTGGTGGTGGTGGTGGTGGTGGGGAATGATATCAGGATGATTCAAGCGCATTACATTTATTGTAAATTTTCTAACTAAATAAATTGTGCACTTTATTCTATTACTATTACACTGCAATATATAATGAACTAATTATACGGCTCATCATAATGCAGAATCAGTGGGAGTCCTGGCTTGTTTTCCTGAAACTAGACAGTCCCATCTGGGGGTGATGAGAGATAGTGATACCCAAAGTGTGTTGTTTATGTCCAGTCTACTCTGTATTTTGTTTTGGTTGCTGTCCCTGCAGAAAACCCTGCTCCACAAAGATAGGATGTCGGAAATACCAAAACTATGACTTAGGCAAGTGCTCAGTATGGGGAAGAGGCACAGACACAAGTGGTAAATAAAATAATGGGCAGGCCATGCACGGCCTAAAACACGTGAGGGATTCTGACTTAAGGCCTGCCACCAGATGATTTTGCTCCAGAGGAAGATCAGCAGAAAGACATGGAAAAGCCTTCATGGGAAGAGGCTCTTTGCTTCTGCTCCAGAGAAAACCCCCAAACAAAGACCCCGGGGAAGCAGATGACCACCACCTCCATTTTTCAAGGGCTCAGCATGGTGTTTCCCTTCCAGATTACACCAATGACTTTAGCAGCAGGTTCTGTTTTAGGCTCAGGACTCTTCAACATCTTCATCAAATAATTAGATGAGTGGATAGATGGGGAACTCATCAAATTTGCAGATGACACCAAGCAGGAATAGCCCACACTCCAGAAGATAGGCTCAAGATACCGAAGGATCTTGTCAGACTTGAACATTGGGCGCTATCTAACAAAATGAAATTCAATGGTGAAAAAATTAAGGTTCTACATTTAGGCAAGAAAAACAAAATGCACAGGTATAGGATAGGTGGTACCAGGCTCAATAGTAGTAACTCTGAGAGGGATCTTGGAGTCCTAATGGACAATCACTTAAATATGAGGCAGAACTGTGCTGCAGCTGCCAAAAAAGCCAATGCAATCCTAGGCTGCATTAATAGAGGGATGGTATCAAAGTCACATGAAGTGCTAGTATCACTTTATATTGCTTTGGTAAGATCACTTTTGGAATACCATGTCCAGTTTTGGATACCATGATAAAAAAGACTTTCTAGATTAAAACTCTAGAAACAGCACAGAAACGAACAACAAAGATGATTAGGGGACTAGATGCTAAAACATATAAAGAACGGTTGCTGGAACTGGGTATGTCTAGTTTGATGAAAAGAAGGACTTGGGGTGACATGATAGCAGGGTTCCAATATCTCAGGGGTTGCCACAAAGAAGAGGGAGTTAAGCTATTCTGCAAAACACCTGAAGGCAGGACAAGAAACAATGGATGGAAGCTAAATACATTTCCTGAGAGTGGGAACAATTAATCAGTGGAACAACTTGCCTCCAGAAGTTGTGGGTGCTCCAACACTGGAAGTTTTTAAGCAGAGAATGGACATGAACAATAATTTGTCTAAAATGGTATAGGGTTTCCTGACTGAGCAGGAGGTTGGACTCGAAGACCTCCAAGGTCTCTTCCAACTCTGTTATTCTGTTAAACATTATTCCCTCTTTGAAAACTTTCTATTTCTAAGAAAGAGGGAAGAAAGGTGGAAAAGACAATCCTAACTCAGCCTTCCAGCAAAACAAGGCAAAGACCCAGTACGTTGAGAAAACCACGAGGGGGAGGGGGAGGGAGAAAGGGTGTGGGGAGAGAGAGAGAGAGAGAGGTGGAGAGGGAGGGAGGGAGAGGAAGAAAGAGTGAGACCAAACCAACTCTGCATAACTTGCAAAGGCTTGGTTTCCAAGCAGTGAAAGCCTTTTAAACACACCCACAAACACAGAGACAAGCACATACCAAACCAGACTGCAAGAAGCCGGCACGATGTGGCCAAAGCACACAAGGCATCCTCGAGCATCAAAACAAAAGCGAAAAAGCCAGTTGAAGCACAACAGAGCCCAGTGGTCTCGGAAAAGGTTCAGACTAGAGAGGGATTCCCTTGGAGACGCAGCCCCTAAGGGAGAAGGTAGCTTCTCCCCTCCTGTATTTGTACTCTGAGGAAAAGACGCCCTCCCTACACACACCTTGGGGGGGGGGGTCCCCCTACAACGAGGCTTTGGGGGAGCCCTCCGTAGCAATGCAAGCTGGTAGCGTTTGGCTTGCAAACTTGGAGAGCTGCACAAAGGGAACGTGAGCCCGGTTGGGGTGCCAGGAGGGGGAGAGAAAGAAAGTGAAGAAGACGAGGAGGAGAAAGAAGAGGTAGCAGAAACAAGAGTAAGCAGGACCAGGAAGAACAGAGGAGGAAGGACACGGAGCCCAGGAATGGCAAGCCAGATGCAAGTGCAGCCAGAGGGAAACCTTTGCACTGGGCAAGACGGCTTCTGCCCTGCTGCCCTCCCGCCCCAGTCCCAGCCCCAACCTCTGCAGACTCACTGCATGCTGGAGGTGGAAGATACACCTTCAGCTCATCTCCAGCTGCACAGCCCAGTTCCTAACCAGCGCGGATCGGAGGTTGGGGACCCCTGAACCAAATTGCACAAGTGGTGGGTATAGTGGAATCAACACCCCAGAGGATGATCACAAATGGTTTTACATCAAGTGGAAGAGTCGTATCAGGTAGAGGGCTACAGGGTTCTGTCTTGGGCTGTCCTATTAAACATGTTTATTAATAACCTGAGGTTGAGGAGAGGATCCATTAAATATGCAAATGACACAAAACTAGGAGGGATAGCTAACATATAGAAAAGACAATATTCAAAATGACTTTGATAGGCAGGTACAAATTTAACAAGGATGAAATTTAACAATAAGAAATGTCCACTCTGGGGGCAGCTGGGGACAAAAAAATGAAACCTATAAATATAAGATAGAGATCTGGCTTGGTTGTAATATATGTGAAAAAGATTTGTGCCTTCTAGTAGATCACAGGTGGAATATGAGTTATGTTGCCCTTGCTAAAAGAACAGACACTATTTGGGGATATATTCAGGAGTATAGAGTCCAGATTAGAGGACATAACTGTCTGCCTCTACTTTGCACTGGGCTCTTCCTTCTGAGAGTCTTGTGTCCAGTTCTGGGTATTGCAACCATGACAAGTTGGAGCATGTTCAGAGGAAGAACATGAAGAAAAGGATCTGGGAAGAACCTGTTTAGCCTTCGGACGAAATGACTTGGGACAGATATTAGTCTTCAAGTATCTAAAGAGTTGTGAGACAGAAGATGGAATGGATGTTCTCTATCACCCAAAGGCAGCAGTAGAACCAAGGGTTTGAAACCACAGGGAAGTAAATACAGGTTAGGTATTAAGAGGCATTTCTGTTATAAGAGCTGTCAACAGTAGAATAGGCTGCCTCCTGAAGTGGTAGATTCGCTTTCACAGAAGGTCTTCAAACCTTCAATGGTGAGCCATTTGTCTGAGTGATTTAGGAGACCTTTCACTGAGCACAGTATGCAATAGTTAAACTCTGAAGTCCCTGAACTCTAGGTTTCCATCATAATGGAAAGTTTGATTTGAAGAACCTTTACAACAAACAAGAACTTATTAAAGGAACTGAATTGGAGAAGAATTGTTGTTCCCAAAAAGAAATATTTCCTTTATCCCTCTTTCACCTAATATGGTGGCTATCTTAGAGAAACAGAAAGAAGAAAACATGACTGGAATTAATTAAACATTAAAGATCCTACCATTTAGGATATGCAGATGACAGAAAGTAAAGAAGGCTTTCAAGAACTTATTAAGAATGTTAACAATGTTTGAAAGGAGAAAAGTTAAATGTTAAGAAGCCAAAGGAAATGTCTATCAGGCACCTAGTAGTTGACAGCTGATGGCAAGAAAAGAAGGTCAAGGCTAATTTTGATTTCCTGGCTCAAGAATGAAGACGAAACCTGCTGGAAAAGTGAGATGACTTGTGGTTGGGTCCATGTGGTGGGGTCAGCTTCTTTGAAAGTGGGGTGGTACTTACTGCCTTAAAGGAAGGAGTGCTGTACCCGCTCTTCCAAAGGTCATTGTTGAGAAGGTGGCTGGTCTGCAGTTGATGAGAACTCTGGAGGAAGATTATTTCAATCCATTTCAGTTGGGTTTTAGGCCAGGATTTGGTACTAAAACAGCCTTTACAGCACTTTAGATGGCTGGAGCCAAAATTTGGGGGGGGGGTTGCATTCATTTCTGTGCTCTTTGTTCTCTCTGTGGCTTTTGGTATCAACCACAGCCTCTGGATCAGGTGGGGGGGGTGGAGATGGGGGGGGGGGGCGCTGTTCTTGGGTGGTGCTCTCTCCCTTCCTCTGGGCCAGTTTCGGTGTTGGTTGAGGAGGAAAGGTGCCACAGAGCTCAATTCTCTTCTTTTTCAACATCAGAGGTGGGTTTCAGCAGCTTCTGACCAGTTCTGGAGAACCAGTAGCGGAAATTTTGAGTAATTCAGAGAACCGGTAGTAAAAATTCTGACTGGCCCCGCCCCCATCTGATCTCTGCCTCTCGAGTCCCAGCTGATCGGGAGGAAATGGGGATTTTACAGTAACCTTCCTCTGGAGTGGGGTGGGAATGGAGATTTTACAGTATCTTTCCCCTGCCGCACCACCAAGCCATGCCCACCAAGCCACGCCCACCGAACTGGTAGTAAAAAACTTTGAATCCCACCACTGATTCACATGAAACTGCTGTGTGAGGTCCTTTGGAAGTTTCAGTTTTGCTACGATCAATACATGGATTATACACAATTATATCTTTTGACTCCAAGCCAGCCAAGTGAGGCTGACAAGGTTTCTTTCTGAAAGATGTGGAGGTTTAGACAAGGATTCAAATCTACCAAGTGGCTGTGGATATTAGCACCTCCTAAATCTGGGGATATTCATTTTAACCTTGGATGGGGCAGCACTTCCTCCGCCAAGCAGGGTGCACTGCCCAGCTGACCACTCCTGCTTCATGAGCTGTGCTGGTGGCCACTTTGCTTCCAGATCCTGGTTATGACCTATAAAGCCTAGAGAGCCCAGAGCCTGGTTACTTGGGGGAGTGCCTGCTATGGTTTCTGCCCAGGGCTGACACTTCCTTTGATCAAACAGTGCCACCTATTGGCACCCCAGAATATGCCTTCTCTCTTGTGGCACCTGCCATCTGATGATTCCAGAGGGCTTCAAAGACTTGGGATCCTCTTCCAGGTGTTGGACCAAATGTGGTTGGAACCCCTTCTGGTGTACACCTTTTGTCCTGTTGACTATTCCCACCATCTGGTAATATTGATGTTGTTATATGCCTTTTGTATATATATATATATATATTGTTTTTATGCTGTGAAACACCCAAGAGTTTGTACTGTAAAGGATTGTAAAATATACGATTTCCATGGCAACAAATATCAAAAACATATCTTACCAGTTGAAATGTGTGGCTGTGAAGGTTTGACACTGCATCTTGAGGAAGGATTAAAGAAGACTGATGCTTCTGATTTATGAATGTGGTCACTAATAGGAGGGAGGGTCCACTGGGAAAGAGTGAAAAAACTCAAAATGATGGTGGTAGCATTTTAACTGAAACTTTACCCTTTATATGACTGTGACACAAGTAAAAAGATAACCAAATGCCCATCGCCACCATCTTGACTGTTTTGACCGCTTCCCTTGCAATATTTTTGGTTACTAAGAATACCTGTGTTGAATTGGTCTTACTTTCTTTTGGGCTCTGAAATAAGCACTAGGGCTTATTTTGGGGGGTGTCTTATTTCTTTTGAAAGCTGCCGCCACAAGGTGGGGGAGGTTGGAGCTGCCCCATGTGCCCTGCACCAGCTTACCTCAGGGCCCCTGTAGCCAGGCCATCCAAGTCCCGACACCTGCCTTGCCTTGCAGAGCCGGCCCACTTCTTCCAGCACTGGAGCAGGAGGCCAAGTGATGTGCCAGTGCCGGAAGAAGAAGTGGGCCGTTGCCACGAAGCAAGGCAGGTGTCAGGGTGTGGATGGCCTGGCTGCAGGGGTCCTGAGGTAAGCCGGTGTGCGTGTGGGATAGCTCCATCCACCCCTTCGCCTCACCTCACCTTGTATCGGTGGCACAGCAAGCAATCAGACGGAATGGGCAGGTGGCCGGTTTCGCAGGCACTTAAGTAGGGCTTATTTTGGGGGTAGAGTTTATATTGGGCACACTCGCAGAAAACACGTTAAGCCTTATTTTCAGGATAGGTCTTAGTTTTGGGGAAACACGGCACTAGTAGGCTTCTCATCCTAATGCAAAATGTTGGTTTTAATCTTCAAAGTCCTATCCAGCTTGGTACCCCATGGTTTGCAGGGTCCTGTCCAGGAAATTTCTACCTGTGTACTCCCTCCCGAGAGAAGCTGACTTGGGTCCCATTCTCACATGAAGCTAACTGAGGCAGAGGAAGGCAGTTCATTTTAGATTCCTGGATCTGCATATATTTTACAAAGCAGTTAAAATTATCCCATTCGAACAGGCTATTGGGTCATATATTGGGGTACCTCCAGTTTTAACTCCTACGATGTTATATTTAGATGTTACTACAGTTTTATCTTCTCCAGTGTAACCTTGAGTCTTAGGAAGTGAGGCAGTATAGAAATATGCTTGCAAAGAAAGATAATTTCACATCCCTTCTTCTGTCTAAGGGAGACGGGTGGTTAATACTTGTGAAATATGTGATTTGATCTAGTCGAAGGGTATTCCACCTTGGCAACTGTAAAACTTGTAGACTTTAACTCCCATGGCTGCTGCTGGGGAATTGAAGTCCACGAGTCTTAAAGTGGCCAAAGTCAGACACCCCGGATTTAGTTTGTGTATAACTAACCGGGAGTTGGTTTTTTAAAAAAAGGTTAAGATGATTTCTACAGCCGTATAATTGATGCCCTACTGGTTTTTATTTTTATTTTGTTTGTTTCATCAAAGTTTATCTAGAACTGTGGGAGTCCAATGCTCGCCATCCTCAAGCCAAGGAAGTCCCTCAATTATCTAAGCAATCTACATGGACACCCATTTTTTTATGCTTGCAGAGAACATTGATGGGCACTGCTGAACAGTCTCACCCAACATTTCAAAGCATGGCAACCTCACTGCTGGGACTGCCTTGTCTCGGAGAAGATCCAAGTAACCCATTGAGACCTTTATTTGTTTCACCATTTTCTTTCTCTTTGCCAGACCAGGCAGTGCCTGTGGAACACATGTGACATTACTTCCCATGTCACAAAGCCATTTGGCCCTGCTGCAACTTGGATATACTGAAGTCTAAATTACTCCCATAAACTAAGAGAATTTTAAGCTGCTGATGGGTTAATGAAGTATTGATGCTGCAAAAAAGCTGTTATTGTCTTAGTACTAATCCTACTTTTTCCCCTTTGCTTAGAACAATAGAAAAATCTGAAAACTCTTTGTATATTGAAAAGTAAAGCCAAATATTGCTCAAGAAGATTTCAAGCTTGCTTTCAAAACTCATGATTATATAGTGCACCCCATGGTTTGGGGTTTGTTACCTATTTGTAGGAGAAGCCTACCAGAACAATGGCACTTTGAAAGAATTGGGCAGCTGCAGGATCTTCTCAACTTCAGGAGACTAAATTGGGACCTCTGGCAGGACCTGCCTGGATGTTTAGCATTCCTTAAAGATCGACCACCTTTTATCAATATTTAAGCACTTTCAGTCCAGTTGGGGCAGATTTTAAAAGAATACTGTCTTGTTATCTTTCAGACAATCGGGCGGAAGTGCTCTGAGACAGCTAGACCAAGTTCCAAAAGTGACTGCTTTTGAACTATTGTCTCCCAAATGGTCTCATGAAGAAGATAGCTCAAAGGTTTGCTTAGCTAGGAGAAAAATGAGGCACCTGTCAATGGTGCCCAGGAACATGTGCCCAAAGTTTTGCTAGGAGCACAGACTTCAACTGCATTAAGCCAGGCTGCTTGTCCTTCCGTGCTCAAGATGTCCTAAAGCGAATGAGGGTCAGGTCAATCGGCTGTCACCAAATCCATGCAAGTGAAGCTGGGTACTAGAGCCTCCCCCCCTAAATAAAAGGAAACCCACATTTCTAAGGATCGCATTTTAAATCTTTTGATTATATGCGTAACTTTCTATTTAACAGCGACTTATGCTTTTAAATTTAAATTCCTTTCTTTGCTACGTGCATGCAGGAACAGACAGGTGCTTTCATCACCCCTCTGAAACAAAAGGCTTTTTTCTAAGCAGATCTCTGAATAGCCCAGTCAGGACACTTTTTCCACCTCTCGCCTCCCTCCCTCCCACCCCATTCACAGCACACATAGCAGCAGCAGCGGAACCAATTTCTCCTGGACTACATTCATTCAGGGAGACATTGTTTTTCTCAAAACTCATACCCAGTTCTATCACAATTACCCCTCACTTCACATGCAGTTAATAAATATTATTTCCTACTTTCATATATACACAACAACTGAGATGACACTAGGTGACATTTTTCTGACCTATGTTTTAGCCCTTTCATTCACAATGAAACCTGTGTTTTTACTTCCCTGCATATATTTATTAACTCTATTCTACAAGTTTAGAACCTCTTCCTTTCTTTCCTCTGAGGTTTTCTTTGTTTTTCTTTTGTTTTTCTTTCTTTCTTTCTTTCCTTCCTTTCTTTCTTTCCCTTCCCTTCCTTCTTTCCTCTTCCTCCTCCCCTCCTCCTCCTCCTCCTCCTCTCCTCCTTCTCTTTCTTCTTTTTGTTAATTCAGGTTCTTTATCATTTATTCCTTTTGAATCCCGAGTGCAAACTAGAGAGGGATTTCATTTGCTAAGTGCACCCATTTGCAGCAGGAGTGTCCACAGCACACACAAAAGAGGGTGTGTGTGTGTTTCTGATCACATGGTGGGGCTGCCATTGGGATACTTTTTTTTTACTTCCTGGTGAACATTTATGCTTGCCTGGGTTTAGCAGCATTCAGACTGAAAGGTGTGAGGAAGAGAATGAGCAAAATGTTTAGGGAAAGAAATGATTAAGGAAAGAGGTTTGACTTGTAGAAAATTCTGCGGGGCTGAAGGTACAGTGATAAATGACACAGGAGTGATTTGTGATGGAAGCAAAGCATACTTGAAAGTATGCAGAAAGCTTAAGGAATGATTCAGCACTGACCAAATGTAAGCCAAGGATGTCTCCCTGACACTCAGCATGTTTAGGAAATGCCCCTGGAATGCATTCTTGTATGCAAAACTGGATGATGTTAGACTGAATGAGACAATGAGGCACATGGCTCTGAAAATATTGTGTTAATAAACAGTGTAAAAGTTCCCTTGTCAGGTTCTCCTTTCTTAAGACTTTTTAATGGATGCTCTGGGCCAGTGGCCACTCTCAGCCCCACTAGTGGCCAGGCTGAGCCGCTGCCATCCCTTGCTCAGGCCCCTCTCTTGGCATCACAGAGTCTGCTGCCCTGCAACTGTGGGTTCTCTGGCAGGGCCTGGGAGGGGCTGCCCCAAGGGAACCCAGCAGCAGCAGACACATCTTCATCCCCTGTGCAACCTTCCATGGCTGGAGAGGAGCAGGGAAAGCTGGTGTCCATTTAAGCCAGTGCACAGGGCAGAGGAGGAGGTGATACAAATCCTGTTGTATATTTGGATTGAGGAGATGGGAGTTATGGGAAGAAGTTTTCCCATGGATGGGAAACAAGAGGGTGAGAATCAGCAGGCCCCAAGAAATGAGTTCTACAAGAACAGCCTGGAGGACATGGCTCAAAAACAATCACTGTGAGAGGGACGTTTGAGTCCTAGTGGACGATCACTTAAACATGAGCCAGTTGTGGGCGGCAGCAGCCAAAAAAGCTAATACAATCCTGGTTGTATAAATGGAGGCATAGAATCCAAATCACATGAAGTACCGCTTCATAAAGCCTTAGTAAGGCCACACCTGGAATACTACATCCAGTTTTGTTCACTACATTACAAAAAAATGTTGAGACTTTGGAAAAAGTGCAAAGAAGAGCAACTAAGATGATCAAAGGCCGGGAGACTAAACCATATGAAGAACGGCTACAGATTTTGGATTTGGCTAGTCTAAAGAAAAGAATTAGGGGTGTCATGAAAGAATATTCCAGTATTTGAGGGGCTGTCACAATGAAGAGGGGGTCAAATTATTCTCCAAAGCACCAAAGGCAGGACAAGAAAAAATGATTGGAAACTAATCAAAGAGAGAAGCAATCTCGAATTAAGGAAAAACTTCCTAACAATGAGGACAATTAACCAGTGGAACAGCTCACCTTCAGAAATCATGGGTGCTCCATCACTGGAGATTTTGAAGAAGAGTCAAGACAGCAACTTATATGAAATGGTAGAGGGTCTCCTGCTTGAGCGGGAGGGGGGGTTGGACTAGAAGACCTCCAAGGTCCCTTCCAGCTCTATTCTGATTGACATTTGAGAGGATGGAATGTTGTTGTTTTGCGTGGATGAAAGAAACAATTGCTGCAGCAGTTTTGTAGAACTGGAGGTACTCAGAGGAGGAAATAATGGATAGAACAGTACAAATGTCAAGGAAAAGTGAAAGGATCTCTGGGTGAACCTTTTGAAGCTTACACTTCAGAGCCAATGAGAAAAACAGGGAAAGGATTTGATGACGCATCTGACAGGAACCTCTGAGAAAAAGTGCATCATAGTGAATCTGGTGAAAAACACACAACAAAAACATCTTCTACTTCATGGTATTTAACACTGAAACACACACACACACACACCTGACCCAGTAAATTCACCACCGGGTGTACATAACAATTCTCAAAAAAACCACAAAACCCTGAAACTAATTAAACTTACTTGAGATCTATGAGTCAAGAATTGATTGTACTATCAAGAATGCCAGCTGAAAAGTGATACTGCTCACTCTTAGGGCATTGGTAATTGATAGCAAAATGCTGAGGAAAAAATGTGGGGGAAAAGTCATTTCAGGAATAAAAGTACGGTAGTTTTATTCAAGAGAATATCTCTAAGGGAAGTATTTCCTTCTTCAAAAAGGATGCACGGTAATTGTTTTAACAGATTTTAATCCAGATTCTGTGTGTATGTGATCATTTAATTTTAATGTTAAACCTGCTATTGCATTAATGTTCCTATTTTTTTTAAAAAAGAGGCCTGAGGGCCGTCATGGAACCACATTTGTGTCTTTCACTTAGGGCAACTAACCTTAACTCAGCTTGCCAAGGTTGAGAACTGTTGACTTAGGGGGAAAATGCATTTTGCCCTCTCATATCATCATCCTAGGAATCCAACAGTTGGAAAATTATCCAATAACAGAAGAAGTATGATTTTCAATACCATTTGATGAAATTCTGGAAATAAAATTCTAGATAGCTTTTAAATCCCTAACAGGAATTCATCAGCCGCAGGAGGAAGGGAGGAGAGACCAAGATCTGTGCACACTGCAGAGAGAAAAGGCGGTTTCCTGAATAGCTGATCGTGGTGGGGGTGTTGCCGCCAATTGCCCATTGGGGGTGGCTGAATGGCTGCTCCCTATTGAGCCAACAGACAGAGGCTGCAGCAGAGGAAAAGGCAAAATATAGGTCAGCCGTTTTTTGAGCAACCAAGTGAGCTAATAGAAACGTCAGAATTTCCTCTATTAAGAGTGTACACCAGGTAAGCAGAAGCCAAAAAGAGGAGGGAATCTTAACAAAAACGAACGAAACCAAAGAAGCAGAAACGAAGATGAACGAATACAACTTTCTAATCATGAACTATGTTTGTCAGGCATATCTGGATTCCTGCCTGAAATTAAACTTCTAGCTGTGCTGGAAGAAAAAGCACAGAAGAGTAGGTGGCCCCATCAACTGATAAGGGAGGATGAAGATTTATTATGCCAAACAAAATACAAGGAGCAGAGAAGAAACTTTTCAAAATGAAGAGAATTAAGCAAAGGGGCTCCTGAGTTCATAAGAATGACCCCTAAAAATGAGAGTGCAGATGATATTCTCCACTGCTGTAACGGAAACAGTTCTGGGCCTCTTGCAGAAACAATAATTATTTCTGAGCTTTCAAGAGAGGAAAATGAGGCCACGTTGAACAGGGGGCAAAAGGGAAGACCCTCCAAGAGCAGAGTGAATGCAGCTGCACCCTGCAAGGAGACAAAGGTTTGTGGCAGTTGGTTGACTCAATGAAACAAGGACATGGCCCAGTGAGTGACCACCTTTCAGTTATAAGAGACAATGAAGATTTTCTGGAGAAAAGAAATATTATAAGATTGACGCAAGAAGCAACTTTCCAGAAAGAAGATAATTGGAAGAAAGAGGATGCTCTCCCTTGTCTTCAAAGAAAGGAAGAGGAACCCCAGGGAATGATAAAAACAGGCAACCTGTCATCAGTGCTAAAGAAAGTGCTACAACTAAAGAAATCACTGTATAAGCAACACACTAATTACAAAAAAAGTGAGTATGCATTGATTAAAAATAAAACTTGCCAGACTAATTTTATTTCCTTTTTTTTCTCAAATAACATTAGTAGATTGCAAGACTGCTGTCAACTTAATAGACAGAATGGTTGGGAGACTTTCTGGAAATGAAAGCTAAGATGATTGAGAATCTGGAGGCAGTGAAGGCCCTAGATAGTTTCAGGCATGGGGAGAGAAGATGGGGACGACCTTGAGGATATAATGAAAGCCAAATAGCCAAGAGAATGTCACCCAGAAGAAGGGCAAACCCTATTCTCTCTCATCCAGAGGCCAGAACACCACTTAAGGGGAGGACCTAGAGGGCTCCGGACCAGTCATCTTGGCTAGGGGAACGCCGTCTCCCATGTTCCTCGACCTGTCTGACCAGACTGAGCAGGGAGGATCCCCTCCAGCTCCTGCCTCCCTACGAGTATTCTCTGGTGGGGCCCAGAAACAGCCTTTCCCCATGTATGCCCCCCTATCCCCTTCAGCCAGCTCCACCCTCTGTTGCATCCCACCTGTTCAGGAGGGGGTGGTGCTGATGGAAGAGGGGCTTCCCAAGAGTGTGACTTTGGTATTTTCTGCTTTTTATTTTGATTCTCTTTTGTGTTAACAGGGTGTGGTTAAAAAAAAGGTTGGTTTTTTTTTTAAAAAAAGAGGGTAGTCATGGTAGCACAAGTGAAGCTCCCCCTGATTTCTGCATGCATGCACGAAAAATGGGCAGAGCACCAATTGTGCCATCTTGACTTTCTAACCACTCCGGCTTGTGTGTACTTTTGGTGTATTTGGGATGGATTTTCTTTTTTTTATTCTTTTTTCTGGATGTTTTTATTTTAGGACAAAATTGTTAGCTGCCCCAGGTCTTTATGATTCAACAGCATCCATGTGAGGCAAATAAATACATCCTCAATTGAATTTCGAAAAAGCTCCTAGCAGGAAGAGAGTTTGAGGCCCTAGGGTCCCTCCCCTGAGTGAGTCCAGC
This sequence comes from Ptyas mucosa, assembly GCA_012654045.1. Taxonomy (NCBI): domain Eukaryota; kingdom Metazoa; phylum Chordata; class Lepidosauria; order Squamata; family Colubridae; genus Ptyas; species Ptyas mucosa. Next base: position 12,054,057 of record WNWU01000029.1, read on the forward strand.
AGAGGCCGGACCACGCTCTGTGTGGCCACTCTCTTTGGCAGGAGTTGAGGCCAAGGGGATGCTTGCTCCACAGGTGGAGTCCTTTTGCCTTTCCTGCCCAGCCTTCCCCACTTCCCTCCTCCTCAGGCAGTCTGCTACCCAGCAGGAGAGCAGCCAGTCTCTGGGCCAGTCCGGTGCACCCAGAGGTTGCAGACACAGGACAGAGCCAGAGCCCCTGCCGGCAGCATCACAGCCTGAATGCTCTATACTCTTGCAAGGGAAGCTGGGCTGCCAGAAGAGAGGCCCACTTCCCCCCCCCCCAGAAGACTCTTAAAGAAATGCAAAGCTCTGCTCTTCCTCATTCAAATTCCATCAATGAGCAGCTAAGCCAGGCCAGAGCCTGTGGGCTTTGAGGGAGATTTTCTCTCTATTCTTAATGAGTTCTCCGCAGGGCTGTTTCCCTTGGAGAGGGAAGCTCTCCAAGGATCTCACCAGGCAGAATCCTCTCCAGTAGCCCTAGATTTACCCCGGTTGGCTAAGATCATTTCTACCTTGGCCCAGGGTACCTCTACCCCCCACCGGCAAGGTCCTCCTCACCTACCTGCCCAAGGAACACTTGGCTGGCTCAGACCAGGACCAGCTACTCCAGTATCTCGTCTCCGGACTGTCCACCCCTCCCTCTGCCTTTTCTCCGGCTTCAACTCCGATCCCCGCACAGAAACCTCCCTTCATTACTGCAGCAGACTTTGGGGATCGATCCCTCCAAGCGCCCCAGAGGTGGTGGTGGGTTTGGGGGCGCTGAAGGTTACACTCTCGTGAGCCATCTCCAAGGGGAGGGGAGGGGAGGGAGGGAGGAGCCCTGCTCGAGGTTGGCCACTTCCCGGCCCCTTTGGAAAGCAGAGGTTTCGGGAGAGCCCTGCCTGCTCCGCTCATCCTGGCTGCTCCCTGCGCCTGGGACTGCTGGAAGGAGAGCAGCCGCTCTCTGGAGCTTCCCCAGCAGGCAAATTCTGGGGGCTTCTTGGAGGGGAGGGGCGGGGGCCTTATTTCCTGTCTCCGCAGGCAAAGCGGGCAGGGGCGGAATCCGCAGCGGCCCATTTCACAGAAGCGACAACGAAGGAGAATCGCCGGCCAGGCTGGGTCCCCAAAGGGGCGGGCAGCTGAGCATGCTGTGCTCTTCGGCAACGGGGAAGGAGGGAGGGAGGAAGGGAGGGAGGGAAGGAGCCGGGGCTGCCGGGGCTCGGCCGCAGCGGAGCGAGGGGCGCCCAAGTAATCCTCCCGCCTCGCCGCTCTGCGGAACCAGTTTCGTCCCCGACCGAGTCCGCGGCTCCGGAACGCCCCCAGAAGCCAGGCTGCCGCCGCCCTGCCCGCCTCCCCATCGCCGGCCGAGGTGCCCACCTTTGCACGGAGGTCGTGGACGAGGCCAAGGCGCAGGTCGGACGGCGGGGGTCCTGCTGCCGCCCTCGCTGCTCCTCGCTCGCAGATGGGCCGGCGGAGAGCGCGGGTGTGCGGGGCCGGCGGGCTGGGCTCGGGGAGGGCGCCGTGCCGGTGCTGGTGCTGGTGCAGCTGCTTCGCGCGGGCTCGGCGCATCACATGCCCCCCCCAGACCCCCACGCGCCCCCTCCCCTTCTGCTCCAGCCCTGCTGACGTCTGCGGTGCGAGGGAGCCGGGGCAGATTAACCCTTGCCTGCCGGGGCAGCCACCCAGAGCCCAAGAAGGGAGGAATTCAGAGAGATGCCGGGGCTCCCAAAGGTCATCCAGTCTCATGCACTTTGCAGCCGAGATGCAATCTCTGCTCGTGTCCAGTGGAAGCCAGCAGAGTCGCTGTTATTGGTGTGAGGCTGCCTTCAGCCACTGAAAAAGAAAAACCAAATGTACAGGTAGCGAATAGGTGGAACCTGGCTCAAGAGCAGCAACTGCAGAGGGATCTTGGAGTCTTAGTGGACAATCGCTTAAATATGAGCCAGCCGTGTGAGGCAGGAGCCAGAAAAGCCGAGGCAACCTAGGCTGCATCAACAGAGGGACAGAATGGAGATCACGTGAAGGGTTAATGCCGCTTTATAAGGCCTTGGTAAGTGTTCCACACTTGGAACACAGCAGCCAGTTTTGGTCGCCACAATGTGAAAAAAATGTTGAGACTTTGGAAAAAGAATCAGAGAAGAGCAACAAAGATGATTAGGGGGCTGGAGGCTAAAATAGATGAAGAATGGTTGCAGGAATTGGGTATGTCTAGTCTAATGAAAAGGAGAACCAGGGCGACAGGATAGCAGTCTTCCGATATGTAAAGGGATACCACAAAAAAGAGAGGGTGTCAACCTATTCTCCAAAGCCTCTGAAGGCAAGACAGAAAACAATGGATGGAAACTAATCAAGGAGAGAGTCAATCTAGAATTAAGGAGAAATTTCCTGACAGAACAAACTGGAATGGCTTCCCTCCAGAAGTTGTGGGTTTTCTGTCAGTGGAGGTTTTTAAAAAGAGATTGGACAATCAATCATTTATCTGAAATAGTCTTGGGTCTCCTACTTGAACAGGGGGTGGTCTAGAAGACCTCCCCCTTTCAACTCTGTTATTCTTTGTTCTCAGTTATTCAGAGAACAAAGGGCCAAGAACTTTTGTAAATCATTGTAAATTACCGTATTTTTTGCTCCATAAGACACACTTTTTTTTCTCCCAAAAGTGGGTGGAAATGTCTGTGCATCTTATGAAGCAAATATTTCTGAAGCCCCGCCCACCTGCCAAACCCCACCCTTCGGCCGTTTTCGGTCTCTGTGCGTCCTGTTTTCAGCCTCCACAATGGAGGCCAAAAACGGGATGTGTGGAGGCCAAAAACAGGGCACCCAGAGGCTGAAAACAGGGCGTACAGAGGCCAAAAACAGGAATGCATCTTATGTCTTATGGAGCAAAAAATACAGTAACACTTTGCAACAGGGAAAATATTAATTTTTAGAATTCTTTAATTTTTTAACAAAAAAAATGAAAATAGAGACTGACATTATAATGACTTGCAAAATATATCAAGCTTATGCCCACAGAAGACTTAAACTATATATGTATCAAATGTAAATTAATATCTATTACTAGAAGAAAACATAAAGGGTCTAGATTCTAGAAGCAACTGTAGCCATCCTGAAACTCAATGAACAAAGCAAGAATCCGCAACCTACACAAGAAGATTACGCCGAAGGCTGGGAACAGTTTAGGAAATCCTGGGGAGGAAAGGAAGGGGAAGGGGGGGGGGTTCCAAGCACCCTTCCCCAAGTTGCTCCTGGGGCCTGCCTTGAAAGCTGCTCTTTCATCTCATCCATCTAAGGGGACCACCGTCTGCTCTTCCCACCTGAAAATTCAGCAAACCAGGCTCAATCCAGGCATTGCCCAGAGACAAGGAAAAGGTGCATCTGCTTGTCGGGCCGAGGGGAGGGAGAGAGGGAGGGAGGGAGGAGAGAAGAGAAGGACAAAATTAGATCCAAGGGGGCAGATTCTGGCAAACAGGTAATCTTCAACTTACAACCATTCATTTAGTGACTGTTTGAAGTTACAACGGCACTGAAAAAAGTGACATGACAATTTTTCTCACCACTGTTGCAGCACACCCAGAGTCACGTGATCAAAATTTGGATGCTTGGCAACTGGTTCACAGTTATGACAATTGCAGGGTCCGAGGATCATGTGATCCCCTTTTGCGCCCTTTTGACAAGCAAAGTCAATGGGGAAGCCAGATTCACTTAACCACCATGTTACTTAATTAACTACGGCAGTGATTCACTTAACAACTGGAAAGGTCATAAAATGGGCAAAACTCACTCAAGAACTGTCTTGCGTAGCAGTGGAGATTTTGGGCTCCCTTGCAGTCATAAGCCAAGGACTACCTGTAAATCAGCTGCCAGCAGTTGAGCAGTCCAATTCTCACCAGCTCAAGGTGGACTCAGCCTTCCGTCCTTCCCAGGTCGGTAAAACTGTGCAGGTGGGAATGGCAAATCTTCTGACTGGCAGCCTCCGTTGCTTTAATGAGCGCTGAAGGACTGGTCCAGGACTGGCTGTGCACCATAACGTTTTAGCTACCTGAATTACTTGTCTTTAAGCGATTTCAGCTCACCTTCCTGGGCCTCCAGTGGCCTCCTGAATGTTTCTAAAAATTATGCTTGAACATTGCAGGGAATCCTCGACTTATGAGCCCAAAACATGTTGCTAAGTGATATCATTGCGAAGTGAGTTTTGTCCCATTTTATGACCTTTCTTGCCACAGTTGCTAAGTGAACCACTGCAACTGTTAATTTAGAGACACCGCTATTAAGTAAATCTGGCTTTCCCCATGGAGTTTGCTTCTCAGAGTGTCACAAAAGGTGATCATGTGACCCCAGGACATTGCAACTGTCATAAATATGAATCAGCCTCCAGGCGTCTGAATTTTGATAAAGTGGCCATGGGGATCCTGCAATGGTCGTAAGTGTGAAAAACGGTCATAAGTCACTTTTTTCAGCACTGTTGTAACTTTGAACTGTCAGTAAACAAAAGGTGTAAGTAGAGGACTACCTGTGATACGATTGCTTTATAATGTTATAGGTGGAATATGATATGTGAGAAGAGGCCGTAGACTCACCCATGTATCCTCTTCAGAGCAGAGGTCTGAAGCCCCTGAAGGAGAGACAGGCTGCCTGGGGGCAAAAGGAGAGACAAGGAGGCAGACTGGAGTCCCCTGGCCTCTTGGCCTGCCATTCCCATAACCTCTGCCGTGGGCACTTGCAAGGCGGCTGGACTGAGCGGAGCTGAGGTCAGAGGGGCCCCGGTTGCCCCCCCCCCCATTCCAAGAACCCGAATCTTTCTTTCTTCTGCCCTCCAGTGCCCGGAAGCCCTTGAGGGGCAGGAGCAGCCACAGAGTGAAAGCCCCCTGCTTCCCCCTAGAAGTGATGCTGCTGCTTCTGCCTCTTTTGCAGGGAGGATAAACAGGGCGGGAGGGGGAGCAGGCAGGGCCTGCCCATGCAATCCAACTTTTTTTTCTCTTTTTTTTGGTGGTGGGGGGGCATTGCTTTTGGTGCTGTGGTTTTAGTCAGACCTTGAAAACCTCAGTGTGGACAGCAACAAATCTCGGGGGGCTGTGGCTTTGCAGGCTGCTTGGCACAGACTCCCCGTGAAAACAACCCAGCACAGATGAGTTGAGCCAAGGGCCTTTCCTTGGGGGAGGAGGCAGCAGGGTCCCACTGGGATGCTCAACAAGGCCCCAGGGATGGGGGGCAGCTCTGTCAAGCCCGGAGGCCCAGCATTGAGACTCATGTCCTTGCTCTCAGCAAGCCCCAAGCCCCAGCAATTGCAGCCAGGGGAATGGGACTTGTAGTGTTGCAGGAGGCAGATCAAGCATTGCCTCCTGCTCCTCCAGCAGTAAGGGCCAAGGCTGCTCTCTTGCCCAGAGGGGCTGGGCGCAATTTGCTTCTGCCAGAGAGGTTTGCCTGGTATCTTCTAGACTGCAGCTTGTGCTAAGCAGGGTGTCTGCAAAGCCTGGGCAGAAAAGTCCGGGGGGCGAGGGGGGGGGGCAGTCAGAGCTCTGCCTGTTGTTTGAGCACAGTGGTGCAGCTTTGCTCTCATGGATATGATTGCCACCTGGACTTTTGGACCGTGCCCTGCAGACACACACACACACACACACACACACACGGTCAGGGAGGGCAGAGGATGAAATGAGAGTTGTGAGGTCATGACACACTCTCCCCTCATGGTATGTTTGTGTTGACATTGCAGATATCCACAAATAGGGCAGAATGTGCAGCATGCAGCATGATGTTAATGGAGAGGTGGTATTCAGCAGGTTCTGACCAGTTCTGGAGAACCGGTAGCGGATATTTTGAGTAGTTCAGAGAACCGGTAAATACCACTTCTAACTGGCCCCACCCCCATCTCTTCTATGCCTCCCGAGTCCCAGCTGATTGCGAGGAAATGGGGATTTTTGCAGTAACCTTCCCCTGGAGTGGAGAGGGAATGGAGATTTTACACTATCCTTCCCCTGCCACACCCACCAAGCCATGGCAAGCCACGCCCACAGAACTGGTAGTAAAAATTTTGAATCCCACCACTGTGCTAATGTTGTCTTTTTTGGCAAAACCCCTGGATTCTGCAGACATTCTGTTCAGGCCATTAAAACAATGGCAAAGGACAGATCCAACCCCAATCCTTGGATACTTGACTCCAGTTTGATGTGGGATCATTGATGAGCACCCTTTGTGTGTGAAGCACGCCTGTGATTCTGGAGCCCCCACTCGACTAGCTTGCTAATTGTTATGTATATAAGTTTGGGCGGGAAGTTTGAATTAACTGACCATCAGCTGATTGGCTGACCACCACAGCTGCAAGGTATATAAGGGGAGCTGTTTCCCCAGGTCAGTTGCTGGATTCTCACCCTGAAATAAAGAGCTGTTGTCACACACTGCCTGGCTTGCTGAGTCCTCATTCACCCAACCTAACACTAATCCCAATGCCTTATCATTTGTCCTGCAGGGTATAGGGAAAAAAGTCAAGATGGCAGCTGCCAACAATAAGATCAAAGCTCTGACTTTTGTTTAATGTAACTGACATTAAAAAATGAGTCACACTTCAATCACACCATCTTGACGTTTTCCACCAGACCTTGCTGGCCACCAAACTTGTAAAATGCTTTGTGGAAATCAAGATATATTAAGTCTAGGTCATTGCCACAATCTGTTAAAGGAAGTTTAACAAATTAAACACAATTAAATTGACAAAGGGCAATTTTGGAAATTACTGCATAGAGTAGTTTTCAAGATGTTTTCAGTGCCTTTATAAACTGCCCTAGGAATGATCCCCCTTCAAACGTCTTGATTTAAAGAGCATTAATGTAAAAGCTTTATGTATAAATATTTAGAGTAAATAACAAGGAACAATGAATGAAACAAAACTAGGAAGATGAATAACTTACACCTTAAAGATTAAACCACTCAGGCAAGGTCACGGTCATGGTGTTATCCTTGGAGCTGGGATCACCTTTTGTTAACTCTGTTTCTAAGTCGTCTGTATAAAGCAGTGGCCCCCAACCTTTTGGGCACCAGGGACCGGTTCCATGGAGAGTGTTTTTTCCATGGACCGGAGGAGGCATGGTTTCATGTGCTGCCTGCATCCCGTGAATGGGGTTTTGCTTGTTTGCATTGCCCAGTTTCTGGCATGCTGCAGACCGGAGGTTGGGGACCCTGGTATAAAGCAGATTAAATTCAAGACTTTATTCCAATTTGACCCAGACTGGAAAAAATTCCCTGGTTTAATGTGTCAAGCAGCACCACATCAAAGAAATTTGTACCTTGGGGTTTTGGAGGTGTGAGGGCAGATTGCCTTCCCACTTGCCTCTGGTTGGGTTTAGCACCAAAATGGAATTTGTTCTTTGTTCTTGTAGATAAACTTGGGGCTTTCAATGCTTCTGAGTTACAGTGATCTTCACATTTCCTTGAGCTAGTATAGGGGCCTCAAAACTTGGCAACGTTAAGCCTTGTGGACTTCAACTCCCAGAATTCCGCAGCCTGGGAGTTGACATCCAGAAGTCTTAAAGTTGCCAAGTGTGGAGATCCTGGAGCTAGTAGAAAACAAGACTGACCTGGAATTAGCTTCCACTTTGCTTTCCTGTCTCTACTAAGGGGTGGCCACTCACCCACCCACCCAGTTGTTTAGGCAGGTTTGTGGTGAGGATAGCTGTAAAGGAAGAAAGGAGTTTGCCACCAGTGCTGCTGCAGAGACTGGCAGTGTTGCAGCCACTGCAATTAGCCGCACTGCCAGGACTGACAAGGACCTCAATACAACACTGAAGGAGAAGAAACCAGACAATCTCTTTTGCTCTACAATGAAGCCCAAGCTCTTATATCTCTGTGTAAACTGAGGGAACGTAGCCTCCTCCCCCAACAGCAAAATCCCCCTCCCCCATGCTCCAGGCTCTCAGATGGTGCGTCCATTGTCTATGGTTATCTCTCTCTCTCCCTTGAGGGTTTTATTTCTTAATATGCAGCTGAGAGATTATTAATAGAGGGGTAATTATGAAGCTATTCATCGCCTTTCTTTAAGCATTCCCCCTTCAATCACATTGGAAAAAAGCAATAAAGGTACCCTGTTTCCCCAAAAATAAGACATCCCTTGATAATAAGCCCAACTGGGCTTTTGAGTGCATGCACTAAAATACCCCCCCCCCTTGAAAATAAGCCCTCCCTGAAAATATTTAAACGCAGAGCTGGAAATCAGGTAAGATGGCAAGAGGAGCACCATCCAGCTCTACGCACCCCAAAATAATAAACCCTCCCCGAAAATAAGGCCCAGTGCTTCAAAAAATATATGTCAAGGTCTTATTTTCAAGGAAACACGGTAGTCCTTGACTTACAACAGTTCATTTAGTGACCATTCAAAATTACAATGGCACTGAGAACCTTTGAACTGCACCTGAAAAGAAACTGGGAGCTGGTGGAGTTTGCACAATAGTGGCATCATATGGACAAAACAACACTGTGTGCATTGCTGCGTTCTGAACAATTTAACCTCTGGTGGCCTTCAAAGGAGCTCTGGTGGCTCAGCAGACTAATACAGTGTCATTAACTGTTATTAAGATCAGCTGCCTGCAATTACTGCAAGTTCAAATCCCACCAGGCTCAAGGTTGACTCAGCCTTCCATCCTTTCTAAGGTGGGTAAAATGAGGACCCAGATTGTGGGGAAAATAAGCTGACTTTGTATAAAATATATAAAAGTATGAAGGCTATTGCTTAACGCATTGTAAGCCGCCCTGAGTCTCCGGAGAAGGTCGGCATATAAATAAATAAATAACAAAAGGCAGCCCCACATGAAATGCATTGCCACAGTCCAACCAGGAAGCAATCAAAGCAGTAGTGAAATTCAGCCAGTTCTATCAGACTCGGGCGAAACAGTAGCGGCGGTGGAAGGCTCCGCCCACCCGCCCGGACAACATCATGTCCCATTTTTTACCCTCTGCGCACACACAGAAGGCTCTGCGCATGCGTGGAAGAGGCGCGCACGCTCATATTTGCAAATTGGTAGCGAAGGGAAGTGAATTTCACCCTTGGAAGATAAGTCCTCCATGCCCATGAAAGGCAGTCAAATTTATGAATTTATTAATGTAATTGTTATTCCACTCCCATCTCAAGACTGAGCACTGTAGAAAAATCTGAATAACAATCTGAAATTATAATCAATCCATCAAACTAGAGGAGGACAGAACAAGATGGCCCACTTTCTAAGAGCCAGGCATAAAGAGGCATTTTTACCCCAGGCACCCATAGGCCAGGAGAAGCACACAAAATGGAGGAATCCCAATTGCCTGGAAACAGTGGAAGGGTGCTTTGAAGGACTTTCCTTTCAGTGAGCCAGGAGTCTCCTCTTTCACTGAGTTGGTCACCTCAACTGCCTCCCTTCCTGCATACCTTATTTGGAGGAAGCAACAGCTGTCCAGCAGTTACTGGGTGAGGGAAGAAAACTCACCCTCTGCCCCTGAATCCATCATGGTTCCTGGGAATCATACAAAGCCGCTCTGATCCCAGTGGGAAAGCACCTGATCTGCTTTCTCAATGGCTTTTAGCAAAATTGCTGCTTGTTTTAAGTGTACTTGAATATACTTTGGGTATGTCCTCTGATTTGGGAGTCCTGAAACATCTTTTCATGCTCTTCATATCCCAAAACTCCTCTGAGAATCAGGAGACCAGCTGGGATTGATGAGGGGCACTATATCAAGTGCTGTGGCCTCTTCCTTGTACCAGGAACCCACTTGAGATGCTTATCAGATAGTTGGGGAATTCTCCAAGTGCCATCCAGAAACTTGGGATCCATTAGGCCCTTGGTGAAGTCCATCCTACTTAGGTCCATCAACTTGTGGGTGGCCTGCAATTTGCAGCTTAACCAAAACATCAGATCACAGTTGTGCCCATTCTCAGGCTGAGAGTTTCTGCCCAGTTCTCATGGAGGCCACAAGGGCAGGCCAGCCAGCCGAGATAGTAAACATTGCTCCAATCCAGATTTGCGTTCTCCAGATGCGTGACATCTACATGTCATGTAGCCATATTTGAAAGGGCGTGATAACTCTGGAATACCTGTGGTATACATGAGCCCCAAAAGGACTAATGGTTTCAGTCGGCAAAGTTCTTTCTTCCCAGGTACAATAGAGGCACCGTCTGGCTGAAATGAAGCTGAGTGACCCAAGGCATTGAAAAGAGATGGCCAGACTAAGAGTGTTGGCGGGAAAGGAACCACAGAGCCAGCAGGAGAAGGTGGTGGTCCAAGAAGTGTGCATTAGCAAGTGGGACCCTTCCTCTCCTGCTTGGTGGCAGCAGAAAATGTCTGGCAATATTCAAGAGCAATGGCGGTTCAATTTCTTTCTCCACTCTAACATGGTAGCAGCTGATTTATGGGGCCTCTAGTGGCCCCAATTCCAACGGCCTCTTCTCTCCTTCGCTCCCCCCACTTGTTCTTCACTCAGCATCCCAGTGACCATCACCCTCACCAGGCCTTGATGGCACCATGGACATCGGCCACTTCCTCTCCATTCCACCCAATTCGTCCATGCCTCATACCTCTGCAACTGCCTGATGGAAGATGGTGACCCTCTCTTTCCCCCTGTCCAGTTGCTTTCTTTATCCAGGACCAAATTCAGGTCCTACTGATCAAACTCCTTTCCCATTTTCCCCTTTCCCATTCATCAATTCATCTATTCAACCACCCACCCACCTACCTCTGGCCCTCCATGCAGCTTCCTTCCTATCCTCAATCCGAATTCCTTCTAATAAATTATTTCATGCTGTCTGCATCACATCCCCTAAAAATAACCAAGTTAAGGGCCAGCCAGACCAATAACTGCCTAATCAACAGCATCTTAAGCAGCATCTTGCACTTGGGAAGTAACCAAGTCATAAATCCTTCATGCCTTTGGAGAATCCAAGGAGTAAAGAGCAGGCAGGGTGGTGGTGGTGTTCCCTCTACACTTAGCTAGCACACCAATCAGATCCATTTGCAAACATACTTATTTATAGGAGCTGTGGTGGCGCAGTGGTTAAAATGCGGTTGTCAGGATCTCCATCATTGGCCTGGCACCTCGCCATCAAAGGGGAAGAGAGGGGGGTGAGGTATTTGGGGCAATCACACCTGTGTATCTAATGGTGGGAAATGGGGAGGGGGAGCTGATATGTGAGGACCAGAGCTGTGTGTGCTGGTTACACCAGGTATCTTTAAGACCGTTTTCCCTGGGTGTGAAATTCCAGCAGCCTAAACAACCCAGAGTTTCCCACAACATCACTGTAATCCTAGATTGGGTGGCAATGGACCAGATATTACAGGGAGGCATGGGGAATGATGGGTTTGGCTCTTTGTATCGGTGAGTGGGAACTTCAGATTCCGCCTAACCTTCCTGCAACTGACATCTTTAGTAAAAGTTCTTTTCATTTCAATCAATTGGAAGTCGAGAGTCTGTTTTCCTAAATGATTGTTTTGGGGCAGGTCTGACAGCAGCATTGCAAGCCAAACTCTGCCCACAGCCTGGAATTTGATCCTGACTGGCTCAAGGTTGACTCAGCCTTCCATCCTTCTGAGGCTGGTAAAATGAGGGCTCAGATTGTTGGGGGCAATAGGCTGACCCTGTAAACCACTTAGAGAGCTCTGTGAAGTGCTATTGCTATTTGTTGAAAGAGTCTCAACACACACAAGTCTCAAATGCACACGAGCATACCATAATTTTCTCAAATGAAAGTCTTCAACAGCAAAACAGTAACTTCGTGGATTTGCATAACAACCCCAACCTCATAAAGTAACCTGGGCTAACACAACACACCGGGATAAATCATATTTGCCTTTGACTTCTTTCAGGTTTCTTAAACAAACATTGCCATTATTGAGGGCTAAAGTTCTTCTAACTGTCAGAACCGAGTAGAAATTATTTCACCAGACTGTCTGCCAGGATCAGCTTCTTTAAAGTGTTTGAAACATCTACTAGTGGTATCGGATGGTATCTAGTCGCCATGTCTTCTCTTTGCCTCTTTAACAAGCGCCTTCTATTTATCAAAGTGTCAAGAGTCTTTGCCAATGATGTCCAAAATATTTCAGCATTTCCAGCACAGTTCAAAGGTATTGATTTTTCTCTAGATAGTCCACAGCCATGGAACAACTGAAAAAATCATAACTCTGAGAAAACATATTTTTATGGTCAGCGCATGAAGCAAGATGGAAAATTCAAAAGCTGAGCAGCTAAATCAAAGAAGTGATCTCTCCAAGGTCTGTGTGGCTGGATTCTGGGGACAACATAAATTGTGGAGAAATTTTCAGGAAATCCCCAAATCCCATCCATACTGGAGCATCATTAGCTGAAAACGACCTCTGAGCTAATTCTGAATTAAACTAATTTCTCCTGGTCAACTCCACCAGGTGTGTGAACGCCAAAATTCTGTCAACTTTAGGCAGTGCCTAAATCCCACCCATAGGGGACGCAGTGGCCTAGCAGTTAAGATGCTGGGCTTGTCAACTAGAAGTTTGGCAGTCTGAGATCCAAGTACCGTGTGACGGGTGAGCCTCGGCTCCTGCCAACCTAGCAGTTTGAAAGCATGCAAAGGCAAGTAGGTAAATAAATATCACTTGTTCTGTGCACCTCCAAGTATAGTCATGCCGGCCACATGACCACAGAAATGTCTTCCGACAACGCTGGCTCCCTCGGCTAAGAAACAGAGATGGGCACCGGCCTCCCCCCCCCCCCCAGAATCAGACATGACTGGACAGAGGAAACCTTCACCTTTAAATCCCATCCTGTCAGGCTTCCAAGAAAAAGATTTGGATATACAGAGCAGATGAAAGGCATGGATGGGCATCACAGAACCATCTTCCCTGAACAACCTAGTGCCCAGCATCCATTTCTTTCTGAACTTCATGGCAATTAATCAAAGCTCCCAGGGATATTTTAGTCTTCTTGCAAGACACCGTGAGATCATCCCACTCTTCAGGCAGCCATTCTTCTCTCTTCTATTAGAGGTCTCGGATTTTTTTTCCCCCTCAAGCTCAAAACTTGCTCCGTTTACCTCAAAGCTGTTCCTGTGGAAACTAGTGAATATCTTCTATGTCTCTTGCTTCTGCTTGTCATTTTCATCCACTGCGCTTATTTCTTTGTTTGGTACACTTCCTTCTGGAGATTTCTTTCTGCTGTCAGCACTTGATACAGTACCAGCTTTGCTTGATCTAATAAATCTTCATTTTTCCTCATGAATTGAAAGATGACAACTTGCTGCTTGTTTCCTTCATGCATCTGCTGCACACATTCAATTCAATTCAATCCTTTATTGTCAGAGTACAACATCCCCTTCGTGCACCCCCCCCCCCAATATGCCATCTTCTTTTCAGGCAGGAAGACAAATATGCCACAAGCACTGCAGGTTACAACTGCAGGGTTGTATGTATTCCTCTTCTTATCTGCTTCCACCAATAGAAAGATTTATTTCTCCATGTTGTTTTTTCTGGGTTTCAGCTTAACCCTGAAAGCTGGCTGCCCTGCCGCACCAGCCTCTGCTTGCTCAATAGGAATCCACCATTCAATCATCCACAGCAGGCAACCAGTAGTGACCAAAGCGTTCAGCAACTGCTTAGGACATTATTTTTTCACCCCACACAGAATCCCTCAGAACCAACAACTCTCTCAGTGCACCTCTCATTTCTTTATTTTATCATTATCTCTAAATTCCTACAGCACTTCCTGTTCAATCATGAGCCTTAAAAAGTTCAGTGCGTTGACCAGGGACTCTAGAAATAAGCCAGGAGGAACAGCCTGGGTAACCAGGACAAAAAAAAAAGTGTACTGAGCAGATGGCTTTTTCCCCATTCAAGTAGGATGATTCCGACAACCGCTCCTGTACCTTTTCTGACCAATGGGCAGCAGTCCAGGCAGGCCCTGTAGGCAACATCTGAACAAGGCAGGGCTGCAGCTAAATCTCTTCAAGCCATTTAATGACAATTTGGGGGTTCATTTTAGAGGAAGTTTCAGGATGGGAGTGGGAGGCCTTTGGGAAGATACTATTACTGTTCCTGTTCATAATCTCTCAAAAATTGAGCAATGTGATCTTGGGATGCCAGTGGGTCACATCTGCCCTATGAGTTGCCCACCAGAGGTGGACAAGGAGAATCAAATGTAGAGCAGTTCTTTTTAGTTTCACCCCAGGAAATGAGAACACATATTTTTGGCATGCTGAAAGAAATAGGACTGGATGAGCGAGACAATGAAACTCAAGAGAAGCCACCAAAGTGTTATCACTTTATGCATTCAGGGACCTGAGCAAAAAATAACATGGCAGCAGTTGTTTCCTAGATCCCAGCTTCCGTAGCTAAAAAATGAGTATGATTACAGGCGATATGAGCATGGAACTGACACAACACTCCCCTCCCTCAGGAGGAAGTTCTCTGAGGTTTTCTTGCATTGGCTGTTAAGACTGCTTGGTCTTGCTCACCTGCCCCCCTCCCCTCCCCTCCCCTCCCCTCCCCTCCCCGCTCCTAGTTCCTTGTTGCACATTCAAACATGACATCTCTGCTCTAACCTTGGTGGCTTTTCTGCAAGGTGCCATTGAGCCGAGCTGCTCCTGCTGGTCTTAAATGTTACTGTATCAGATTGCTGGTCTCAGAGGGTAGAACGCCTCTGCCCTGGAGAAGGGCTGTTCCCCTTCCCTCCTCCTTTGAATTGGGAATGGCAGTAGCGGACAATGTCTCTGGAGTGGGCGAGGATCCTGCTCAGACACCAGTCTTAACCTTGCAATGACACCTGGGCCGTTTTCCCCATTATCTTCCCAAGACACAGATGGGGTCTCAAAAAAGCCACCTCACCCCCCCACCTCCACTGTTATCCAAAAGGAGCCCCCCAAATCCCAAACTGCCGCCAATTTAGACTGCTGCCACAAAGGGTGCTGAGGATGTCAGGACAGAGATCTTGGCTGGTTGTCATGGAAACCTTCTGAGTTTCCAAAATTCGCTAACAGGAGCTGCATCTTCCATTCTGCAAAGCGATGGGCAGAGGACGATTCAACCCAGGCAGGCACCGAGCGGTGAGGCCCCAGACCTTGGATAGTACAGTGGTCTAAAGCACCCTGTTATTAACACAGCTGCCTGCAATTATTGCAGGTTCGAATCTCACCAAGGCTCAAGGTTGACTCAGCCTTCCATCCTTTCTAAGGTAGGTAAATTGAGGACCCAGTTTGTGGGGGCAATAAGCTGACTTTGTATAAATATACAAAAAGTATGAAGGCTATTGCTTAGCGCATTGTAAGCCGCCCTGAGTCTCCGGAGAAGGGCGGCATATAAATTAAAAAAAAAAAAAGACCTGGAGGAAGAATTGGGCTTCTGTCTGGAGTAGATTCACCACTTGGGCTTATGATACGGAAGCACAAAGCAACCTCCAGAATTCATGGGGGAAGATCAGTCACCCATCTGGTCTCATTCGGCTGCTATTTACATCCAGCTCCAGCCCATAAAATATAAAACTGGACTTTGAAGAAGCAGCAAGATAGATAAGTACCGGTGCTTCTGAACATTGGTGTTGGAGAGGACTGCCGAGAATGCCACAGATAGGCAGGAAAACAAGCAAAGACCCACTTTGCCAGAGACAGCTCTAACGCTGGGAAGAAAGAGAAGTGACCAGATGGACTCCAACACAGCAGGGAAGGATCAGGTTACGGACAGGTCCCTCTGGGAAAAAAATCTATTGATATGGTTGCTAAGAGTAGACCCTGGCTTGATGGCAACACAATCACACAATCACTACTGAACTCTGTAGGTAGGAGTTTCTGCTCCAGTGAACTTACAAGGTGCAACCACTTATTCTAGGAAGAGCAGCGGGATGGCCCTGCCTGTCAACAGGAAGGACAGAGGAATGGAGAGGAGGCCATGAAGGGCTGAGCAATTTGCCTTGAGCAGTGGCGGAGGGGGTAGCCCCCCAAAGAGGACAGACATAGGAGGATACACATATCCCAAGCCAAACCAAAGACGTGGTAGAGTAAGGGGGAGGGATTTCTATGTCTCTTATCAATGTGATTGATAAGAGAGGCTTTACAGCTGAGGGGCCAATGCACCTGCAGACCCATCCCTGCCCCTGCTGGGCTCCTCCTCCGGCTAAAGGTTACATGAGACCAGATATTTCTAATGGGAAACGATTTCAGTGTTTCAGAAATTCGAAGCTGTGTGGAAAACGGCTAGTGAGCCCCTGCACGCTCTTTATTGCCAATGCCCCCCCCCCCCATTTTCAGAAAAGGGGCAAAACAAGGGAGGGGGAGGGGGCTGCAGCAAAGAGCCTTCAGGTGAATCTGGGCCGCCTTCCATACTCCCCCCCCCCCCCGGCAGCCATCTTGTGAACAGGCAGCCCTTCTCGCCGCAGCGCCCGCAGCCCCCACGAGGGCACCGAGGCGCCTCACCAAGGAGGCTCGACGGCCCTCAGCGGCTCCTGCAGGAGCGGCGCCTCCGCTGCGAGCAGCTGCTGCCGCCGGCCCCGCCAACCCCCAAGCGCCCCCCAGAGTCGCCCGCTCCTGCCTGGGCCGAGCGCACGGCCGCTTCTTTCCCGGGGGGCCCGGGACCCTCTGCGGCCCGGGCGGAGGGGGCGCCCCTCCAGGAGCGAAAGAGGCATGAGTGCCACTCGGCGCAGCCAATGAGGCTCCGCGCGAAGGCGGCGGGCGGGCGAGCCACGTTCTGCTCCCGGGGAGGCGGAGAAGGAAGGTGCCGAAGGCGGCAGCGGCGCAGGTGGGGCTGAGCGCGGCGGAGCTCCTCCTCCGCTTCCCGGTGGAGCGCTCGCTGCTCCCGCGGCTCCTGCTCCGCACCGGCGCGCCTCCGAGAGAGGGCAGGCAAGCAAGCCGGCCGACCCGCGCCCGCCAGGTGAGCTGCGGCGCCGCCGGGGGAGGGCAGGGGAGGGGAGGGGCGCCGGCGCTTCGGGAGGTGCCGCTTGGCGCAGTTCCGCCGCCCCCGGGCTCGCGGGCGGCAGGCGGACCCCCATCCCTGGCAGGGCGGCTGCGGAGCCTGTTCCTCGTGGGGCTGCGGTGGGCTCCTGGCCCAGGGCTTCGCAGGACTCCTCCGGCCAAGGGGCGCGCAGGTGGGTGCCGGGCAGAAGCGCGCCTCGCGCCTTCAGGCTTCCTTGGCCGGTCTGGAGCCGAGCGCTGGGACGCGAAGCGGGCGCTGCCCTCCGGCCCCAGGGAAGGCGAGATGCGAAGCGGTCCCTTTCCCCTCCTCACTCGCCCCCAAGCCCCGTTGGGCTCATCCCTGTGCCTGCCCGCCCCCGCCCCCGCCCCCCCGGTTCTTTGCAGCAAGTCGACGCCTGATTTTAGGAACTCTGTCGGGGGTGGGGGTGGGGGTGGGGGGTGCGGGATAAGGTTCTTGCCTTTGCAAACCGGGGGAGGGGGAGGCAAAGGAGCTGCGATGTTGCCTCTTCTCAGCCAAGGAGAGAAATGATAAATCTGTTCTCTGAAGTCGGGGTGGGGGTGGGGGTGGGGGTGAGGAGAGGCATTTTCCTATTTTCCAGCTAATTTTTAAAATGGCCTAGAGAAGGAAGTGCTGACCTTTGATTGTAACCTGCTTCTCTGTATCCAAAAGGTCACATACACCCCCCCCCCCCCGGCTTCCCTTATCCATCAGGGGCTTCGCAACAATTGGTTGGGCAGAGGGATTGATGAAAAGACTCTTGCTGTGTCCAAAAAACTTGCAGCTGGGTGGATGGGGTTGATGAGCAAACCATTGTGTCTCACACACACACACACACACACACACACCCGCACCCCTTGCATCAGGAGGCCCCAAGGGGGTCTTGGTCTGAAACCCTCATGCCTGCATTTCCAAGGACAGCTGACTGAAGCCCGCAAAGCATCTTCTGGAGATCAGCTTGTGCCTGACCCAAAGAGGGGAACGAACAGGCTCCTCCTTTGCTGGTGTAGCCGACCCCACTGTGTGAACATCTTTATGAAAGGGAAGCTGACTGACTGCTATTCTGGGTCCTCTTAATTGACTGCAGCCAGTGACCTGATTGGCTAATCATGAGCCAGTCTGGCTGTAATTGCGCCCCCCCCCCCCCCTGTCTTTGGGTCAGGAACTGGAAGAGCCAGTCAGACCCTTTACTGGGAGGACAGCAGTTGTGGGTTTGCTCTCCTCCGGCCTGTCTTTAAGAGCCAGTTATCTCCTCTTATCTAGCAGGATGGTGACTTGAGGGCGAAGGGGTAAACGTGGCCAGGGTCATCTGCTAGGGAAGAAGCCATGGGTTTGGCAGTGAAGAGACCCTTGGTGTGGGCTGAGCATGGGCAGAATGCCTTATTTTGCAAGTGGCTGTACAGGAGGGAATTCATAAGCATATTTAGATGGATCAGCTACAAACCCGAGCCGGCTGCATTAACCCAACGGAGCTCCCTTGGTGGTGTTTTGGAGGGGGCTCAGTAAGTGGGCTTACACCACTGGATTTGGTTTCTGATTGAATGGTTTATGTGAACCCAGAGAATAACCAGCATAAGAACACTAATGTAGCTTAAATTAAAGTCTTTATTGGTCATCAAATTATTTGGACCACAGGCATCACAAGCTCTCTTGCATTCACTGAGCCCTGGACAGTCTGGGCGATCCCTTGATGCCTCGGCGCCAGGCTGGAAAACAGAGCAAGAAAAAAGTCTGCAAAAGTCTGAGTGACGGCAAGTCAGAGGGAAAGGGGAGAGAGGTCCACGGTGAAACTGTTCCTCCTTGAGTTTTGAGGATGAATTCCTGGAGGTCTGAACAGGGATCTCAGTTGTCCAGAAAATGCCAAGCAGCAGCCAGAATAGGGAGTCCTTTTGGAGCATTTTCTCATGTTCAGAACATCTTGTAAGCCGGATGAGATCAGCATTTTCTCCTGTGGCAAAGCGAAGGGGGCGGAGTGTTTCGTGGCTCCTGCTGTGAATGCATGGCAGTCCTAAGGGTGTCGTAGCTCAGCTCTTTCCTACTAAAAAGCATCCCGCTCTCCGAAAGAGCACCCCAAGAGGATGGGCATGACCCGTGTCTAGAGCTCCACAGCGCTGGACTTGGAACAACACACTGTTCCAGGCAACAGGAAGGCAGGTTCCAACTGAATGGAAAAGATTCGCAACAAGAAGGGCAGGTTGAGAGCTGAGCCAATTCCCAGGGAGATCATGGTGTCCCCTTTCTGGATGGGTCCAAGGAGAGGCTGGCCTGTGGACTGAGCAAAAGGCTGGGCTCGCTGTCCTCAAAGGGCCCTTCTCAGTTTGATTCTGAGATCGCGGATCACACACAAAACTCAGAGAAGAAGCAGCAGATCAGCAGCTTTTTCCACTAGCCAATTACTAAAAGGTATCAGCTACACCTACTTGTGCCCAGATTCTCCTGGTCTTGGGCCATCACAGACTGACGTGGCTCTTCTCCTTGTCAGTCTTTGGACATGCTGGATAAGGATTGTGTCTGTTGGCCCCCAGTCAGGGTGGTGAATTGGAAGAGGCTGACCTTGTCATTTGGAGAGCTTGCCTCTTGCCCTGAGAGGCACTGGCTTCCTTTCCATGGGCATCTCTTTGGGTTAGGGTCTCTCTCATCTAAGGCAAGTTGGTCAGCCCCAGACAGGACATTCCTGTGTCTGCGGAGATTCTGTTCCTGGAGGAGCTTCGTGGCGTGACTTTTTTTTTATCCTTCTTGCCTATTTTTGCTTCAGTATTTGTCCAGCATGATTATGGAGAAAATAGCCAATATGCAGAGAAGGCCAAGAAAGGGAATCTGGCTGAATGAGGGCTCAGCGTTAGGACTTGGGGTGCCTTGAAGGCTACTTCTGCCTCTTCCCAGGTCTGTTCTAGAGGTCTGTATAAACTGCCACCGGGAGGAATCCAACTGCTTACGGCAAATATTACACCTCAAGCAGTGATGTTTGCCTTTTGGTTTTGGTTTTAAAAGCACCCCGTCTAGCTGTAACTCAGAGAGACCCAGGAGTTTAAAGGCGAGACAAAACTCCATCCTTAGCAGACCATTTTTCCATTCTTTCCATTCTTTTATGCGGGATTATGCAAATGGCCACTCCTTTACAATTACAGTTCCTGAAGCAAAAAACAAGACAATCAGTCAGCCGTCTGCCTGGACCAGCAGAGTGCACGGGTCAAACTAGAATGGGGAGGGCATTGGCAGAGCTGCACTCCAGTGGTGGCCATGCCTGTGGGGCTGTGCTTGCCTTCCAAGGGTGGACAGGCGCACCTGTGCCAAGAAGCACAATGGGCAGAATCGCGTGGAGCCTGGCAGCCATTCTAGGTAACAGGGGCATGTTAAATAGCAGAGTGACCTCAGATGCTGACAGGGAGCTGGAAGGCAGCCCAGAGATGTGGGCATGATGGTCCATCAGGTGAAATCGTTGACTTCCAGATACCTTTGGAGAGGGATGGAGAGAGCGAGGACAGGATTGGCATCTGAAGCAGTGGCCCAGTCACATAGAAAGGAGAGCCTGCTTGGCATGGTGGTTGGGACAGCTGACTGATATATGCTGCATATCTCTTTGCCTTCCTGGGTTGGGAGCAGAAGCTGTGGGAGTTCCTTGGAAAAGGGTAATCCCCCTCCCCATATACACATAGATGCCTTCTTAACAATTAAACATTTCTCATTCCAGTCATTCAGCAGAAAGCTGCATTGCAACTCAAGTCAGCCTCCAGTTCTGAAAGAGGCTCTCCTAGTCTTCTGCTCAGGTAGGGCTACAGGACTTAGGCCTCCTTCCATGTTGCTTCCTTCTGTAGCACAGTTGAGAACCTGCAAATTCAACTAGCCAGCTGTTTATCTTGCAGACCTTTTCTGCAAGAGCCTGAGGATTCAGAGGTGGAAGTTCCTCCAGTCTCACAAGACCTTTGGTAGGGATTTTTGGAGATTGCCTCCTCTGTTTCAGATGTTGAGCACAATCTTTGGTGAATTGCAAGTGAAGCTTAAGCTCCTGTGAGTCCACCATATGTTGCTTTATGTTACCGATCAATTCAATGCTTGCTATATTTGACCTGAAGAGTGTTGGGTACAGACATAATGGCAACGAGAGGAGTCACTGTGGCTATCAAGACTAACTCACTGCTTGGTGAGGGGGTCCCTGTTGAATCAGACCTGACAGATGGTGGAACAGCTTCTGCCTAATGGCACCCAGAGAAGGAGGGCCACCCCTTGCCCAAAAAATTGGCTGCACCCTCTTTGGTTCCGCTGAAAATGGGCCTTGCAAGATAGGATCAGGAGGGCTTTCAAAATGGCAGCAACCTCTTGCCTGGAGCTGCAGTGACCATCAGAAGGGAGTCTCTGTGGCAGTTTTTGCTTGGTCATAAACGGGTAGCAGGGACAAGAAAGAAGAGGTGCACGGATGAAAGGGCCAGTCGGGCAGTTGCTTCAGGGAAGATGCTTGCTGCTGCTGCTTCTGGGGTCAATCTCACGACAATGCAGCAGTTGCCATGACAGCCACCGCATCTGTTGCCATGCGCAACAGAGGAAGGGGACAGTGAAATGGCTGCTCTTCCTTTTTTGCCCTCTGAAGATCATCCACCAGATATCCAGCCTGGGAGAGAGGAGGAGGAGGAGGAGGCTGAGGGTGCAAAGCAGCCATCCCGTAGCTGAGCCTCAGGGAGCCACTCCTTAGACTTCGCTGTGGCGGACAGTGGTTCCAACGAAGTCAGTCCGAGAGAGCCCTCTGATGTGCTGGTTAAGGAGCGGGGGAAGGGGGGTCTAAATCCCTCCCCCCCCGACTTTGGCCGCTCGGTGCCTCTTTGCAGAGTTGCTGCCTGGGAAAAATTGGAGAAGAGAGAGTGGTGTCTAGTGCCTGGGAAAAAAGATGGGATAAACGAAGGCCCCCCCGTCAGATAAAGAGGTTCTGGGCAAAATGCAGTAGAAGGAAAGAGACGCATGAAATGCATAAGAGCAGCCAAGACTTTAATGAAGACTGGCCTGTTCAAGGTGTGACTGCAGGTCTGGAAAAAGTGTAACTTGATTCGTAAATCTACCTGTGTTGCCCAAAATGTCAGACAGCAAATCACAAAACGTGTCCTCACAATTTGGATGTATTTTGTGGGTGGCCTTAGTAAATAAACAATTGTTATTAGGCATGGTGATGAAACATCCACGTTCAGGGGTAGTATATCTTCAGCCCTCACTTGCTGCAGAATCACCGCAAGGAGAAAGCTGTTTGTGTCCTATTTTACTGCTGGACCACCTGGGCCGGGTGCCAAGAAATGGGTGTTTCTTGGGTCAATCTTTGGTTTGCAGACAACATTCCTCTCTACGCCCATCTGCATCGCTTGCCGGTGGCTGGGTTGTGGAATGTGCATAAAACAAGCTCTTACGGTCCATGGTGGGTGGCGAAGAAGGAATTGCGATTCTCCGCGCCAGTTGGCCCAACGGCTCCCGGGCACTTTGAGGAACAAACAAGATCTCCTCTCCTGGCCCTTAACTTCCCTGAAGGTCAGAAAAATGTGTGCCTTTCAAGAGAGAAGGGTAAACATAGGAAACGTTGTGTTGTCAGTTCCTTGGCACTGAAAGGAGAGCGTGGAAGAGAAACTGAACCGAGAAGTGGAAATGGCAGTTTAGCAGCTACTTTCCTTTGGCAAAGGGGGCAGGGCAGGGGCCTTCCCAGAACAGGTGGCACTTACCCTCTGTGCCAAAGCCTCCTCTCAATCCCCGAACGTTCAGCTTGCAGGGGGCTGCTGGGCATTTCTCCCAGGGAGCTGTCTCGCCTAAAGATGCCCCCATTCCCTCAGAGGCTGCTTTGCTGGGATGGGGGTGCGAGGAGGAAGCCTGCAACCCTCCAGGCTTTGCCATTGACAGCGTCCCAGGCAGGCACCCTGGCCAGTGGGGAGAAGGCTGCAGGGTCCCCCAAATGTTGGACTTCTCTGCATTTTAGGTCTCTTGCCTCCAGGGCAAAACAGGCTGCCTTCACCCAGGCCATCTCCCAGGGCTGCCTGTTGGGCCCTCCAGCTGGGCATGCTCTTGAGGTCATTGGTTCTCCTTGGACAGCTGCAGCTGAGGAACTGCACTCTGGGGGCAGCAGAGAAGAGCCGGGTTCCTGGACCATGCAAAGCACCCACTGGGTTAATCCGTGGGCCTGTCTTCTCCCGGGGAGGGAGGTGGCACAAATGGAGTCATGGGTCCCTGTGTTCTCCATCTCGGTTGAGGGCTGGTTGGCAGAGTTACCGGGCCTCCTTTCTGGTTCCCGATTCATGCCAATCGTCGGTGAATGAGCCCCACTGAACAGAAGTCATTCACCGGCCCAGGCAACAGGGCCACATCCACCTTCTCAGCTGAGTAAGCTTATGGGGCTGACAGAGCGTCTTTGAAGTGTGAGAGGTCCTCACTGGAGGAATTTGGGATGGGGGGCACAGAAACTGGGGAAAGGCAAATCCTGCGTTCAGCTTAGGAGCTTCTTTGAAAGGTTCTTGCAGGGGAGGGGAGGGGAGGGGAGGGGAGGGGCACCTCTGGGCCCTAACTGTTGCCAAGTGCTGGCCAGGGTGGGAGCCCAGGTTCCGATCTTCCACAGGAGTTTGTCTTTGCTTTCTGAGAAACTTTTTCCCCCTGGAAGTTCAAATGCAACCAGAATTTGCACTTTCTGGGAGGGTTTGCATTGGCGAGTCAATGCACTGAGCATTTTCTCACAAGTCCTGTTGTAGCTCATGGGATTCCTTAGTGAGAAACCTCTGCTCTGCCTCTGAATTACTGCAAGCTGGAAAGTCAAGAACAAGGTCTGCTCAGTCCTGCCTAAGATGGGATCTAGAAGGAGCTCCTGTCCTCCAAGCAGGGAGGCAGCAAACTTTCTTCTGTTCATAGGTGGAGAACTGCCTCTTGTCACCTGGAACCATCCTTAAATAGGCATTGGCTGCAACATCCAGGGCTGCCAGATTGGCCAATGGGGGAAGGCCCTTGATGGAATGACCCTTGGCAGGCAGGACAGGATGAGGCACTCCTGACTCCACAAACTGGGGAGGACCCCAGAAGGAGGCTTGCCTGAGCTGATGGCTGCCTACTGTGCTTCCCATGATCTCTCCTCCTGGAAGAGGATCCTGTGATCGTGGCCCAGCTTTCAGGGCTTCAGAGGCTCCGTCTTTCCCCCAATGGCGCCCCCGAAAGGCCCATGGATCTGCTTTCCCAGGGGAAGGAAGCAGGTCATTTAGGGTTCCTGGGTTCCCAGAAGTGAGAAATCGGTGAGCGAGAGAGCCCGGCAGAGGGTGGCATCCTCAAAGCCTTTTCTCCACCACACTTGCTTAGAAAATTCCTGCCCCCCCGGCTGTGCGAGAGTGTCTGGTAGCTTCTCTTCCCTGTGCCGTTTCCCACAACAACCATGTGCCTCACAAGCCAAAACACAGGAAGGCTCCATGTTGCTTGTCTTATCTAGCAGGGCCAAAGGTGAGCCAGCATTTGGAAGAACGGCTGGCGGAGCCCTTCATATCTGAAGGGAAGAAAATTCCTGTCGTGTGCAGTTCAGCGTACATGCAGTACCCTCTATCCCCCATTACTACAGCTGTGTGTTTCCTGCACACTTCAGCTAACTGATCAGCAAAGAGTTCATCTATTTCCTCTCTGCTGGGTTGGGTGGCCTATACAATTTCAGACAGCTGGCTGTCCAGTCTCTTCTTAAAAGCCTTCAGTGATGACGCCCCACAGCTTCTGAAGGCAAGCTGTTCTACTGATTGTCCTCATGGTTATGAAGTTTCTCCTTAATTCCAGGCTCCTCCTCTCCTTGATTAGTTTCCATCCATTGTTTCTTGTCTTGCTATCTGGTGCTTTGGAAAATAAGTTGACCCCCTCTTCTTCTAAGCACCCCGCGGCCGGATCCCGTGGATCAGGCCTGCAGGGATTGAGATTGACACCTATACCCAGTTCTCGCAAATATTCTTCATGCTTTAGCCTCCAGCCCCCTAATCATCTTTGTTACTCTTCTCTGCACTCTTTCCAGAGTCTCAACATCGTTTTTACATTGTGGTGATCAAAACTGACTGCAGTATTCCAAGTGTGGTCTTACCAAGGCCTTATAAATACTTCATGTGATCTTGATTCTATCTCAAAGCCTAGGATTGCATTGGCTTTTTTGGCAACTGCAGCACATTGCTGGCTCATATTTAAATGATGGTCCACTAGGACTCCAAAATCCCTCTTGCAGCTGCTGCTATTGACCTAATCTATACCTGTACATTTGGTTTTTATTGCCTAAGTATAAAACCTTACTTTTATCTCCATTGAATTTCATTTTGTTAAATAGGGCCTAGTGTTCAAGTCTGTCAAGATCTATCTGGATCTTCAGCCTATCTTCTAGGGCCGTGATGGCGAATCTATGGTACACGTGCTGGAAGTGGCATGCTGAGTCATCTCTCCGGGCCCACAAGCCATCGCCGTTGCTCTTCCAGGTTCCAGCACGCCGGCCAGCTGGTCTTCATGCGTGCGGGAGTGCCGGAAACTGGAAGAGCAGCCACCAGTTCCGGCACATGCATGTGCACTGGCCAGCTAGTTTTTGCGCACGTATGCACACCAGAAACTGGAAGACCAGGTGGCCGGTGCACATGCACATGCCGGAAACCGGAAGATCATCTTCCCGTCATGCGCATGCACCCCAGGCGGCTGCTCTTCCATTTCTGGCACACAAGCGCTTTAGCACTTGGTACTAAAAAGGTTCGCCAACATTGATCTCGGGTGTTGGTTATTCCTGCCAGCTTAGTGTCATCTGCAAATTTGATGAGTTCCCCTTCTATTCCCTCATCACTTAGATGAACATTTATGAAGCTATTGAAGAGTCCTGGGCCTAAGACAGAACCTTGTGGTATCCCGCTGCTTCCTTCCCTCCATGCAGATGTAGTTCCATTGAGGACTGCGTTTGACTAATGTGTGCAGGAATCATACTATAGTAGTCATGGGGGGATTTTAACTACCATGACATCAATTGGGGGACTGAGCCTGCATTTGCTTCCTCTGTGTCCTCTTTTCTATCTGAGTTCCCCTTCCTTTATCTATGGTTTGATTGGTTGTCAAGTGAGTTGCCACCTTGAAGTTGGCAATGCTGCAGTTCAGCCTCAAACAACTAGGTATTTGCTGCCCAAATGCTGAAGATCAGTGTTGCTTTTCTCTGTGTCATTGTTCAGATGGCAAAGCTAATACTGGCTTCATCCTAGAACAATGTGGACTGCTTACTTGGTGTAGGCATTCCTTCTTCATGTTTTTCTCCTGGTGATAGTGAATCACCATTTGGCTCCCTTTTTGTTATGAAATATGCAGCACCTGCAGAAGGAAAGTGGGGACCTTTCACCCCCTGCAGCTTTATAGCCCAGAGTGGGAACATGGCAGAGGGAGGGAGACAGAGGCACCTGAAGACTGTGCCAGGGCAGTAATATGACTTCTCTTTCCAGAAATCACAATGGGGAAGCACAACAGCAAGTTGGCTCCAGAGATGTTGGATGACCTGGTGAGGAGCACTGAATTTAATGAGCAGGAGCTGAAACAATGGTACAAGGGCTTTCTGAAAGACTGTCCCACGGGCATCCTCAACTTGGAGGAATTCCAGCAACTCTACATCAAGGTATGGTATGGAGGGGGGGGGGCAGCTGAGTTGGGGCAGCTTGTTCAACCAGCACGCTCTTGATGTATGAATGTCAGAGCTCTTGGAGTAGCATAAAGGCTGGGAAGCTTGCCTGTCCCATTTTAAGAAGTGTGTTGGTTGTGTCTTATGATGTATGATTTATCACTTTGTTGCTTGTGTGTATACTGAGAGCTTACCCACTGGAGACAAATTTCTTTTGTGTCCAAGCACACTTGACCAATAAAGAACGTTCTGTTCTGTTCTACTTTCCGGGTACTATTGATCTGATGAAGCTCACTTGGATAATGTTGGCTTATCAATGAGGCCTCCCATCTGGAGCTCAAAGTGGTCATTATAGCCATAACACTTAGACTTATATGCTACTTTACAGCCCTCTCTAAGCAGTTTACAGAGCCAGCCTATCTCCCCGAACAATCTGGATCCTCATACCAACCTCGGAAGGATGGAAGGCTGAGTCAACATGAGCCATTCAGAATCGGAACTCCTGGCAGTGGGCAGTGAGTTAGCCCTGCAGTTCTGCATTCTGACCACTGCTCCACGGCTCTTACGTCTTGTATTATGTGCTGTAACATCAGTCCTGTGAGGCAGGAAGGAGTGACTGGCTCAGGATAATCTAGCAAGCTCCTGGTTTACAAGAGAACTTGAGCCCAAGGCTTGGTATACCAGGAATAAATATTTATTTTATTTTTTATTTTATTTTATTTAGATTTATATACCGCCCTTCTCCCCGAGGGGACTCAGGGTGTTGAACAGCCAAAAGTAAAAAACATACATACAAAATTTAAAAGCCAAATAAAACCAAATTAAACACTGGCCCCAACTATTAAAAGCCCAATTAAAATATTAAAACCCCAAATATTAAAATATTTAAATTTTTAAATTATTTTTACCAAAAAAGGGGAGAAATTAGGCCAGGCCTGCCTGATGGA
This sequence comes from Ptyas mucosa, assembly GCA_012654045.1. Classification (NCBI taxonomy): domain Eukaryota; kingdom Metazoa; phylum Chordata; class Lepidosauria; order Squamata; family Colubridae; genus Ptyas; species Ptyas mucosa. Next base: position 12,081,482 of record WNWU01000029.1, read on the forward strand.
ACAGAAAAGTTTTTAGCTCACGGCAGAAGGTGCGAAGGTCCGGGATCATCCGTATCTGCGGGGGAAGTTCGTTCCAGATAGTGGGTGCCCCCACAGAGAAGGCTCTCCCCCTGGGGGCCGCCAGCCGACATTGTTTGGCCGACGGCACCCGGAGGAGCCCCTCTCTGGGAGCGTACCGGTCGGTGGGAGGCTATTGGTGGTAGTAGGCGGTCCCGCAAGTACCCGGGTCCTAAGCCATGGAGTGCTTTAAAGGTAGTAACCAATATCTTGAAGTGTACCCGGAAGACCACCGGGAGCCAGTGCAGCTCGTGCAGGAGAGGAGTAACATGGGAGCGCCACGTCGCTCCCATCACCACCCGCGCTGCCGCACTCTGCGCCAGTTGGAGCCTCCGGGTGCTCCTCAAGGGGAGCCCCATGTAGAGAGCATTACAATAGTCCAGGCGAGAGGTGACGAGGGCATGAGTGACCGTGTGTAAAGAGTCCCGATCCAGAAAGGGACACAACTGTCGAATCAGGCGAACCTGATGAAAAATCCTCCCGGTCACGGCTGTCAGATGCTCTTCTAAAGAGAGCCGTGAGTCCAGGAGAACGCCCAAGTTGCGCGCCCTCTCTGCGGGGGCCAATGATTCGCCTCCGATAGTCAGCGATGGCACCATATTGGGACGTCGGAAACCACAGCCACTCAGTCTTGGATGGGTTGAGTCTGAGCCTGTTCCTCCCCATCCAGATCCGCACGGCCTCCAGGCACCGGGACATCACTTCAAGGGCATCGTTGGGGTGGTCTGGGGTGGAGATGTACAGCTGGGTGTCATCAGCGTACTGATGATATCTCACCCCAAAACCACGAATAATCTCACCCAACGGCTTCACATAAATGTTGAACAGGAGGGGCGAGAGGACCGACCCTTGTGGCACCCCACATATGAGGGGCCTCGGAGTCGATCTCTGCCTCCCTGTCAACACCGACTGCGACCGGTCGGAGAGAAAGGAGGAGAACCACTGCAACACAGTGCTCCCACCCCCAACTCTTCCAACCGGTGCAGCATGATACCATGGTCGATGGTATCAAAAGCCGCTGAAAGAACTAACAGGACCAGGACAGAGGAGCACCCCCTGTCCCGAGCCCTCCAGAGATCATCAACCAACGCGACCAATGCCGTTTCCGTGCTGTACCCGGGCCTGAAGCCTGACTGGAACAGATCCAGATACGTCGTTTCATCCAGGTGCTGGGGAAGCTGTTGCGCAACCACACTCTCGACAACCTTCGCCAAAAAATGAAGGTTGGAGACCGGACGATAATTTACCAACATTGCCGGGTCCAGGGAAGGCTTCTTAAGGAGAGGCCTCACCACCGCCTCTTTCAAGGCGACAGGAAAGTCACCCTCACCCAACGAAGCATTTATAATCCCCTGGAGCCAGCCTCGTGTCACCTCCCGGGAAGTGACTAACCAGGAGGGACACGGGTCCAATAAACAGGTGGTCGCGTTCAGCCTGCCCAGAATCCTGTCCACGTCCTCAGGGGTCACAGGATCAAACTCAGTCCAGATAACATTCTCAAAACCTGCCCCTGTCCCTCCCCCTGAGACTACCCAGTCGGAGTCCAGATCTTCCCGAATCTGAGTGATTTTATCATGCAGATACTGAACAAAATCCTCGGCTCTACCCTCCAAGGGGTCCTCCCGCGCTTCCTGGTGTAGCAGGGAGCGGGTCACCCTAAAGAGGGCGGCCGGGCGATTATCTGATGACGCAATAAGAGCAGCAAAATAGTTACATTTAGCTGCTTTTATCGCCACTAGGTAAGTCCTAATATGGCCGACAGCATATTATAAATAAATCTGGGTTTCATCACTCCTAATCCAACAGATTAGCCATGTCACTATACTGGTTTTGCAAGGGATGGGAATGGGAGGCACTCTTCAAGCCATTTGTGATTTTCTGGAAAGAACCTTAGGAAAAGCAACAAAGGAGAAGTGGTGTTTCTGTGCAGCATTGATTGGGTGAGGTTCTGGAGGGATGGGAGGCTGCTGCTGCTGGGGTATTTGCTGTTTCATCACCTGAGGGTGTCCTGTTGCTGGCAGCAGCTCTTGTGATGACGCCTCTCCCATTTTTCCTCTTGCAGTTTTTCCCCTATGGTGATGCATCCAAGTTTGCCCAGCATGCTTTCCGCACATTTGACAAGAATGGAGATGGGACCATTGACTTCCGGGAGTTCATTTGCGCTCTGTCCGTCACTTCCAGGGGCAGCTTTGAGCAAAAGCTGAATTGGGCCTTTGAGATGTACGACTTGGATGGCGACGGGAAGATCACACGCTTAGAGATGCTAGAGATCATTGAGGTAGCAGATGTTCCCTTGGATGGATTTCAGGCTTGCTTGAATTGGGACAGTGCAGGGGTGGCCAAGCTGAAATCATGTTGCTGAAGTCGCAGCAGATCATCACTCAGAGGAGACACAATTTGCTACGGCTTTATAATGCTTTCCCCCCTTGGGAACCCCCTAAAATAGGCCTGATCAACGTAAAAAAAATCAGGAAAATCAGGGAATCCTTGTGACTCCCAATTCCCCCAAAGTTGTCCTTTCCCAAAGTGAAGATCAGGTAAATGCAATGGTACCATATCTCCCATAGGCTGTTCCCATGCTGGTGGTCCTACCTTCAGGTATCCAGAAGTCTGTGCGTGGTCTTATGGCTGCTCATTGCAGGTGGGGGAGGGGCCAGCAATGTAGGTATTTGGTCTTGTGATCAGCACTGGAAGAAACATTTTCCCCATCTGTCTTTCAGGCTATCTACAAGATGGTGGGTACTGTCATAATGATGCGGATGGATCAAGATGGGCTGACACCCCAGCAGCGGGTTGACAAGATCTTCACCAAGATGGACAAGGATAAAGATGACCAGATCAGCCTGGAAGAGTTTAAGGAGGCAGCCAAGAGCGACCCCTCAATTGTCCTCCTGCTGCAGTGTGACATGCAGAAGTAGAAGGGTTGGGGCTCTGGTCAGCCTGTCCCCTGCCCAGCTGTGCGCTGTCTTTCTTTTCTCTTTAGGGCTGCAAGCCCCCTCTGGAGGGAGGGAGGGAGGCCTGCTGCCTTTGCCCACCTGAGTCTGCAAGTGCCTTTCCCAGCACTTGCGCCACCTGCCCTTCTCGGCACAGCCAGCACGGAGGTCCAGACGATGACCCTCTGGCCAGGTGCTTTAGCCTTTCAGCCAGAAGATGTCCCCCTCGATCCACTGGCTCTGCTCTGGCCTCTGCTTTTCTCCTTGGACAGGAAGTGTTCCCAACACTCTGGCAGCACATTTAACTTCTTATGGGCTGCCTGGATCCGAGTCCCAGATGACTACAGCTACAAGCTCCATTCTCTTAAATTACTAGCTCTTAGGGGTAGAATAAATCTGCACCCCCCTCCCCCTATTGTGTCCCCCACAACAACAAATCTTTACAGATACCCTGTTCGATGGCAGGTCTCGGGCTGTGTTTTCCACTCAGTGTCCTGAGAAGCCCCCCTCCCCCCTCCAGCCCCAAAAGAGATGTTTTTTTCCTCTCCTCCTCCCCCACCACCAATCACTTCTTCACTATAGGAAGAGCCAATAGCAGATGCAACCATTTTTGGCCAGGGGGAGCCTGTGCTTTCTTTTTGGAAATTTTAAAAAAGTTATAACTCCCCCCCCCAACTTTGAGATCAGGGGTCATTCTCCAAACTTGACAACTTTAAAACTTGTGGACTTCAATTCTCAGAATTGAAGAGTTGGCTGCGGCTTTGGCTGGCTGGAGAATTCTGGGAGTTGAAGTTCACAAATCTTAAAGTTGCCAAATTCAGAAACCCCCAGCTTTAGGCCTTTGTTCCCTGCACAAATCTACCCTCTGGATCTCTTAATAATTCCCACCTCCAGCCAGACAAAAGGTCCTGTCTGGGGATGGGGGGGCTGTATTCCCACCTCTCCGTAGAGGTTTGTTTGGGGAGAGCTGGCTGAGATTTCTGCTCTCCATCTTTGGAAGCAGAGGGACACCATTCCCCTCCTCAGTTGACCATTACAGCTCTTGGTAAAAAGTATATTTCTGTACTAATCATATGGAAACGTTTTTGCTTCTGCTAATAATTCATTGTAATAATTAATGGACTAATAGAGGGGGGAGGAAGAGGCACTGACTCTTCCAAAAAGCCAGGGATGGTGCCGAGAACCCCAGTTGACGGAGATTGCAGGCTCCTCAATTTGAGGTCCCCAGAAAGATTGTTCTTGGCTGGGCAGTGTGTTAAAAATAAAATGTTGGTGCAAGTAAAGGGCACCAGAGGGGACTCTTTCAATGAGCCTTGCCAGAGCCTGGGGATTCTGTGGAGGAATGCTCTGTTTGGGGACAGACGTAACCTGTGACAGACATAAATAAGCTGCTTTTTGTTCCTTCCAACTTGCAACCTGGGAACTAGCTGTGCTCCTAAGGTGAAGAGGAAAAGGAGGTGTGTGCTTGCACAGCTGCATGCGTGCACATGTATTCCCCATGGTGGCAGAGAGCACCTGCCATAGCTCTCCAGTGGTTCTGGCAATTCTGATGCCCTTCAACTCTCTATCCCTTCCTCCCCCCCCCCATAACATTTAAGGTTTGCAACTGAGCAGAAGTGCCCTGTTATTGATGCCCTGTGAAATTTAGGGCAAAGTGTGAATTGGCTACTTCAGAAGGCTAAGACGATGGTAACCCCCCTGCACTGAAGTGTCTGGTTAGGATGGCTAAAAGGAAAAAGTACAGAAGCGTCAGGACGAAGGGGGATGACAATTTCAGGCACTCTAAGGAGTGGGGAATGTGCCCCCATCTCACAAAGCAGTGGATGGACTGGGCAAAAAACCCAAGACGGACCACTGTTCCAGGCAGTGGTGGGTCATTTGCTCCTCAGCAGCTTTTGCGGGGTGGGAGATTAGCTGTGGCTTGCCGTGTGAATCAAAGGCCGTGAGTTTGGGTGTGGGAGGAAACAAGCCAGGTTGAATGAGATGGACTTTGTCCAAGCAGAATTCCAGTTAATTGCACTTTTTGTGGTGGGGATGAATTTAAAACGGACGTCTTCGGTTTCTTCTTGGCAGCTCTTTGAGTGGGGCAGAAGAAATGAGGTGGGGTTGGCCTAGAGTCCCAGGAAGGTTTCATGCCACTGCAAGGCACCCACCGTCTGTGCCAAGGCAATCCCTTTGGCTGCCCTGCCCTGCCCTTCCGTGCCCCGTCCTGCACTGAACATTGCTTTTGGAGATAGTCCTATTGCTTATTGTGTTTGTGAGTATTGTACTTGTTTAGGAACTGTGAGGTAGATAGGGGAGTGTGTATGCGTGCACACACGTAAATCTATTTTTATTTAAGTGTTCAAAGGTATCCTCATTCCGGTGGGAGTTTTCAATTTGGTCTCTGAATAAAAGGATGATCAATGGGCCTGGTCTGTCTCTGCGTACCAGGGAGGGGAGGGGAACCCTTGAGGGTCTCCAGTTTCACCTCATGCGTAGCTTGCCTGCCTCTGCGGCTTTCCCAAATGGTTTGCAGTGAGGAAACATGAGGAAACTACAGGAAAAGGGGGTTGCGGGTGAAAGCTGTCAGTATCTGGGAGCAACACATATGCTGGAAAACTAGAGAGGAGGACGGAAGCGTGAAGAGGCGCACAGAGGACCTGCCCCAGGCCTGCCCACCTGAAGCATCCCGGGCGCTCCCACTCCAGTGGCACAGTTCCTTTGGGCCAAGAGCCACATCACAGACACACTAGGGCTGAGCTCCAGCAAGGATTTGGAGCCCGAGCAAAAGCAAGGTTGAATCTACTTCAAAGTAATGCATGTTAATTAAAAGCAGTTGGCATATTTATACTTTTCTGCCATATTAAAAGTCACGGTCGTCCGTGGAGCCTCTGATGTTGGCAACCAGCAGTCGTCCAATTTGGGTGATTTTCCAAAAAGGCAGGAGGGGTTTCTGGAGGATCTGGACTTCAGAGGCTGCCGCTGGCCTCTTTTCCCCCGTGCCTCACTGGCTGCCTACAGAGCAGGCTTGACTACTGGATGCCAACAAGATGGACCAAGGGTCTGTTCCAGCCTTAGCACCTTCCCAATGGGTAGGTTACCCTATAGATAATCCTCGACTTATAACCATTCACTTAGCGACCATTCAAAACTGCAACAGCAAGTGACTTATGACTGATTTTCACATTTACAACTGTTGCAACAGTCCCACAGTCACATGATTGAAATTCGGATGTACCCACCCTGTGGCCGCTTGGCAGTCGACTTATTTATGACGGTTACATTGATGTCCTTTTGGGACAAGCAAAGTCAATGTGGAAGCCAGATTCACTTCACAACCCAACTTAACAACTGTGGTGATTCACTTAACAACTGTGGCAAGAAAGGTCATAAAATGGGGCAAAACTCATTTAACAAATGTTTCGGTTAGCAACAGAAATTGTGGGGTCAATTGCAGTCCTCAATCAAGCAGACTATACTCTGCTCCTGGGGTGTCTGTTGGACAGTGACAGAGGCAAATGGATTGACACCCTGTTGCTTTTTTTTTTTTGTCCTTGCAAGTCCTAAGAGAGGGACAGCAGTCCTGGGGCAGCCTCTTTGCCTAAGAGCTTCATTTGTCAGACCACGCCAGCATCCACGCTGGGCCACAGGCTCTGTGTAAAGCAAAGTGCTTTCAGGGATTTTTTTCAAGGTATAACACAAAGGCAAGAAATGGATTAACTCGGAAACTAAATAAAATCTGGGAACCATCATCCTGTTGGTCAAAATTCTGAGACAAGGACAACACCTTAAATTCTTGAGGTTCACAAAAATGATCCCCCTCATCAGGTTGAACTAAAGTCATGTCATTTGTGGAGTCTGTTTCTTTGACAAGTATTTAAAAGCTGTTAAAGTAATGTGATACCATGTTTTGGCTAGGTTTGTGTAGTATATTTGCTGAATTAACACAAATACCTGGAATCAAGTTTTATCAAACTGGTTCAGTCAACTGGCGCCGTGCCCACCCAATGGACAGTCATGGGCAACACGCAGGTAATTGAGGTGGCAGTGAGCTGTTCCCCTTCCTAAATTGCCTCCAGGGGCCAATCTATCAATTCTGGTGGACCTTTTGACTGGCTACAGGTCTGATGCGGCTGTTTGACATGGGTGGCTGGTGGAAGAGAGGCTGAAGGTTTGATCTGCCTCAGCCCTGGGCCAAAGCTCGCTCGCTCCTGGACTCAACCGTTCAGGTGAGACTCCAAAGTGGGAAAAGGCTGCTGCGTGCCAGATGCATACAGCAGAGGGCAGTTTGGGACCCAAGAGTGAAAGCAAACGTCATTTAGAAAACATTTGTCCAGCCAAGGGCTTGCCCACTGCATCGCTCCTGTTAAGGGGGCAGAAACCTCTTGTGTCTGGGGCTGACTTGATGTGCAGCCAAATGGCAAAGCTAATTTTGGGAATGAGTGAATGAAAATGGACAGACTGCCCTTAGAAATCCACATTGTTGCTCTGCCCTCCTAAAGCAGCAATTTCAAACAAACACAAACTGTCCACCAACTGAGTCAGACTAGCCTTGCTGCCCCTGAGTGGCCCTTTGGGGGTCACTCTCTCAGTCCCAAGAGACTCTCTCCCCAAACCAGCTCGAAGTGTCCTGCTTTCCCCTGAATCCTTGCTGTGACGCCTTTCCTCCCATCTTCAGGAGAAGCTTGGCCTTTCCTGCCTGAGGAACCCTCGGCTGAGTCTGCCTTGCAGGCATTTGGGGGGGGGGGGGTAACCTGGAGGCTCCAGCTGAAGCTGCCAAAGGACAGCAAAATATGCCCAGTGCCAATGTGGTGTTCCAGAGAAATTCCGCTTCCCAGTAAGAGCCACTTGTTCCTTAAAAGGTTTGTTGGGCTTTTGTCCCACTTTTTCTCCAAGGCAGGTTCCATGAGGATTTCCCTTTGTTTTCGGCACAAGCAGCACCTTGCCAGGAGCACTAGGTGAGCACCTAGAATTCCCCGGGGGGGGGAAGCTGTGTGCAGGACTGCACCAGCTGTAGCTGTTGCTTGTGGATGCCAGAGTCACCTTGGGTAAAGTGGGTTACAAATGCAGAACGAGTGAGAGGAAAGCACCCAGTGCTACACCATCCTGGCCCCCTGGGCAAGGGTGTGGGAAAGAGAGGGAGACAGCTGAAAGCATGGCAGGAGCCACTGAGCCAGCGAGTTAAATGGACGCTTGGGGAAGCCTCCCTCGGACTAAAATGAAGCAGGTGAATCAGTGGTGGGATGCAAATTTTTCCACTACCGGTTCTGTGGGCGTGGCCTGGTGGGTCATGTGACTGAGTGGGTGTGGCCAACTTTACATCACTTACGCCAATGGTTCTCAACCTTCCTAATGCCGCGACCCTTTAATACAGTTCCTCGTGTTGTGGTGACCCCCAACCATAAAATTATTTTCGTTGCTACTTCATAACTGTAATTTTTTACTACTAGTTCTGTGGGCGTGACTTATTTTGTGGGCGTGGCTTGGAGGTCATGTGACTGGGTGGGCAGGGCTAGCTGGTCATGTGACTGGTGGCCATGGCTATGTGTATAGGGACTTCTTAGAGGGCTGAAAAAAGTGGTTTCTGACAGGTCCTCGCACTTTTTACCGGTCTTTGCACTTATGACTGGTCATCATTTATGCCCATTGTAGCATTCTTAACAACCGTGTCACTCATTTCACAACTACTTCTCTTCACTATGGTGACAAGATAGGGCAAAAAAGTAAAATGTGAGGACAGTTGTAAGTTCGAGGACTAGTCAAAAGTGCAAGGACCAGTCAAAAATAACTTTTTCAGCCCTCTGAGTAGTCCATGTGCATAAAAGGATACAGCAATAGAGAGGGATGAAGGAAGGGAAGGGAATTTAGAGTAGGAGTGAGGGTAAGAGGGAGGAAGAGAGGAGAAGGAGAAAGGAAGAGGAAGTAGGGAGGAGAAAAAGAGGGGGGAAGAGAAAGTAAGAAGGAAAAAAAGAGAGAGGTGGTAGGTTTGAGGAGAAAGATTGCTGTACAATACAAAAGATGAAAGGGAAGAAAACCAACCCCAAACAAATATAAAGATATTAAGATAAAGAATGAATTGTTAAACTTTAAAGAATAAAAGAGAACAAATATGAATAAATAGCAATAATTAGAAACACACATACAAACATACAATGTATTTTCTTTGAACAGAGTATTTGGCTGGTTCACAAATTTAAACAGTGTTTAGTCATTTCAATTAAATTTACAATTTCTATATTCCCTTTTTGCCATATTTATTCCTCATCTATTTTTTTAAAAAACAATATTATCCTTCATCCTCATCTCTAATCTTAATCAAATTCAATGTTTCCCTTCTATTCTATATTATACCCCTTCGCATTGTCATCTATTTTTATATCCATCCTCACATTGGTTAATTATGTAATTATGTAATACAATTGTTTAATACAAATTCAACATTTTAATATAAATCAATTAGTTATATAACTATCTTTTTTGTATATTAATCAATATGAACATGAATATTCCAATTATTTCCATGCAATCCAATTTCTTACAAATCATTTAATTATATTTACCAATAATAATAAACCAAATAATTTCCCCCATATATTCCTCCAAACCACAACTTAACCATTTCTGCTTTCAACACAATATACAATTAATAGTATCTCAATTATTACAATTCCCTAGTTAAATAGAGCTTTTTTTCTTTTCTTTTTTAAAATCTTGAACCTCCTTTTTTGCTCTAAGTTTCCCATTGTTTGCAGCTTTGCACCTACCTTTTTTGGTGAGGAAAAAGAAAAAGAAATCTCTCTCTGCCTCATTTTGTCACGTTGCAGCAAAGACCCTGCTTTACTTCCAGTTTCGCTTTTCAGCATAGCTGGGGGAGGGGGAAATCTGCACCTCTTTGCAGCTAGCAACAGAGCCCTGCACAAAACAGCTGAGAGCAAATCAGCTGAGAGTCGGGAGGCTGATCAAATCAAGTTATGGTAATTAACCTATGCTGAAACTGAAAGGGTTTTTTTTTCTATTTTTGCAGGCACCGATCTACTCATTTGTTTTCTTTTAACACTGATCAGCTGTAGGGCGGCCCTTTGATGCCCCACTGCAAGAATTTAAACAGTTTTTTTGCCTTTAGCCATCAGCTGGGACTCAGGAGGCAGCAATAGATTGGGAGTGGGCGGGGTAAGCGAATGGCGACCGGCGATCCAACAGAGGCAGAGGGTGAGGGTGAGTGAAGGCATGGGGGGGGATGAGAGAGGTCTTTGGCGACCCCTGTGAAATGGCCATTCGACCCCCAAAGGGGTCACGACCCCCAGGTTGAGAACCGCTGACTTACGCCCATGCCCATGCAGTCATATGACCCCCCCACCAAGCCACGCCCACAGAACCCCGTAGGAAAAATTTTTTCCTCTTTTTTGGTGCGACTGCGAGAAGCCTCCCAGCCGCTGCCTCTTTGAGAGCTGCTTTGTGGCTGTGGTAGCTGGCTGGAGGCCACCAAAAACTACCAGAGGTCTCAAATGGGCTGAAAAAGCCACTGCAGTGCCATCGCCGTCCTGTTGAAGAAATGTGTCATGCTTAAGGGAGAGTGGGCAGTGAGCGGGCAGTGGCTCTGGGGCAAGGCCAGAGCTGGGGAATCGCACATCCCCTGACCGAGCCGAGGTGCCCGGTGAGTGGGTGGAGCTCTGGGGCAAGGCCAGAGCTGGGGAATCGCACATTCCCCAACCCAGTTGAGGCGGATGTCAAGCAGGTGGTGGCTCCAGACCGGAGCTGGGGAACTGCGTGTTCCCTGACCCAGCCGAGGCACATCCCTGGGACCCCGGCCCCCAACCCAAGGTGAAGGGTGAGTGGGCAGCATGCATTGCTTACCTTTGGTGAGCTGAGCTGAGCGGGCATCAGCGAGGTGACTGGTGAGGCGATTAGCTGGGCTGCGTGGCAAAGGCAACATATATAGGGTGGCAGTGGGTGGAACGAGCATTGAGCGACCGGAAGGGTCGAGAGAGGGGCGACTGGGCAGCCAGAAGTCGCTACCGGTTCAGTGACCCAGGCCAAATTGCTGCTACCTGTTTGCCCAAACTGGTGGGAACTGGCTGAATACCATCTCTGAGGAGAATCCTTATCCTTCTAAGCAATTGGATTTTGGACTGCTGTAACTAAAGCACTGCTTTTCTCCAGCCAATTACCAAGGGCTCATTTTCAGCACGTGCAATTAATTTCTCTTAATGGCTTATTAAGCAATTGTGGTCACATTTAGACTCAGGTCTTTCAACTGGATTAGACCAAAACCCTATCAGGTTCACTTTTTAATCGCAATTGACCACATGCTTTTGGAAAAGGAACAAGTGGAGCATATGGAGCCTGGCATCCTTCCTCCTGAATGCGGTTGACGTCAGGAGCCTTGGCTAGCCTGTGGCAAGTGGACATCAGTCAATCAAGGGATGGCAGGGCTGGGCACTTTGTACCAGGAAGATTCCAGCAAGAGAAGAGGGTGGGAGAGGGGTGCAAGCCTGGGAATGCCTCTCCTCTCAGGAATAATGGGGGGAGAGGGCAAAGAATGGAAGAATGCAAATAATTTGTAAAAGTGAACCTTTAAAAAACCCCTTTTTAGTTATGTAATAAGGGTCAATTTGTTCCACTCTTTGTGTTAACCACATCTCTGTCCCCCCCCACTCCACCCAAAAAAGACATTTGTTTCTGATAACAGAGCAACATAAAAGATCCCTACAATCAGGAAGTGATGCAAGACCTCCTCTTCCAGGAATGGGTGCAAATCTTGGCCCCTATTGGTGGCCACTGATCCCTGGGGGCCCCTGCCTGATCTGAGAGGGTCTCCTTTCAGCACACAGCGTGCCATTTTATGCGGTCTTTGCCATGAATGTGGGCATTCTGCCCAGATAAGTCTCCTCTCCCAGGCTCTTTTAAGTCCAGACTCCTTTTGGCCAAGACAGGGGAGCCCGCCTTCTGGGGCAGCGCGCGCTGGGTGTCCTGCCCCTCCGTCCCCACCCTGAGTGGGGCTGCCCACAGATTGAGGAAAGGAAGCCGGGAAGGTGGGAGGACTTGGGCAGCTGCCGGGACAGTCGCTTTGGGAGCGAGAGCGCCCAGGAGGTTCACGGGGTCCCTTATAAAGAGCGCGCTCTGAGCGACACTGACACACAACACACAACACCCACGCAGCGGCTCGTCTGCCTCCTCTCCTGCGCACCGACCGCTGCACTCCCGTCGGATTCGGACTCTGCCTCCCTTTGCAGCCGGCAGAGGCGGCGGCTGGCTCCTTTTGCAGCTGAACTGGGCTCTTGGGCAGAAGGAAAGCAACCGGCCAGCTGGCTGCATCTTCGCCTGCTCCTGGACGGGTAGAGGGAATGCGCCATGGAGCCCACTGGATCCGGATGCCCGGAAAGCAGAGGGCAGCCAAAACAAGCGAGTTTGGAGGATGCCAAGGCCTTTTACGAAAACCTCTCTCCCAAAAAGAAGCCCAAATCAGTAAGAAAGATCGGTTTTCCTGCGGGGGGTAGGTGGGGGAAGGAAGGCTTACTTGTTTGCATGCAGGGCACTTGTGATGCTGGTCTGGCGAGAGGCAGCGTGAAATGCCAGGGCAAGTGAAAGAATCCGTGGAGTCTCTGCAGCCGACCTTGGCTCTAAAGGGGGGCATTTAGCACTGTTAAGGATGAGAGAGGTGGCTGCTTTTGAGGCTCAGAGATGCTTTCTGAATAGACGGCACTGGTCTGCAGAATTGGCCCTGTTTTCCCAGGGAAGCACTGCTCTTGCTTGCAAAATTGCTCCCCCCCCACCCCGCAGGAACCTGAGATAGAAAGGAGGAGGAGGAGCATTCCTTCCTTGTGGGGGCCGAGATCTCTCTGCTGCTCAGTTCTCTGGCTACTTCTGTGTTTCATTGGCAACGGCAGGACCCTGTGTGAGAAGGAGGGGGCTGCAGGCCACCATCTCCCACCTCAAATGCAATTTAGATGCTTCCCTTGCAAGAAACTTTAGTGAAAAGTCTGGTTTTATTCTTTAATGATAATATTAATATTGCTCTTCTTGAGCAGCATCTTTAAAATTCAATATTCCCAGCAACATGTGAAACCAACCCTCCCTAGCCAGAAAGAAAAACGCCACCCCAGAGTCCCTTGAGCCGCGGTAAATGGTTCAGTTCTCTCGTATGATGATTGGACTGAGATTTCATGCTGGGTTTTGCTGTGAAGTTCTGCCCAGAGTCAGCCCTGCAAGGGGTCCCTCCTTACTTGCAGAGATAGACCTGGCCCCACTCAATCAAGCAACCTGGCCCACTTCTTTTCAAATAGGCAATGCTCACTGAGGAACAATTACTCTCACTCCCCAGCCCCACTGTTGTCCCCAATTCGGGTCTGAGCCTGGTGCAGAGGCGAATGAAGGATGCCAGACACAAAGTACATGTTTTGATTGGTTTTTATTGGGGTAGCCCAAGGAAAAGGGCTCCTGGCCAAAATGCCAAGAGAGACAAGAACAAAGGTTTATACATTTTCACTAAAGAAGAAGGCAGGACAAGGCGATGATAAGAAATACCATCTAATAAACATTTTAGTAATAATTCTACAATTTGTTCTATTGGTCTCTAGCTGTCCCTATTCCTAAGCCTTGGCTAATGAATATCCCGGGAATTATCTAATACACATTTTATTTGCTGCAGGCCATCTCTATTCCTAACTTTAAGCTGAGGTCTGCAAGTTGCCTAACTCTTTGTTACTTTTATCAGCTAACTACCCAGAATTGTTACAAGCTTTACACCTGCATATTTCTTGTGAATAAGCAGTCTTTGTTCTTGTCAGACAGTCTCCACAGTTCCAGGCCTCCTGATTTATTTTCAAGTGCGTGTCATGATCTGGCTTTATTTTAGCAGACAATCCATCACCACCATCTCACTGATGCTTGTAATGTCCAACAAACTAGCATTGGTTGAAGGGCTGCCCATCTCCATTCTGCAAGGGAGCCTCTTCCAGGTAGCCCCTTGATCTGTAACTTCTTGGAAATCTGGGATATCCATGACCTGCTTCCCCCAGATCAAGGGTCTCCAAACTGGGCAACTTTAGGATTTATGGACTTCAACTCCCAGAATTCCCCAGCCAGCAAAACAAAATTCTGGGAGTTGAAGTCCACAAATCCTAAAGTTGCCAAAGGTGGAGAGCCCTGCCCCAGATCATGCACTAACTTCCCCATTGCTGAATCGTGAGGAGAGGGGAAGCTTCAGAACCCGAGAGGCTGTTGAATCAAATCTGTTGACGTCCGCTGCCCTCCTTTATCCTTTTTGCTAGCTGGACACAAGCATTAGTATCTGCCATCTCTTATAAAGCTTACAGAACGGACAGTCATGCCCCAAAGCCCTGAAATTCCTACAGGGACACACTGTACACACATGTACAGAAATATTGCTGGCCCTCAGTCCAAGAGGAAAAGGATTTCAAGGAGAAACAATAATAATGATATCTGCAGAAATGGGGCACATTCTGCTTCTATGCTCAACCTCAGCCTTAGGGAGAACATCCGATCTTTATGGGGAGAAAGTGGTTTGTGATGTCCAAGCAGCAACAGGGCCTTTAGCTGACCTTGCAGGTGGCAAAACACGCGTTGCAACACAGGGTCTGCCTGAATGATGGGAGTCCTTAGTGAGCAAGTGGCACATGAAGGCATCCTAAGTCAGCTGAAAAAACAGGAGCTTTTCTTTTCCTTCCAGGAGGTGAAGCCAGCTTTCCCATCCTAGTCACTCAGTTAGACTCACTGAATAAACCATACTTAACTGGGTTTCCACAACCTACTAAATCCTAAAACATGTTTTGCTAACCATGATAGTTTCATTCACACCAAACAGCAGGTCAGACTAACCATACAATAATGTCCAGTGTGTGATAGTGATGGTGGAAATGGAGTCTTGCTAGTGGGGACCCTTTTAGAGGCTTCTTCATATCATAAGTTTATTTCATATCATAAGTTTATTTGTCAAGCATATATAAGATAACAGGTAAAAGTATAAACATAATTTGAATACATGAAAAGAGTAAGTAAAAAGGAATATTAGGACAGGGATGGTAGGAACGCTGGTGCACTTATGCACGCCCCTTCACCCCCAAAACCCAGCCACCATCCTGGCACTTGGGAATGGGCTACTGGAGGGACCCAGGAAGCTTCCCCAGCAATGCTGGTGGACAGCGGGGAGTTCTCCAAAGCTTTTTTAGAACGCCAGAAATAGGGAGCAGCAGAAAGCTGGAACTGCAGGGCTGGCCAGGAAAAAAGGCAAAGTGGCTGCCAGGCTCAGACAACACCCACCCTAGAAATGGAGGATGCTTGCTGTGGTTTAGCATGTACTGTAACATGAGACCAGCCATAAAGCAGAACGTATGACTTAACATGCCATGGGAAAGCAGATACAGTCAACGAATCACCCAGCCAAAGTGGAGGCAGGCCTGGAATAAGGCAGAGAAGCCTTCAAGTCCTACCTGAGAACTGAGAGCCTTGCTGGCGCAGCAGATTAAAGTACTGCCTGTAATTACTGCAAGTTCGAATCTCACCAGGCTCAAGGTTGACTCAGCCTTCCATCCTTTCTAAGGTAGGTAAAATGAGGACCCAGATTGTAGGGGCAATAAGCTGACTTTGTATAAAAAAGAACACCGCTTGGAGGGGCCAAAAGCCCTACTAAGCAGGTATATACAAAAGTATGAAGGCTATTGCTTAACGCATTGTAAGCCACCCTGAGTCTCTGGAGAAGGGCGGCATATAAATCGAACCAATAAATAAATAAATAAATAAATAAACTGAAGTTGCCCTCTTCCTTCTCCAGCCCTTTAAACTCCGCAGGGCTTGGGGGTGGCGGCTTCTCTCTGTCCGGTGGGATCTGCCAATTTCTGCCAGTAAATTTAGGGCTGACCTCCCCCCATATTCCTACCCTATACCTGCCCAACAAGCATTCTCATGCATCGTGCCCTCCTGGTGAGGTTCCCCCTTCTGTCCTTTTGCCTCCGTAGACACTCCTGGGTAGACTGGTAAAGCTTCTTGTCCAGGAGGCAATCCGCAAGTGCCGCACTCAGCCAGCATTTGGAAGGTGCACTAAGTTCTGCCTTGGCAGCAGCCGGTGTCAGAACAAAGAAGCTGGGATGTTCAGATACACTTGGATCTTGCTTTATTTTTCCGGGGCAAGCAGCGAGTAGCGTTCAGAAACTGCTTCATCATCTATTGAATATTGGGGTTTGCACAACAATGTTTGTCCGAGAGAACCATTTAATCCCAAACAATCCTGGCACTGTTAGGGTTAAAAGTCCCCAGCCCTACATTAACTAGGTTGCATTGTTTGCATGGCATGCAAACCGTGTCTTTGACCCAAAGAAGGATATTTTGTGGCCCACGGCCAGTAGGTCAAATCCAACCTGAAGAATTTGTACAATGCATGAGTGAAGCCATTGGTTGCTTTCACAGATTCCACTAAACCTAGGTTTGTTTATGTCATGGTTGCATTCATGCAGTGCACTCAACTAGACATCATTCTTTACCAACCTATGATAGCTGATTAAGACTACTGTTCAGTAAAGCCAAAATAAAATGCATGGTATAAACGAGGTCTCAGCCTTTGACTCTCAATTGTGCACCTTCCTGAGAGTTTTGGGCCAGGAATCTCTTCTTCTGGGCGGTCACCTTTGCCGGTCTTAGAGGGACTTTGGCTCTTCAGATTGGAAAGATGCCATAGCCAGCCTTGTCCACAACAAGCTGCTCCTTTGAAGGACAACACTTCCTGGAATTAATCAGCGGCACTTCTCTGCTTGCACAGCTCACCATCAGCAGGCTGGACACGCAGCTCACTGAGTCCCTAAGTGGCAGTCATGTGTGGCATTTCCACCTGGCAGCTTCCTGGTGTGAAATTGCTGAAGGTTGGCAGGAACAATGGCCTTCCCTTCCATCCAGTTCTTCTGGCCTTGTTGGGAGTGAGAAGCTGCTTCAAGGGGAAGGGGACCCTGGGGCCAGGGAGGAAGAGAGGGAGAGCCTTTCAACTGGGAGGGAGCTGCCTGTCCCCCTCCCCTTACTAAATTTTGTTTCTTTATTATTAAACTTCTATGCTGTCTATTTCACCAAGGTGACTCTAGGGGGCTTATAGTCATGCAATTAAAATATCATGTAAAACATTAAAACAATAAATAAGAACCATACATTTAAAATTCAAATAACTAAGATGGAGAGGAAGGGTGTGGGGAGGAGGTGGGATCATCAGACTAATCCATCAACCACCTCCAAGATGCCCCTTTGCCCTTGCCAGGCCAGGCCAGCTGGCAGGGCCAGGTCTTCAAGCCCTCTTGGAAGGCCAGAAGTGAGGATCTCACCTGGGGCGGGGGTGGGGGGAGGGGAGGATGCTTCAAGTCCACATTGCTTGAACTGAGGCCTCCATGCCAGGCGGGCCTGAGTGCCTCAGCAATGAAGAAAGGGCTTTAGATGTTAAAACCAGCACACACACACACTTATTTTTCATTATTATTAATTAACTGTAAGGCTAAGCAAATCTATTTAATTTCTGAAGAAATTATTCCTTTTGAAATTGCAAGAGCCCAAAGGCAGCTTACAAACATTAATAAAACAGATAGATGCAATGAAATCAAAATACATTAAAAAAAATGCCAAGTCCATGGGGACTCCTGACAGCAAACGTTTTAAGGCAAGGAGCAAGGAGCAACAGCACTTAGACTTATATACCGCTTCATAGTGCTTTTACAACCCTCTCTAAGTGGTTTACAGAGTCAGCATATTTCCCCCCAACAATCTGGGTGCTCATTTAAAAAAAAATAATTATTATTGAGTATTTTACTTTTTAAAACCAAATGCACAATAGCAAAAGAAGTCAAGAGAGAAAAACAAAAAACAAAAACACGCACATCAGACATTAAAATACAATACTAACAACAAATATATACAATTGTACAACTTTCTGCATCGACTTTGTCTTTAATCTTAGCTTTTATCCTCCCGCTCCTTCTCTTTATTTTTAAATATTCATAATTAACTTTTGTTAGCAGGATCATTATTTACATTTATATCCAGTATGTTAATATCCAGTTTCACTTTATATTCTTATTTCTTAATTTAATTTCCAACCATGTATAAAACCTATTCCACACTTTATAATAATCCGAATCTTCTCTTTCTTTAATCTCCATCGTTAATTTATCCATTTCAACGCATTTGAGGATTTTCTTTATTATTGTTTCTTCCGATGGTGTATTGGTCGACATCCACATTTGCGCTAGAGTAATTCTGGCTGCCATTAGAATATGCAATATAATATAATAGAAGCTTTTTTCCATTTTTCTAGCAATCATTCCTAGGAGGAACATCTCTGGTTTAAAATCTATCTTTTGGAGTGTAATCTCTTCCAACCATCCTTTAATTTTATACAAAAATTTCCTCACCTTAGGGCACATCCACCACATGTGGTAGTATGTCCCTAGTTTGTGACCGCATCTCCAACATTAGGGTGATAAATTGGGGTACATTTTTACCAGTTTCGCTGGTGCTAAATGCCACCTATAAAACATTTTATAGCTGTTTTCTTTGTATGATACTGCCATAGTCAATTTATAATTTTTCTCCCACAATTTTTCCCATTTATCCAATTCTATGGTATGTCCGAAATTACTAGCCGAACTTATCATCGTTTCCTTTACTGTTTCTTCTTCCAATTTGTATCCTAATAGGTAATTATAGATATTTTAATCATTTTTCTTCCCGATCCTAATATTAATTTAGGATTGGACTAATTAATTTAGTCCAGCAGGCTGGCCTGGACTAACCTCTTCTAAAATTGCTCTTATATTTTTAAATCTTAATCTCATAAATTTAGAGTTTTAATTTTAGGTTTAAGACCAAATTATTTAATTGTATTTTAATCAATTCTTTAAAATATTTGTATTATATGTATTTTATCATTTGTCTGTACACCGCCCTGAGTCCCCCGGGAGTAGAGCGGTATATAAATATAATATAATAATAATAATAATAATAATAATAATAATAATAATAATAATTTATCTAATTCCAATTGTTTCCTGTTTGTGCCAAATTGTTCCTTATCTTTTTTAAATCTAGTTTTGATTTGTAAATATGGCCACCACTCCAAATTTATTCCTTGTTTTTTCAAATCTTGTATTGATTTTAATTCTCCTTTTGTGTCTAATAAATCTGCGTATCTCACCATTTTATCTAGGTCTGTGGTATTTGGATGTATCATTGCTTCCACTGTAGACAACCAAACTGGGACTTTTATATAATGATTCTTTTTAATCTTTTCCCATACTCTCAGTAGTGCATCCCTTACCTTATGACAGTGACGGCGAACCTTTTTGCCATCGTGAGCCAAAAGTGGGGGGAGCACGGTGGGGTCACATGCCCGTGTGCCCACATCCATAATTCTATGCGCCCTGCCCCCCCTGTGCTCCCCCCACTTTTGGCACGTGATGGCCCGGTGGGCCCAGTAGGCCCGTTTTTTGCTCTCCCCAGGCTCCAGAGCCTTTCTAGGAGCCTGGGGAGGGCAAAAGCAGCCTTCCCCACGCCCCCAGAGGCCTTCCGGAGGCTGGAAACAGTATGTTTCCTGACTTCTGGTAGGCCCAGAAGGCCCGAAAATCAGCTGGCTGGCGCACGCATGCATGCCGGAGCTGAGCTCACTTGCCCACCGATATGGCTCCACGTGCCACCTGTGACACCCATGCCATAGGTTCGCCATCACAGCCTTATGACATTGAAAATAAGTCTATGATTTATTTTTCCCATCTCATAAAAAGCCATGCCAACTGAGTTGAAGGTCATGGCTTTCTATCGTTAATATCCTCTTATTTTTAAGTTGTATCCAATATTTGAGCCATGTTAGGGATGCCGCTTGATAGTAAAGTTCCCATTCTGGTAAACCGAAACCTCTTTTTTTCCTACTATCTTGCAATAATTTGAATTTTATGCGTGGTTTTTCCCCTGACCATATGAATTTCTATGTCAATTTATTCAGTTGTTCAAAAAAAAATTTCCCTAATGTTATTGGTACTGTTTGAAATAAATATAGTAACTTGGGCAATATGTTCATTTTTATCGTTGAAATTTTGCCAATTAATGATATTGGTAATTTAGTCTAGTTATCCAAATCTTTTTGTATTTGTTTATGTTTATTTGATTTTTTATACCGTCCTTCTCCTTCCGGACTCTGGGCGGTGAACAGCCAACTAAAAACATTGTATACAAAAGTTAAAATAATTTTAAAAATAATTTATAAAATTTGGCCCATAATTTAAAACATTTCAATTTAAAATCAGTATCAAACTGTTCTGTCCCCGTCCTCCACACGCACAAACCCACACAGCCAGTCAAGGGTTAAATAATTGGCAAACACAAGCATTCCGTTATCAGAGGCTTGACAGCTCTACAGGAACCGGCTGCCAAGTTCTTTACTATAACAAGAGGGGGGGTGTTCCTCCACCAGATAACAAATGCAATACACACCGGCTGGGAAAAAACAGTCCAATTCACAATCCTTCAGCAGACTGAGGCTTTGCACCAAAGAAGCTTCACAGAATCTAAACGGCCACCCCCCTCCTTTATATAGCCTGTGGGGTGTGGTCCAGTGACTCAGCTTAATCTCTGGCATGCCGCCTCCTCTGCTGTGATCGTTTAGCACGCTGACGCTGATGTGGATCCAGCCATAACTTGTCTCCCTCATCACTCTCCGACCGATCGGAGACACCTGGCTCCTGGCCAATCTCCTCTCCTTCGGCTGACACCTGAGGAATTGTCAGAGAGGAGGGGCCGGGGGAGGGAGGCCTGGCCGGCTCCTCTCCTTCATGTTTGGAGCCTTCTTCCTCCGATACGATGGGCTCGGGGGTCGGAGCCACAACACAAACTTTAAAACCAACATGGAGTCAGGCCAGCCCGGCTAACTGAAAATAGTAAGTTTTAAGGGCCTGACAAAAAGTCCGAAGGTCTGGGATCACTTGTATCTCTGGGGGTAGATCGTTCCAGAGGGTGGGCGCCACCACAGAGAAGGCTCTCCCCCTGGGGGTCGCCAGCCAACATTGTCTGGCTGACGGCACCCTGAGGAGGCCCTCTCTGTGGGAGCGAACTGGCCGGTGGGAGGCAATTGGTGGCAGAAGGCGGTCCCATAAGTACCCCGGCCCTAAGCCATGGAGCACTTTAAAGGTGGTTACCAACACCTTGAAGCACACCCGGAAGTCCACTGGAAGCCAATGCAGCTCACGCAGGAGAGATGTCACATGGGACCGCCCCGTCGCTCCCATAATCCCCCGCGCGGCTGCATTCTGCACCAATTGGAGCCTCCGGGTGCACCCCAAGAGGAGCCTCATGTAGAGAGCGTTACAATAGTCCAGACGAGAAGTGACGAGTGCTTGAATGACCGTGCGTAGGGAGTCCTGATCTAGAAAGGGACGCAACTGGTGTATCAGGCAAACCTGATAGAAAGCCCCCCTGGCCACGGCCATCATATGCTTTTCTAAAGACAGCCGTGAGTCCAGGAGGATGCCCAAGTTGCGAGCCCTTTCTGTGGGGGCCAGTGATTCACCCCCAATAACCAGCGATGGCACCAGCTGGCTATACTGGGACGCCGGCAGCCACAGCCACTCGGTCTTGGACGGGTTGAGTTGAAGCCTGTTTCTCCCCATCTAGACCCGCACGGTGTCCAGGCACTGGGACGTCACTTCCAAGGTATCGTTGGGATGGTCTGGGGTGTCATCACCCCAGTCCACTCGGTGTCATCAGAATACTGATGGAACTCCACCCCAAAACCACAGATGATCTCACCCAGCGGCTTCACATAAATGTTGAACAGGAGGGGCAAGAGGACCGACCCTTGTGGCACCCCACAAACAAGGCGCCTCGGGGTTGACCGCTGCCCCCCTGTCAACACAGATTGCAACCGGTCAGAGAGATAGGAGGAGAACCACCGCAAAATGCCCCCCACCCCTAGTCCCTCCAACCGGCGCAACATAATACCATGGTCAATGGTTCCATCGGCTTCCAGTGGACTTCCGGCAGCCACCAGGTCTTCAGCCGAGTCGTGAGCCAGAATCTCGGGAAATGGCCCAAGCTCCATCTGGAACCTATCAGGATCCATCAGGCGCCTGGGGCGGAACCACCTGGTCAGTTCCGCCTCCCTGTGGCGGGGTGCGGCAGTCAGAAAGTCAAGTCGAAGGAGTGAGTGGTCAGACCATGACAAGGGTTCAATACCTATATCCCCTGTATCAAAACCACTCAACCACTGACCAGAGATGAAAACTAAATCCAGAGTGTGTCCACCTATATGAGTAGGGCTATGAATTACTTGAGTCAGGTCCATGGCCGTCATGGAAGCCATGAACTCCCGAGCTACCTCAGACGTTTCACCGATAGATGGCAGGTTAAAATCCCCCATGACCAGAAGTCTGGGGGTATCGACCGCCACCCTGGCTATGACGTTGAGGAGCTCAGGCAGGGTCGTTGCCACATGGCAGGGAGCCAGGTACGTGACCAACAAATCCATCTGCACCCCACGACCCCACTTCACAAAAAGGGACTCACATCTGGCTATCTGAGGTATAGTGGCTCCCTCGGATCAAGACCTTCCTTTATAATAACCACCCCTGCCCTGAAATGCGTGGAAGCCTGGTGGGCACATATCCACAAGGGGAACCCCCACTTCATGGCCCAACCAGGTCTCCGTAATAACTGCCAGGTGCGCTCCCCCCTCTTGAATAAGGTCACAAATGAGGGGGGGCTTATTTACTACGGACCTGGCATTGCATAACAACAGCCGGAGACTCGGGCCCTGAGATTCTGAGCAACCTGGGGAACAGGACGAGTTAAGGGGACCGGGGCATGCAATCGCTCGAAGGTAGCGAGTGCGTGCCCCCGCCACACGATGTGGCCCCCTGCTCCCACCATATCTGCCCCTCCCACTCAGCGTATTAATAGAAAAGCCCTCAATAGAGGGCATTCTAATAGCCCTCTATTTGTAATAGGAGTGTATCGTAATTGTCCCTCTTTATGGTAGTACACTTTTCTGATAACCAAATTCCCAAGTATTTAATTTTATTTGACCTCGAGATTCCCAGTTCCTCCTCTAGTTGTTTACTCTGTCTGTTGCTTAAATTCGTAGTAAATATTTTAGTTTTGTCTTTATTCATTTTAAATCCTGCTATTGCGCCAAATTGGTTTATGTCTTGTAGTAAAATAGATCCAGATTCTAAAGGTTCCTCAATAATAAATGCCAGATCATCTCCGAATGCTTGGACCTTGTATTCCTGTGACTTAATTTTTAATCCCTTTATTTCCGAATTATCTCTAATTTGGGACATTAATGTCTCCACAGACAGAATGAACAACAGAGGAGACAGCGGGCAACCCTGCCTTACTCCTTTAGTTATTTCAAAACTTTCTGTTTGTTCCCCATTAATTATTATTTTTGCCCTCTGTATAGTGTATATGGCTCTAATCGTGTCTATACATTTTTCACCAAAATTCATTTTTATTAATTGTCCCAGTTTAAGTTGTCAAAAGCTTTTTGTGCATCCAAGAAGACCACAGCTACCTGTTTTTCAGGGTGAGCTTTGTAATATTCTAATGATGATAATTCTTATATTGATTTTTATATATCTGTTGGGTAGGAATCCATTTTGGTCCGAATGTATAATTTCATTCAGTATATTTTTAATTCTATCCGCTATTATGGCCATAAATATTTTATAGTCAGCATTTAGCAACGAGACTGGCCGATAATTCTGTATCTTCTGTTGTTCACTATTGTTTTTGGGGATGAGAGTTATTAATGATTCCCTCCAGGATTCTGGTATCCTGGCCTTTTTCAGTACTTCATTAAATGTTTCTAATAGCCGCTGTTCTAAAGACTCTTGAAATGTTTTATAAAATTCAGTGGGAATTCCATCTGGGCCTGGAGTCTTATTATTTTTTTTGCTTTTGAATTGCTCTTTGTATCTCCAGTTTCATTATTTCCTTGTTTAATATTTCTTTTGTTATATCTGGTATTCTGGGAAGATTTCTTTTTTGAAGGTATCTTTGAATATTTTCCTCTTCAATTTTTTCTGAACTGTATAGTTTTTGAAAATAGTTTACTGCTATACTTTTCTTTTTTTCTTCCTGTAGATGCACCATTCCATCCTCATCCTCTAGCTGCTTTATTAATTTCTTTTCCTTTCCTTTTTTAAATTTATAAGCCAACCATCTTCCGGGTTTATTGGCATTTTCAAAGTAATTTTGTTTAGTTGCTCTAATTTTTTGTGTTACTTCTCCTTGGGTTATTAATTCTTTTTCTACTTTGATTTCTTGGTTTTGGGGTTCTTCCTGTAATTTAGATTCTGCTTTTTCTAATTTTCCCTGGAGCTCTGCAAGTTGATTCTTTTTATTTCTATTTTTCCTTATTGTATATGCTATCGATAAACCTCTTATATAAGCTTTTGTTGTATCCCATAAGTTTTGAGTGGGTCCTCATTTTACCCACCTCGGAAGGATGGGAGGCTGAGTCAACTTTGAGCCAGTGAGATTTGAACTGCTGAACTGCAACTAGCAATCAGCTGAAGTAGCCTGCAGTGTAATGCTGAGCCAGGGAAGGCCTGCCTGAGCAGCTGCCCCTGGGACTCCTCACCCAGGCAATTCTGCCCGTGTCAGGGGGCAAAGGCACATAGAAAGGCTCACTTATGCTCATAAATGAATCACCCAGCATCCTCATAAGAACCACAAAAACATTAGTTTTGCTACTTAGCACTTTGTAGCTCCCAAGTTGTCATTTCAGTTGCCAAATGAAATCTCTCCTGGGAAGTCTATGACGATCTGCACTATGAAGAGTTGGAACTATCCAACTGGAATGTTTAATGGCAGAATAATATTTCAAAGTTTTATTTTTGGGAACTGGGAGAATATGTTAGGTCTGCTCGGGACTTTTAAACTGGCTTGGCAGTTCACACAGCAATAGCAATAGCATTTAGACTTATATACCGCTTCCCAGAGCTTCCCAGCCCTCTCTAAGCGGTTTACAGAGTCAGGCTCTTGCCCCCAACAATCTGGGTCCTCATTTGACCCATCTTGGAAGGATGGGAGGCTGATTCAACCTTGAGCCTGGTGAGATTTGAACTGCCGAACTGCAGCTAGCAGTCAGCTGACGTAGCCTGCGGTGCTGCACTCTAACCACTGCGCCACCTCCCACATCTCGGAAATGGGCCTTGTGTGTCTCCTCCAGAGTTGTGTAGTCTTGCAAGAAAGTCTGACTTGATCTTGTGGCTCAGGTTCTGCCAGACAAAGGCCCAATCCTGACAGTTACGTACAATGAGTCCACTGTGGATTACGTGGCTTCACAAGCAGAAGCTTTTTATCAAAAGATGGCACCGGGACTTTGTGGCCCTGCTATGCTCAGGAGGCTGCAAGGCTGACCTTGGCTGGGTGTTGCTCGACTCTCGGATGGGAAGGAAATCTGTGGCTTTCACAGCAAGAGAAGCTTTGAAGTTATGTGAAGATTCCCCAGCAAACGAGTGGAGGACAAGCTAGCTAGCTCAGAAGGAGCTCTGACTTTTCTTAACATGAAGGAGAAATCAAAGTATGCCACTAGGACCTCAGTAACAATGATCCTCCCCATCACCACTACACACAGACACGCACGCACACACATGGGGGGGGGGGAGAGAGGAGTCTGATTGGATGAAGGTGACTAAGCACTGCAGTCGACAGGGACTTGTTCATTGGCCAAGCACAAAAATAGGGGGGATTTGTTCCATTTTATTTGAGGGAAGGCAGGGAGGGGGACAGACATTGCCATCCAAGGGAATCTTGTTGGTTTTCTGCACTTAGCAATTGGCTAGAAATGGCAACCAGCGAATGGCTGGTCCTTCTCTCCAGGCCTCAAGAGACCGGGTGGACGTATGAACAAGGTGCTTCTCCCAGCTCCCTGATATGCAGGCAGACCTGAAAGGAGTCAGAATAGAGTGGATCCAACCCAGCCAGGTTAAACTAGGCTTGGGAAGGCAGGAGAAAAGTTGTCCGAGCTGGAAATGCTTGGCTTTTTCTTGGCAAGCAGGTTTCATGGCTGAGCTACTCTGATGGACCCAAGAGGCGCAAAAGGAAATGGGCAGAAGAGCCGTTTACGAGGAGGAAGCTGTTTGCCAACAGAGGGCCAGCACTGAGGACCAGGCAGAGTCCGGAAGGGTCCAGTGCTGACATGGGCTTCTGCTGGCCCAGCCACATGGGGCAAGGGGTGAAGCCTACATCCCCACTTTCTCCCAGCATGAGAAGAAGCACAGCACCGAGGAGCAGGAGGAGGAAACAGTTGGCAAGGATGGCTCTCTCCCTCTAGCCAGTGGTGTAAGGTTCTGGGTGTCACCAGAACCTTACAAAACAATCAAACCAATATGGAAGCTGAAATGTAGCTAATTATGAAAATGAGTCATTGAGAGAAGCTGGCCTGACTGACCCCCTCGCCTTCAAGGCGAAGAACCCCCAGTCCCTCAAAGGACCCTCCCTGTCATCAAGGACAGTTGCCCTCTCTTACAGGGGATGCAACCACCGCTTTTCTCTTGCAGCCAAAGCCACAACACGCCATCACCATTGCCGTGTCCTCCCGAGCCCTGTTCCGCATGGAAGAAGAGCAGAAGATTTACACCGAGCAGGGCGTGGAGGCCTACGTGAAGTATCAGCTGGAGCACGAGGAGGAGCCCTTCCTGCCCGGAGCGGCTTTCCCTTTTGTCAAGGTGTGGTCTCTTTTGCTCACGTTCACACGTCAACATTGCAAATGTTGGTCTGCAGTGGGGGGTGGGGGAGAAGTCAGCACTTGCGGCCATTTCCCCAGAGGCAAGGTCTGGGGCTTTCCCACCTCTTGCTCTTCTGCCCATCCCCAGGCTCCCTGTGGCCCTTGGAGGGCAGTACTCCCATCCTTGCTGGAGATTATTGTTAGTTGGGCCAACGTCAACCACAGACAGTTTGAGCCCTTCTTATCTGACAATCCCTTAAGTTAACATGTTGCCTCCCTGGTCCAACCATTCCCTCTCCCTGGATTTCCAGGCTCTGGAATCGGTCAATAGCCAGCTGCGGGAACTCTTCCCAGACAGTGAGGAACTTTTTGACATTGTCCTTGTGACCAACAACCATGCGCAAGTGGGCGTTCGCTTGATCAACAGCATCAACCATTACAGTAAGTAACGGAAGGCAAGACCCCTCGCCAACATCCGCCCAGCCGCTAATCCCCTCACCGACATCCACCAAATGGGGCAGTGGGCTCAGTGCTTGGAAGGCTTGTCCACCTGCACAGCCCTCCACAGAGCCAGGAGGAAGCCCTACCTCATCACTCCCTTAGGGAGCTTATTCTCTGGAAATAGGCTGCCTTATGTTCCACACTATGTGTAACAACTCTGCTGGCTCAATAGGAAACAGTTTTTTGGACACCAGGAAGCAGCTCTTTGCAGGAGTAACTACTTAGGAGTCTGGCTTTTACCCACAGCCTCTCAGAGGTTTTTAATATATAGTGATATCATGGTACTCATTGTTAATTAGTTCCGGGAGGCACAATGAATACCAAAAATGTTGAGTACTAAACAATTTTTTCCCACAAGGAATAATATGATGAATCACAAGGCAGCTAACACCGACAGGTTCTAGCTTTTGTGTTGAGTACCAAACAAATGATGAGTATTGGGACACAAATTTCATGTCAAAATGCATTGAGTCCCAAATTTGATGAGTTTCAAAGTAGCCGAGTACCAAGATACCACTATAGGGTGTTTTTCTTTTTGAACTGTACTGCCAAATTTCTGCCAAGCTTAACTCTCCCCGTCTCCTTCAGTGCTTGTGCTGTTACATTAAGCATGGCCAGTTTTGGCAACTCTTCAGGTACTTCCAGGATCCTCCTCCGTTCTTACCACGGTGTCCTCCTGACGTGCTGGCCAGGGATTCTGATCCACAAAGAAGCTTGGGGATGGCTGGTTCCTGTTTACCGATGAAACGTTCTTCTTTTCCTCCCAGATCTCTTCATTGAGAGGTTTTGTATGACCGGCGGGAATAGCCCCATTTGCTACTTGAAGGCCTACCACACCAACCTCTACTTATCCTCGGACTGTGAGAAAGTGAGTGAGGCCCTAGAAGAGGGTGAGTGATGCTGTTGGGCGGAAGTGTAGCAGAAGTTTGTGGGGCCTTTTGGACTTTCAGGGTGGGGAAGAAGGTACCAACGTTACCACTTGTTACTCCAGGAATCATGACTGTTGTGACTTTACATACAGTCTTGTGAGCCATTTAGTTGCGTTTGTTTACATTTATGAAGAGCCATTTTGGTGTGGCATTTAAGGTATCAGGCCAGAAATCAAGAGATTGTGAGTTTTAGGCACAAAGCCAGTTGGGTGATCTTGGGCCAGTCATTCTCTCCTGGCCCTAGGAAGGAGGCAATGGCAAACCAATTTCTGAATTGCCATGAAAATTGCAAGGACTTGTCCAGGCGGTCTCCAAGAATCAGAATTAAAAAAAAAAAGATTTACTGGTCCCCCTCAGCCCCACATGCAAGACATTATATGCTTGTTAGCTTTCTAAGTCCCGGCAGAAACAGAGTGAAGCATCTGTTGCAATCTCTTAGCATGTAAGAGAGGCCTTCATGGGGCAAACTAACCTTTAACTGAGGTTTGATTGCTTTATCAGAATCAGGTTGCTTAGAAAAATCCCTTCAGGTTGTGATTTCTGTCAGTCGGAAGAATGTGAGGATCATGTTGGCTCAGTGGCACAAGACTGATCAAAGGTGCTGAGTGACCAGCTGCTAAGTCCCAAAGAGTTGGAAGCTTAAATATCTAGGGGACACTTTGACAGGAAAGAGACTTTTAGGGAATCCTCCTGCCAGATGTGAGAAGTGGTGGGGAGGATGGCAGAGGGATGGAAGGAGAGGATACAGAAAGTGAAACAGCTGATCTCACAAATCATTCAGAGATTTTGCCATTATAAACGAGACTTGGAACTTCCTTTTACTGTTTCCCAAACTCTGTAGTTATCCCCAGACTAGCATTAAATAGATCTCACGGAAGTCTGTGAAGTTCTTGCTCCAACTGGAGAGCATCAGGCAACAGGAATTGAAGGCTGTTTTCCTTCCTTCCTTCCTCCCTCCCCCTTCCCTCCCTTCCTTCCCAGGGATTGCAGCTGCCACTATTTTCACCCCCATGAAAGATGTGCAAGTCTCAGAGAAGCAGCTTCGTGTCGCCTTTGACGGAGATGCTGTGCTGTTTTCCGATGAGTCGGAGCAGATCGTGAAGGCTCACGGCCTGGACAAGTTCTTTGAGCACGAGAAGACTTACGAGAACAAGCCTCTTGCTCAGGTGCGATTCAGGGACCAGTGATATTGTGACCAAAGCAACCTTTTCGTTATTTTTTTTTTGCCAAAAGAGAGAGCATGATTTTTATGGCTGCCCTTCTAACAAACACTTTAGATAGAACAAAGTGAGAAAAAACATTCTAAATGCAAACAAAGCCAGTATTAAAGCAGGAAGCAAGACAGCAACACCATTTCAGTATAACAGCTTATATTAGACCCAAAGAAAGATTGGCAATTTCGAAGAACAGGAGGGTATCTGTGCATGGCTGGGGTGAGGGCAGGGAAGCTTCTGGCCCCGGGGCCTCCCTGAGGGTGCTGTGCCTGAGCTGGTCCCCATTTCCTGACTCCCTGGGGAGTGGGCCACATGCTGGGGCTGATGCTGTGTGTTCCTCTGTCCAGGGGCCACTGAAGAGCTTCCTGGAAGTGTTGGGGAAGCTTCAGAAGAAGTTCTACACCAAAGGCCTCCGCCTGGAATGCCCCATCCGCACCTACCTGGTCACGGCTCGAAGTGCTGCCAGTTCCGGGGCCCGAGCCCTAAAGACTCTCCGGAGCTGGGGACTAGAAACGGACGAGGCCCTCTTCCTGGCCGGCGCACCCAAAGGCCCCTTGCTGGAGAAGATCCGACCACATGTCTTCTTTGATGACCAGATGTTCCACGTGGAGGGAGCAAAGGAAATGGGCACTGTTGCTGCCCATGTTCCTTATGGGATTGCCCAGAAGTACAAGCTCTCAGGACAAAGAAAGGCAGCTCAGGACAGCAAGTAGTGGCCTGGGCTGGACCAGCGCTTGGTAGAAAATGAAGTCTCGGTTGGTGAGCGCCAACTTCTAGGATGACTAGAACCAAAGGTGGTGTGATGGTCCACGAAGGATCTGCTGCTCCCTGTACATGTTGCACTTTATGCTCTTCCCCACCAGCACAATAGCTGTGTCCCACAACCTCCTGCAGGGCCCTCAGAGCATCTCCAGGGGCTTTTTGGGGTCCCTCCTGTAACCAAGAGTGCTTCAAGATAGAATTAGCCTTTCCTTCCTCCAGAATGGGATCGTTTTGCATCTGGGGACATTTTCTTGTGAAAATGCTAGGTGAACCTGACACACACTCTCGCAAGTGCAGTATGCAGGAATTGCTGACGAGGCCCATGGAAGCCTTGTCAAAAGATGTGCTTGCAACGTTCGCTTGTTTGCAAAAAAGCCATTTGTCGCTGGTTACATGGCAGAGACCAGCTTGAAGCATTCAGCTGAGGGGAGCCTGAAGTCCCCATGATGAGCCAGCAGAGGCCCATCATTTGAGGGAAATTCTCCCCCCTCCCATCTCTTCTGGCCACAGGGGGAGGGGCTGTTCGTTGTCCTCCCCTCCAAAGTGCCATTGCCAGGAAAGGAGTTCTGAGGTGTGTGTAAGCATATTCATAGCCACAGAAGCTGCCTTGTGCCAAGCACATGGAGCGACTTCACGTGTCATGTGGGGCCTAAAATATGGCATTTTCTGGGCCCCCATTCAGGCTGTAATCTTTCCTGTGAGCCAGGCAGGAGCAAAAGTGGGGAAAGTGGGCTTTGGCTCTGAGTTTGAATGCAAAAATGGGCCTTGAGTAAATGTCCGGCTCCATGCGAGAGTCACACAGTGTTCCACAAGCAAGAAGGGGAACAGGGCTCCCTTTACAACACTGGGCCCCCTTTGGGGGAAGGAGAAGAGCACACAAAGGATTTTGTCCTTTTCCTTTCCAAGCTTTGAGGCTGCAGGCTTGGCCAGAAACAGACGGCCGCAGCTCAAATCCCGACTCCTGGAGACTCAGCGGGTAGTCTGAACAAATTGTTCACTCTAAATATATTAAATTTCAAAAGTGGAAGCCATCGCCTCCCTCCAAGAGCTTCTGAGAGCTCTCCATCCACAGCATCGGACCAGAATGGAATCAAAGGCTCCTAGGGTTGGAAGGGACCTTGGAGGTCTTCTAGTCCAAACTTCTCTGCCCAAAGCAGCTGTCCCCAATGAAGGTTCTTCCACTTTCAGTATGACTTATTCTTGGGAAAAGATCCAAGAAACAATTTCCCCACAGAACTCACTGCCTCAGGAGTGCATTCTTTCCTTTTGCAGAAAGAATTTTGCTGCCAGTGTTCTGCTTCTTCATCCTCATGATTGTGGATGAAACACCTTCACACCTGCCTGACTCGATGGAAGTTTGTCTGTAGTAAACCTTCTGTTACCACACCTTCCCTTGTGTCTTATTCACTGTCCTGGGTCACCTGCCAATGTATCTTTAAAACATAAGGTCTAGGAACATGTAGAACAAGGGGAAAAGTATTCCCTCCCCAACAGATAAAACCTGAGCTATCCTCCATGTTCTGAGAAATATCTCTCCCAGGTACAACTATTGTGGGTCAAAGGCCCAGCAGTGGATCCGCTCCGTTCAAGAGAGCCCATGGGCCCCTAGTGGTGATTCTCCACTTCTCAGGGCATCTTGGGTACAGGGTATCCTTCTGCAATCTTGCACCAAGACCTCACCACCAATATTTCCTCAAAACGGGTTGGTGTAAGTCCTGTGGCTACATCCACACAGCACCCAGCCCCTGGTTGTTCTCTTGTGTCTTTGGGTGTGCTGCAAACCCAGGCCAGTTAGCTGAAATGTGATTCTGCAGCAAGTCAAACACCTGGTGTGAAGCCCAACCTATAAAGGCGTACTATATGGTGTAAGGAGGGGGATTTTTCTGCAGCTTTTACCTCAGCCAACACACGTAGGTTTTCATTTATGGCAGCAATTGGAAGTGGAATTTCCATTACTAAGCTATGCAGTCATAAAGCAACCTGCAGTCCAGATTGCTGTCGTTAACTGGATCCCATGGTCACTAGATTAGGCAACTGCCTGCCAGCTTTCCACAACCAAAGTAAGTGGGAAAACTGGCAGATACCTGCAAATCCCAAGCCAGGTAAATGGTTGCTGCCAGGTGGGGAAGGGAGCGAGGGGCTCCAGAGGCAGAGGCACACCAAGGGTTGTGGAGGGTGCACGGAGAATGTGCGAGAGGTGTAGCCAGGGTGGGGGGGGATCAGGGGGCGGACAAGAGGGAAGATGCCCCAGAGGCACAGCGTGTGGGGCAGGATGCATGGGAGTGACCAAGTGCCTGGTGTGGCGTGAGTGCAGAGGGCTGGAGGAGGGTGAGTGGGTGAGGTTGCCTTCCCTGCTGGCTTCCCCATTGCAAGGTGATGCAAATGGTTATAAATGAGATCACAAGAATGCAGGACTGCTGGGATGGCCAGAACTCTGAGGACAGGTCATAATTATCATCCGTGCACTGCCTTTATAACCTTGAATGGTTGCAGAATGAAGGGTTGAAGGTCAAGGACTGCCTATAGCTGGAGCAGGGGGGTCTCCACAGAAGGATCAAAACGATCACCATAAAGGTGTCACCGAAGCCCCATCCCTTTTAATGCCATCTGTATGCAACATCTGGCTTTGATTCCAGGGCCACCGGAGCACCCTGGGCCATGTTCCCCTCTTCTCCATCTGGCTGAAACTGAGGGACACTCCCCCCCCCACGTCCTTGGGCTCATCAGTGCCCCAATAACTTTCTCTGAACACCCCCCTCCACCAGCCGCTTGTTCGTTGCCCTGCTCAGTTTAGCAGTCCTGGGGGTCAGCCCCTCCGGGACCTGCTTTGCTAGTGTCCTGAACCT
Source organism: Ptyas mucosa (assembly GCA_012654045.1). Taxonomy (NCBI): domain Eukaryota; kingdom Metazoa; phylum Chordata; class Lepidosauria; order Squamata; family Colubridae; genus Ptyas; species Ptyas mucosa. Next base: position 12,114,416 of record WNWU01000029.1, read on the forward strand.
GGCTCGCCTGCAGCAGGTTTGCAGGGTGAGCTCTGCCAGGGAGGCAGCCTGACCAAGCAGCAGGAGACAGCAGGGCTGGGTTTCCCCATCCTTGGGGGAGAGCCAGGTGCCTTGGAACAGGGACACACACACACACACACACACACAGCTCTTTCATGGGCGGCCAATGCTCCGGATGCACATTACTCCCACCTGCTGACTTTCAGTCTGCCCATGAAAACCTTTTCAACCGAGCAGAGCCTTTGGGCTGGAATATGGGGCTTCCCCAGCGCCCCAAAGGAGACGAGGCATGGGCTTAAGGGAAGAAGAGGAGAGGGAGGGTGGCGCCTTGGGGCTACAGAGGCCCCTGTGCCAAAAGTCTAAGAATAGGCTTGGCTCCAGCCACCGCTCGCCTGCTTGTCATGCCTTCCAGGAGGAGGCCTCTATTTATAGAGGGCCCAATTGAGGGGGAGGGGTGCAAAGGCGGGGGGGGAGGGGACAGGAAGGGAGCTGTTTTTGCAAAGCAGCAAAACGAGAGCCAGAGAAAAGAAATGTAATTCCTTCCTTAATTCAAGGGCTCTGGAGATGCATAACAGAAAAAACACAGGTTGTCCCCTACTTAGAACCATCTGTTTAGTGGCCATTCAAAGTTACAATGGCACTGAAAAAAAAGATGGCTCACGGTCATGTGATCAAAATTGAGACGCTTGGCAACTGCCTCATATTTATGACGGTCGCAGTGTCCCAGGGTCCTGCAATCCCCTTTTAAGACGTTCTGACAAGCAAAGTCAATGGGGAAAGCCAGATTCACTTAACAACCGGGTTACTAATGTAACAACTGCAGTGATTCACTTAACTGTGACAGGAAAGGTTGTAAAATGGGTCAAAAGTCACTTAACAACTGTCTCGCTTTGCAACAGAAATTTTGGGCTCAAATGTGGTTGTAAGTCGAGGACCACCTGTATACATAAAAATGGACTTAGCACTCGCTTTAGAAGTTTTGGCCACTGCTGTGTCCTGGCTGTCATTCACCCTTACAGGTGACCGTGAGACTTTGCAGCATCCCTTACACCCTTCCTCCCTCCCTCCCGCACAAGCCTCGGCCTGCTCCCAACTGCCCACTCGGCCAGGCAAGGGAGCCTAATGCCAGTCAGCCAAAGCAACTGGCACATGGAGGGCGGCCTGTAGGCCGAGGCCTATTTTCCCATCTGCCCCCCCCCCCCCGCCCCAAAGGACTTGCAGGATTTGGCCTGCTCCTCACCAGCTCTGGGGCTCAGCAGCACCCATTGCAGAGGAGTTCAGCCAAGGCTCGGCTCAGCTCGGCTCACCTTCCTTGCAGAGGCTGCTGGCCTCATGGCAACCTCGGCCAGTCTCCAAGCAACCTTCTCGGAGGGCTCTGTGTTTTAAGGAGGCTCCGGTTGTTTCTGGAGGATTGCAAGTACAGGAAAAGTGATATTTAAAGAGAGAAGAGATTATATCACCAAAATAATTGTTTTTACACAAAGGAGCGTGTACCGAATAACTAAGTTGCAGTACAGTTTGTTTCAGGTTTGCTAGGTGTGGATCGTGGGGGTGTTTTCAGTGTGCCATTGTTGCACAAGCAATAGCTTAACGCAATGTGTGAAAAATGTTAACATGATAGGCAATGAGCTCTAAAACGTCCAAAGGGGAATACTTTGGCTTCCTAGACCATGGTCTGCATTATCTACACGAAGGGCTCTTGGCAAGGGATGGAGGGCACCTCACAAGAACTGGAAAGAATACATTCGGAAAAGGACTGGCTCATTTTATCAGAAGGGCTTTAAACTTAAATTGAGCCGGGGGGGGGGGCAGTCTTTAAGACTTTTAGAACCTTATTCCAAGCAAAAACCACTAGAGAGCCAATCATATAAGCAGGAAGTGAGTGAAGAGAAAGAAGAAAAAGAAAAAAAAAAGAAAAACACAATGAAGGGTGAAGGAAAGAATGAAAAACCCAGTTACAAAATGGGAGATAAAAGAAAGATACCCAAGACCCACAAAGGACTCAAATGCCTATACACAAACACTCCAAGTTTAGGAAAGAAACAGGGTGAACGTGAAGCATTAGTACATGAAGGCAGACACGACATAGCTGCCATTACTGAAACATGACGGGATGAAAGCCATGACTGGAATGTACTGATGGAAGGATTCAAACTATCTAAAAGAAACAGATCTAACAAAAGAAGAGGTGGAGTTGCATTATACATAAAAGATCACTACATCTGTACTGAAATCCACAAAACCAAGGACGAGAACCTTCTAGAATCCATTTGGGTCAATATAAAAGGAAAAAAGAATGACATTGCTACGGGTGTCAAACTTGCAGCGTCACATTGCTGTCGTGATGTTTCACAATATTTTCCTCTTCGCGAAGCTGGGGTGGGTGTGGTCTGTGCGTGACGTATCTGGCCCTCAGGCCACATTTGACACCCTTGCTATAGTGTATGCTACAGCCCACCCACCAAGCAGAAGAAATAGATGAACTTTTTGCTAAACAGTTAACAAATGTATGTAGGAAACATACCACAGGAGTAATGGGAGACTTTAACTACCCTGATATCAAGTGGGAGACAAACTCTGCATCAAGTGGGAGATCAAACAGATTCCTAACCAACATAGCTGACAACTTTGTCATCCAAAAGGTGGAGGAGGGAACTAGAGGAAAAGCTGTACTGGACTTAATTCTACTAATAGAGAAGAAGTGATAGAGGGAGTTGAAGTTGACGGAACCTTGGCTGAGAATGACGATGTCATACTGGAATTCAACATAATGCAACACAAGCAGTAGAACATAATCATTACCAGAGTCTTAGACTTTAAAAGAGCTGATTTTAACAAACTCAGAGAGACCCTAAGCAAAATTTCAGAGATAAAAATCCTAAAGGGGAAAACAACTCAAGAAGTGTAGGAAACACTGAAAAATATGATCGTAGAAGCCCAGTCCAACATAATACCACTGAAAAAGAAAAACAAAAAATCCAAGAAGAAACCACCATTGTTGCACAAAGATCTCTATGATAAACTGAAAGACAAAAGAGCAAGTACAAAAAATGGAAAGAGGGAGACATAACTAAGGCAGAATAATATCAGCAGATAGCCCGAATTTGCAAAGATGAAGACAGGAAAACAAAAGCTCAGAATGAATAAAGACTTGCAACAAAAATAAAAGATAATTTAAAAAGTTTGTTTCAACATAAAAATAACAAGAAAAAAGTCATGGAAACAATAGGTTCACTTAAAAGAGAAGATGGCAAGGAAGTAACAGGCAACAGAGAGAAAACAGCACTGCTTAACTCATTCTTTCTATCAGTCTTCATGCAAAAAGAAACTATAGCCCAACCTACCAAAAACATAACTGTAAAAGACAGAATAGAAATAGAAATTAAAATAAGCAAGAAAATTGTGAGATCTGATCTTGATGAATATAAATCACCGGGACCTGATAGATTAAATCCTAGAGTTCTGAAGGAACTGACAAATTTTGTCTCAGGACCAATATGCCATATCTTTCAAAAATCCTAAAGCACCGGGAAATACTGAGGATTGGAAAAGAGCCAATGTGATTCCCATTTTCAAAAAAGAAAAAACAACAGACCCAGGAAACTACAAACCAAGCACCTAACATCAATACCTGTGAAGATACTGGAAAAAATAATAAAAAAACAGACTGCGAATGCCTAGAAACATTATATAACATGGAGTTATAACTACATAAAAGCCAGCATGTGTTTGTTAAAAGCAAATCATGCCAAACCAATCTTATTTCATTCTTTGACAAAGTGACTAAATTAGTAGACCAGTGAAATGTGTGGACATAGTATACTTAGATTTCAGCAAGGCATTCAACAAAGATGATCACAACTTACTTCTTGGTAAACTAGAAAAAAGTGAGAAAGACACCATCACCATGAGATGGATTTGTAACTGGCTGACAAACCATACTCAACATGTAATCCTTAATGATATTAACATCTACATGGAGGGAAGTAAGCAGTGGGGTACCCCAAAGTTCCGTCTTAGGCCCAGTACTCTTCAACATCTTCATAAATGACTTAGATGAGGGAATAGAAGGGAAACTCATCAAATCTGCAAATGACACTAAGCTGGCAGGAATAGCCAACACCCCAGAAGACAAGCTCAGGATCCAGAAAGATCTTGACAGACTTGAATAATGGGTCCTATTCAATAAAATGAAATTTAATGTGCAGAAAAATAAGATTTTATACTTAGGCAGGAAAAACCAAAGGCATAAGTACAGATTAGGCGAAACCTGGCTCAAAAACAGTAACTGTGAGAATGACCTTGGAGTCCTAGTGGATGATCAGCAACCAAAACTAATACCAACCTTGGTTGTATAAACAGAAGCATAGAATCAAAATCATGTGAAGTATTAGTACCACTTTATAAAGCCTTGGTAAGGCCACACCTGAAATAGTGCATCCAGTTTTGTTTACTACATTACAAAAAAAATGTTGAGACTTTGGAAAAAGTGGAAAGAAGAACAGCCTGGAGACAAAAACATATGAAGAATGGTTGCAGGATTTCGGTTTGGCTAGTCTAGAGAAAAGAAGGATTAGTAGTACATGATATCAGTATTCCAGTATTTGAAGGGCTGCCGCAAAGAGGAGGGGGTCAACTTTTTTTCCAAAGCACCAGAGGTCAGAAAAAGAAACAACAGATGGAAACTAATCAAGGAGAGAAGCAACCTGGAATTAAGGAAAAACTTCCCAACAGTGAGGACAATTAACCAGTGAAGAGCTTACCATCAGAAGTTACACGCACTCACATTTGCGAACCGGTTGTTACAACCGGCAGCAGCCCACCCCTGGTTCCTGGGATTACAGATGGGGAAGCTCTACTTCCACACACCCAAAGTTAAGGCCTCTTCTTGGGTAACAAAGCAACTGGAAACTTGCGCCAGTCACCCTCATCTCATTCTGGTTACACCACTCTCCCTCTAGCTATTGATGGGAGGAGAGAGCGCTCCAATGGTGAGGGCACAGCAACTCATACAGAGATTTCTATGAGCAGTATTGAATCAAATATGCCAGAGCTAGCAGTGGGCCATGGCAATTGCAGCTGACGTTTCCCTGCACAGGAAACCGGGGATAAATTTTCTCTACACAATTTCACTGGTTGTCAACTAATGGCAACTGGAGGACAGCTTCCCAGTGTCCTATTGCTGACTGACAAGAATAGAACTGCTTTCTTCTATTTATTCTGCTTCTCTCAGCTACCAAAAATGGCTTTCATTTTTTTCTCCACAATTGGCTAAGTGTCAAAGTTGTACTGGGTAGCTAGCAATTCTTTAGAAAAGATAAGATACTCAAAACTCCCAGCATAGTAAACTTTGTACCAGGAACCAATGCATGCACATGATTAGAAGTGCCACAAATTGTTTACGTCCGTGTCTGTAATGTTACCATATCTATTGAACAAAGACCTGGAAAAAAACGTGAGTGCCCAGAGCTCATTTGCCTTTGTTGGGATCTCTCTGCAAATTTCTTTGTTCTCTCTGCAAATTTGAACCTGCTCTAGTTTCAGGAAGAGAAAGAAAAAGATGAGTGACTGCTGGAGTAAAGAAAAGATGCAGAGGCACTTGGGTGAAGGAGGATGCTATGGCATACATTTGGGGAGGTCAAAACTGACATGGAATGAATGCTAGTTTTTTTTTATAAATAACTTTCATTGAACAGTTTTTTTAAAACAATTTTTTTTGCAATTTTCTTCTTTACAACATTTCCACATCAGTATTCATTTCTTATATATCCATTTTCCCTTATTTCAATTTACTATCAATACATGTGATTCTAATATTTATACATATGAAAATATCAGTGTACTAAATTACAATCATACATTGTTTCAGTTCCATTTCTACATGTTTATTACTACGTTCAAACTCCTGTATCTTCCTCATTTAATCTTTCCTTGCCCTTTATACCTCTCCTCTAACCATTCATACCATTTATCCCATACCATGTAGTATTCCGTTTCCTCTTTATCTTGTATTCCTTTTGTGAGTTTATCCATCTCTGCACACTCTAAAACTTTTCTTATCCCATTTTCTACTGTTGGTATATTATTATTTTTCCAATTTTGTGCATATATTATTCTCGCTGCTGTTGTGATATGTATCGTGTATGTATGTTGTGACAAGTATTGTACTTTTTTGTCATAATTTCCTGGAAGTATTCCTAACAAAAATAGTTCTGTTTCATCTCTTTTTGCTGTTTGGTTATCTCTTCCAAATATATTCTTATTCTATTCCAGTATTGTTTTACTTTGGGGCACATCCACCACATGTGGTGGGATTCAATTTTTTTACTACCGGTTCTATGGGCGTGGCTAGGTGGTAATGTGACCAGGTGGGCGTTGCTGGGTAGTCATGTGACTGGGTGGGCGTGGCCAACTCGACATCTCTCACATCGAGGAGCACCTCGCCCAGCCCCTCCCCTCCCAGTCACTCCTTGTCATGCCCGGCCTCAACGTATCTATAGTTCTGTAAAAATGTTGTTCACCTTTTTTCGACTTTATTATCTACATACTATAGATACACTTTCATGGACCACTGAAAGGAGGAAATGGCTCACATGCTTTGCCCAAGGGTGTGATAGGCAGCAGGCTTTTAAGGGGCTGCCAGAAAGAACGGGGGACAATGTATTTTCCAAAGAAGCAGAAGGCAAAACAAGAAGCAATGGATGGAAACTGAACAAAGAGAGAAGCAACCTAAAACTAAGGAGAAACTTCCTGACAGTGAGAACAATTAACCAGTGGAACTACTTGTCTCCAGACATTGTGGGTGCTCGATCACTAGAAGTTTTTAAGAAACGACTAGACAGCCATTTCTCTGAAATGGTATCGGGTCCCCCCCCAAAGTCCCTTCTAAGTGTTCTTCTGTTATTCCGACACCTTTCCCAGGCCCTCCACTCAGATTTTGGCATCCTCAGTTTTCCTGCCCGAGCAGGGGGTTGGACTAGAACAGGGGTCTGCAACCTTAAACACTCAAACAGCCATTTGAACCCGTTTCCCACAGAAAAGAAATCACCGGGAGCCACAAAATCTGGGTGGGCGTGGCCAACTTGATGTCACTCACTCCCACTCAGTTACATGACACACACACCCAGCCACGCTTACCCAGGTTTTGCGGCTCCCGGTGATTTCTTTTCTGTGCGAAACGGGTCTCTCTCTGTGTCTCTCTCTCTCTTTCTCTCTCTCTCATCTCCACCCCCTCTCTCTGTCTCATGTATGTGTGTGTGTGTTCCCTCTTGAACCATTTCCAAAAACAGGTGAGGGTTGGGGGGGGGGGGTTTCTGATGTTGTTCTTTCTTCTTCCTTGAGTGCTTTTTACCATATTTAAATCAAGAGTCATTTCAGGTTCCCAGATAAATGAAGCTCTTTCGTCTCCTGCTGTGGCTCCCTGTCGGCTGAACCCACCACTGGCCGGCCCCACCCCTCGCCCTCCCCTCCCAGCCACTCCTCGCCTGGCCTGAGAAGGCCAGCCAGTGGTGGGTTCAGCCGACAGGGAGCTGCAACAGGGGGACAAAAGAGCTGCATGCGTCTCCGGAGCTGCAGGTTGCAGACACCCGGACTAGAAGAACTCAGAAGACCCTTTCAACTTTGTTGTTCCATTATTCCTGAGAAACACACACACACTCTCTCTCAATTTAAGCAAATTCCCTTGTTTCGGAGACTTTAGAATCAGAAGGTACCTTGGAACAGTGGTGGGCTGCAAATTTTCTAATAACCGGTTCTGTGCCCTAATGACTGGCTGGGTGGGTGGGCATGGGCAGGGGCTGCCTCCTGCAGCACTCTGCCAGTCAAAATGGGGCGCAGGGGTTAATTACAAAATGTGGGCTTTGCTTTGTGACATCCAGACATCCAGACCCAATGAGCAAGGGGTGTGAATTGCACAGAAAAGAGCCTTGGATAGTACAGTGGTCTAAAGCCCTGTTATTAACATCAGCTGCCTGCAATTATTGCAGGTTTGAATCCCACCAAGGCTCAAGGTTGACTCAGCCTTCCATCCTTTCTAAGGTAGGTAAATTGAGGACCCAGTTTGTGGGGGCAATAAGCTGACTTTGTATAAATATACAAAAGTATGAAGGCTATTGCTTAGCGCATTGTAAGCCGCCCTGAGTCTCCGGAGAAGGGCGGCATATAAATCAAAATTAGAAAAAAAGAAAAAAAAATACAAACCAAACTTTTGTTTGGTCATGAAGAAATATCCCCAAAGTCAGATGTAGACTAAATGTAGACTGACTTTTAGCTACACATCTTCCTAGCAAACAGCAAATTTTGAAGCTCCAGATAAAGAGGATTCCTTTTAGGATGAGTAACCACAGTTTGCATGTTGGAATGCTGGGAAACTCTGCATTTTAAAGAACATTTGAGGGAGGGGTGCAGAATAGCCCTTCTCTGCCGGAGGCTATAGAGACCTGGCACCAATCAAAATACTGTTTTTGAAGCAACTGATCAACACTGACAGGGGGAAGCCACTAGTATATGAAAATAAGAGCAAACTCCACTCCCTTCTAGTACTGATGATGTTATCTAGTTTGGTAATGAAACATCTACAAGAAAACCATCAAGCTCAGAGAACACCAAGGACCCTGAGCTACAAATATTCTCTTCTATCGATAAACACTTTTTGGTTAGGGGGACTCAGAGCCTGCCTTGTATGAGATGGCTCCCAGTGGATTTCATGCTAAATTTTGATATGATTTCTGTAAATAAGGAATGTAGAATTATAATGGCTGAGTATTTGATCCTTCATACATCAAAAAAATACAAAGCTAAGTGATAAACAAATAAAAAACAGATTTGAAAAAAGAAAAGACTCAGGAAAGAAAAAGAGTGAAAGTGTAAGAAAGAGGAAAAGACCGAAAACGAATGACTTCCAAGTTTCTTTGGTACAGATATAAATAAAAAATATATCAAACTCTTACTCTAAGATTAACATTTGTCTACATTATTTCCATAATCCCATATCTAATCATCAAAGCGCAGATCAACTTTTAATTTCAGTTTCTCACAAAAAGTCCAATAATGGTTCATATTACTATTTGTTACAAATAGTAATTTGTACATCAAATTACTATTTGTTAAGGAAACCGCAACTGATATATTTAATTACACCAAAATAAAACAGGAATGGAAAATCCTAAGCTCTAGCCTAGACCCATGCTTCTCAACTTTGGCAATTTTAAGGTGCATGGACTTCAATTCCCAGAATTCCCCCAGCAGCATGAAGTTCACCCATCTTAAACTTGCCAAGACTGAAAAACACTGATCCACAGATAAGGATTTTTCCATTCCTTTTTACTGGTTCCTGCTTACTTATGAGCAATCATAATGCAAAATCCCCACTTCCACACCAGTCAGGGCTGAGCTGTCGCCGCTCAGCTCCCCGCCAGCTCACATCTCGTCCCCTGCACAGATTCTTCGTAGTTGGTGGGGCTCGCCTGCCAGGGGGCGGACGGGGGCGACCAGGGAGCACAAGGCTATGCTGCCTGCATCACCCCTTTGCCAGCCATCCCTCCCTTGCTGGGCCGAGCCCTTTGGCCGAGCATGGGCTGTTGCCCTAACCCTAACCCTAACCCTTGCCTGCTGGGGTAGTGGTAGTGACAAGGGAGCACGATGGTACGCCGTCCGCATCACCCCTCTGCCTGCCACCCCTTTCTCTCCCGCCCGCCGGCCAGTGCACTTTGGTCGAGCTCAGGCTGCCGCTGTGAGAATGGTGTGAGCCCCATGGGCTGGAAGGTAAGGCTGACGGCAGGGAAGGAAGATCCACTCTGGCAATGCTTGACTGCCTTTCGGGCCCTGCTCTGGGCTGCCACCTGCTCGACCTCCACTCTGCCTCGGATCCCACATCCAGCCTGCGTCAAGGGGACATGCCGCTTCCAGGCCAGCCTGGCCGGCGGATGGGTGAGTGGGCGACCCTCGTGGGAGGCACCTGGAAGGCCCCGCAGAAGCCAAAGCTGGACCCGAAAGGCAGCCTCGCCTCGCCATGTCCCCTTACCATCCAGCCCATGGGGCTCACACCATTCTCACAGCGGCAGCCTGTGCTCGACCAAAGTGCACGGGCCTTCAGGTGGGAGAGAAAGAGGCGGCAGGCAGAGGGGCGATGCGGGCAGCTAAGTGTGGTGCTCCCTCATCACCACCACCCCCGGCAGGCAAGGCCTAGCAGCTATGGAGAAACCAGGCGGGGAGCATGCGGGAGGAGGCCCTGGAGGCAGGCAAGCATGGCAGGGCCATGTGCAGTATGGAAGGGAGTAGGGAAGGCAGGAAAGCGGGCCTGGCCACAGGGACCTCTGGGAAGGCCACGGGGAAGACAGGGAAGCATGGCAGGGCCGTGTACCATGTGGAAGGGAGTAGGGAAGGCAGGGGGGGGATGGGGGGGCAGCTAGCTAGGCCGTGACTCACAGGCTTACTTACACAGGCAGGCGATCAGGACCACTCAATTGGGCTGCAGGCACCGCATGGGAAGGCAGGGAAGCCGCAGAGACTGTTGTCAATGCAAGCGAGGAGCCACAGAGTGTGCTATGCCAGGGAGGTAAGATGAGGAGTGACTAGGTGGGGTGAGTGGGCAACAAGGCGAGCGGGAGGCAAGGCGAGCGGCAGATAGGTGGCAAGGCAAGTGGGCAGCCGGGGGTGGGGTCAGGCAGAGGTGGTATTTGTCGGTTCTCCGAACTATTCAAAATTTCCGCTACCGGTTCTCCTGAACTGGTCTGAACCGGCTGAATACCACCTCTGCTCCACACCCTTCCTTCTCCTCCCCATTCTGCTCACCCTCCTGCTCACTTACCTCTGAGAACCTGCATGGATGAAGGCATGAAAAGATTAGAATTTCCCCGTCCCTAATAGTCCCTCCCCCAGCGGTGAAATCTGGCTGGATCTCTCTGGCTCGCGCAAACTGGTTGGGCCGGCGGTGGAAGGCTCTGCCCACCCACTGGGATATCATTACGTCCCATTTTTGACCCTATGCACATGTGCAGAAGAGGCGTGTGCTCGCTCGCTCCCATTTCTGAACCGGTAGCGAAGGTAAGTGCATTTCACCGCTGCTCTTCCCCTCCCACCTTCCTCCCCTCCTGTTGTTACTTCCCCCTGGCCAACACCACTTCTTTGTCCCCCATACCCTTCCTCCTCCCTGGCTCCCTCCTCCTCATGCTTCACCCCTCCCCTCTCCATTTCCCCCTCCCTCTCACTTACCTCTGATAATCTTCATGGATGAAGTCATGAAAAGATTAGAATTCCCCGCTCCGCAACTGTCCCTACCTTTCCTTCTTCTCCCTCTCCCTTCTCTTCCCTCTCCCCCTCCCCCTCCCTTTCCACCCCATTCTGTTCCACCCTGCTGCTCTCAGTCGCTGGTCTGAGCACTCCGCTCCTGGATCACTTAGCTCTGCATGACTGCTGCTCAGGGTCCACCGTGCTGCTCTCAGACGCTGGTCTGCTGCCACCTAGCTCCATTTCACCGCTGCTCAGTGGTCTCCGTTTGTACCTCATCACCTCTGCTCAGCTGCCTGGCTGGTCACTGGAACACTGGGCTGCCACAGCAGACCCAACAAGTGGGCTGGATGTGGCATTGTATGTAGGAATTACTACACCTCCACAGTAGCAATAGCACTTTATACTGCTTCGCAGACCTCGCTAAGCGGTTTGCAGAGTCAGCACATTGCCCCCAACAATCTGGGGCCTCATTTGCCCTGCACCCACCTCGGAAGGATGGAAGGCTGAGTCAACCTTGAGCCTGGTGAGATTTGAACTGCCAAATTGCAGACAGCCGACAGTCAGCAGAAGTAGCCTGCAGTACTGCACTCTAACCACTGCGCCACCAAGGCTATCTGTTTCCCACAGAAAACACCGGGAGCCACAAAACCTGGGTAGGCGTGGCTGGGGGGATGGGTCATGTGACTGAGTGGGAGTGAATGATGTCAAGTTGGCCATGTGCCCCCAAGTTTTGTGGCTCCTGGTGTTTTCTTTTCTGTGGGAAACGGGTCCAAATGGCTCTTTGAGGGTTTAAGGTTGCAGACCCCTGGTCTAGTTTAACGAAAAGAAGGACTGGGGGGACATGATAGTAGTCCTCCAATATTTCAGGGGCTGCCCCAAAGAAGGGGGGGATCCACCTATTCTCCAAAGTACCAGAAGGCAGGACAAGAAGCAATGGATGGAAACTAATCAAGGAGAGAAGCAACCTGCAATTAAGGAGAAACTTCCTAACAGTGAGGACAATTAATCAGTGGAACAGCTTGCCTCCAGAAGTTGTAGGTGCTTCATTACCAGAGGTTTTAAAGAAGAGACTGGACAGTCATTTGTCTGAAATGATATAGGTTCTCCTGCTTGACCAGGGGGCTGGAGTAGAAGATCTCCAAGCTCCCTTCCACTCAGTGGTGAAATCCAATTTTTTACTACCGGTTCTGTGGGCATGGCTTGGTGGGCGTGGCAGGGGAAGGACACTGTAAAATCTCCATTCCCACCCCACTCCAGGGGAAGGATATTGCAGAATCTCCATTCTCACCCCACTCTGGGACCAGCCAGAGATGGCATTTGCCAGTTCTCCAAACTACTCAAAATTTCTGCTACCGGTTCTCCAGAATCTGTCAGAACCTGCTGGATTTCACTCCTGTGTCCACTCTATTCTGATTTAGCCTTCTAACAGGTATAGCAGAATAACAGAAGTCTTGACTTCCCCTATAGCTCAGTTGTTGATTTTCCCTCTTTAAACCCTGTAAACCTCCCAGTTTCCTTTTGGGCGCTTAAAGGCCTCCCTTCTGCTTTACTCAATGCCACACAGAGGCTTCTATTCTCAGGACTATGGGAACAGATACATGCATCTCACGTAAATGGATTCCAGCTCGGAGCGTGCGCACCATCCACACATACATACACCATCAAAAAACATGGCAATTCACTCACGCGCGCCTTCCAGACATGTGTGCGGTGTCAAAAACACAGTGATATAGGACAGGATTGCGCCTGGGCAAGTGGGCAGGCCCACCAGCAGGTGGCAACTACCAGTTCACCCGAACCGCTCCAAACTGGCAGCAGCCCACCACTGATTTTGCACCACCCTTTCTCTGCTGAAAGCGGCAGGCAGCAGGCAGAAAAGGGAAGTCTCCTCACCTCGGCTGCTTCATCCAGTACAGGTATACTTTGCAGGCACTGCCAGGGGATGCGGAAGGTGGCCTGCTACTTTCTCTCAAAACTTTCCTGAACTCAGAGGATTTCTACAAATCAGGTACCTCTGAGCAAAGCAGGAAGAGAAATTTAATATTTATTACTTACAACAGCTGCCCATCTTTTAGCTGCCCTTCCTGTACCGTCAACCACTGAAAGCTTCTTAGGATGTGGTCTTTCTTTTTCAAAATGTGAAGTGAGAGGATGGGAACCTCAAGAATTTAATCCTGAACTCCCACTTGTTTTCAGTCTACCTACATGTTTTCCAAAAGGGTAGCTTTTTAAATCCACCGCACCAACAGCAACCAAACTTCTTCTGGCATTGGGACCAGGTACTATGACACCCTCTGGTTCTAGTACCCTTGTTAGTTCTGGATCGGGGTGTACCTCCTCAGATGGAACTGCTGCACAAACTGGTGTCCCCTTAAACTCCTTGAAGAGCAACTGGCAGCACTGGCAATTCAACTTGGACATCAAGTGTCTCCAATTCTGGACAGGGGTTGCTTAGTCACGCACCCCTGAGTTTCCTCTCTTTTGGAAGCTTGCAAGGTATGGGGAACCAGGCTCCCTGGAAGGCCGCTCAGAGAACCAAAAGTTGGGGATCAATTTGTATGTCCATGTGAGGTGGCTTCTGAGTAAGATTCACCAACTACCAGTAGCCTCCCAAGTGCCATCCAAAGCACAGTGCTTGGAAGGCAGCACATACTTTCCCTGCCCAACCTTCATTCTGCCCATCTTCTGGACTGGCGAGGGAAACCAGGGGAAGGTCTCCTAATGTTGAAGGGCAGAGAGGAATTTTCCTAATTATTTCATTAAGATATTTGTATACCCATTGTAAGGTCAAACTGTGGGCAGCTGACAACTGCAAAATAAAACAATAGAGGTGACAATAAAATCAAAGAAATAGTAAAAACTTCTCCAGATCACATTTCTTCTCCACTCATGGGCCTCTCAGTGCTCCAAAGGCTTTTCTCCATGCCAGGGGCCTCCATGCCAGTGGCAGCAGAGCCTGTTGGGCAGGAGGCTGCCAGAGGCTTGGCAGTCTGATCAGGAGATGGAAAATCAAAACAGAGGTTACAGGAAGAAAGGAGGACGTGCTGTCAAACTGCCTTGAAGGTGAAAACCTGCAAAACAAAGTTATTTGTCCAGCAAATATTTATTTTCTAGAATGTATGCTAGCAATAATATTAGAATCGATGAAGTGCTTCATGATAAAAGTTCTGATGTGCAGTGTGACCAAAAAACTTTGAGAGACCCTAGATCTGAAAGGACCAAACTGAAGCTGAGGGCTATCAGGACAGTAATGGAGTCACGTAAATCTGTCCAGGGAGAGAAAGAAGTGGACAATCAATCACTAGTGCACAATGCCTTGTGAGGTTTGGAATGAGACATTTGGTTGAATTTTAAGAGACAGCAATAAGTTGTTGATATTGGTTATATTTGCTGAGGATGATGCTGGAATTTCGTCTTTTTCTTCCCTTTTTTTCTTTTTCTTCCCTTTTTTGGTTTTAAATTTTTATATGTATTTCTGTATTACAGGTAGTTCTCGACTTACAACCACAACTGAGCCCAAAATTTCTGTTGCTAAGCAAGACAATTGCTACCTTTGTGGTCACCATTGTTAAGTGAATCTGGCTTCTCCATGGACTTTGCTCGTTAGAAGGTCGCAAAAGGGGATCACACAACTCTGGGACACTGCAACCGTCATAAATGAGACAGTTGTCAAGCATCTGAATTTTGATCATATGACCCTGGGGTCGCTGCAACTCTTGTAAGTGTCAAGAATGGTCACAAATCACTTTTTTCAGTGCCGCTGTAACTTTGAATGGCCACTAAACCAATGGTTGTAAATTGAGGATTACTTGTATGCAGTTATACTTGTAGTCCTCGACTTACAAGAGTTCAATTAATGACCTTCAAAATTAAAATGGCACTTAAAAATGACTTATGTTTTTCATACTGTAGGAAGTCAGTATATCCCCCCCCCCCGTGAATAAAAATATATTGATCATGACCCCATAGGAATCCGATAACTGCCATTATAATATTAAAGGACATGTTCTTGCGCAGGAATAGGAAGCTCAAATACAAAGCCCAAAGAAGGTCTTAAAAAAACCCACTTTCAACTCCATTTTGTCAGCTGCCCCAGAACCACATGCTGTTGGTGGTTCTCAATAAACAAAATCCTTCTTTCCAATCAGCCTCCATTTTATGTCCAGTGCCTTTCTCTCAGCTTGGAACTGGACCTGGATTTCTCTTCCAACAATACTGACCACTAGTGCAGCAGCCCCAGGGTCCTGTGATCAAAATTCAGATCAACCGATTCATATTTATGATGGCAACCGATTCATATTTATGACGGTTGCAGTGTCCTGTGGTCATTGGGTTAACTTTTGAAACCTGAGGCAGTCAGATTCACTTAACAACCCTGTTACTAAATTAAAAACTGCAGCGACCCACTTAACAACTGTGGCAAGAAAGGTGGAAAAATGGGGCGAAACTCATAAAGAAATGTGTCACTTAGCAGCAGAACATCTGGGCTCAATTGTAGTCATAAATCGAGGACTGCCTGCATCAGCTTTATCGGTTCAATATAGCGGTCAATATAAGTCCGAAACCAAAGGGAGACCCTCGAAAAGCCGCACAAGGCTTGCAAGACCCGAAGGCGGCGGCCAGCAAGCAGGACCCTGACCCTTCCGACCCTCCCCTCCCCTCCCTTCCCCCCGCGCGGCAGCTCCCGGCCTCCGCCGCCAGGGGCGCTGCCCAGCCCCTCCGCCCCGCCCCGCCCCCTTCTGCCGCTGCTGCTGCGGGGGGCCCGTGCAGGCCCAGTGGCGGCGGCGGCGGCGGGGAGGCCTCGGCGCGGCCCCTGAAGGCCTCCGCGGGGCGCTCTCTGCCGCAGCTTGGCGGAGGGGGAGGAGGAGGAGGAGGAGGAGGCGGAGGCGGGAGGGGAGGAGCCCCCGGGAGGAAGAGGCCCGGATCCTCGCCCGGAGGCCTTGGCGGCGTGCGGACAGGCTCCACGAGGCTCGGCCCTCCCCCGCTCGCCGCGCTGCCCCGGAACGGCCCAGATGAACGCCGCCGCCGCCGCCGCCGCCGGGAGCAGCTACCCGATGGCGTCGCTGTACGTGGGGGACCTGCACCCCGAGGTGACGGAGGCGCTGCTCTACGAGAAGTTCAGCCCCGCCGGGCCCGTCCTCTCCATCCGCGTCTGCAGGGACATGATCACCCGGCGCTCGCTCGGCTACGCCTACGTCAACTTCCAGCAGCCCGGCGACGGTGAGGGGCTGCCGGACCCCCCAACGCCCAGAATTCCCCCCCCCCAGGCTCTCCCCCCACCCGCCCCCTCCCCCTCCCCCTTAAAGGTTGCTGAGGTGGGGGTAAAGCCTCTGTAGGGCCTCCAGGCCCCTCCCTCCCCCTCCCCCCTCCCCCCTCCCCCCTGGGACAGGCTTTTTGCCCCTGGCTGGCCTGGCAGGGCCTCCACGTGGGCTCCCAAGGGGACGCGGCTTCCCAGGGCCGCCTCCTGGGGTCTTTCCTCAGCTTCCCAGCCACTCGGTTGGCCGCACTGAAGTTCCTGCTGGTCTCTCCAAGTTGGGCTTCTGGTCATTGCCCACTCGTGCTCCTGTCCTTCAAGAGATCATCTGGAGGGCCCTTGTGGAGGGTGGTCATTCGGGGACCATGTACTGAAAAAGGGGGGGGGGGGGGGGGGTGAAATCCAGCAGGTTCTACCAGGTTCTGGAGAACCGGTAGCGGAAATTTTGAGTAATTTGGAGAACCGGCAAATGCCACCTCTCGCTGGCCCCAGAATAGGATGGGAATGGAGATTTTGCAATATCCTTCCCCTGCCAAGCCCGCCAAGCCACACCCACAGAACCGATAGGAAAAATTTTTGAATTTCACCCTGGGGTGTGTGTGTGTGTGCGCGCATGCGCGCTCTCAAACCAAAACTATCTTTATTTTAGTAGTTTTTAGGGTGTGGTCTCACCTGGCTGTTAGGATAGGAAGAAGGGCAGGTCCTTCCGTTATGTTTGGAGATTGTCTTTCATTGACGCTGTAGTAGGTGCACCCCCAAAAGAGTCCAATGGTTTATGGCAGAGGTGGGCAACTATGGCCCTTTTATGACTTGTGGACTTCAATTCCCAGAATTCCTGAGCTAACATGGCTGGCTCAGGAATTCTGGGAGTTGAAGTCCACAAGTCATAAAAGGGCCATAGTTGCCCACCCCTGGTTTATGGCACACTTTCTCAACCTTGGTAGCTTGAAGATGGGTGGACTTCAACTCCCAGAATTCCTGAGCCAGACATGTTAGCTCAGGAATTCTGGGAGTTGAAGTCCACCCATCTTCAAGCTACCAAGGTTGAGAAACACTGGTTTATGGGAATGTGGTGCCACAGAGGGTTTCCTCTTGTGAGCTGCTAACTCCCTGAGACAGGCAGACGAGTGTTGATTCAGCTTCTTAATGAAGAGCCTTCCTCCTCTCTCATTGCCTGAGCACTGGAGAAGGAACATGGAGCTAAAAGGGCTGCTTTCTAGAGAAATGGGTGTATAAATCTGAACTTTGTGCCCAACTGTGAGTTTCAGATTAAAGATTGTTCCCGATTTTAAAAAGGATGCTCGCAAGTATCATGAAAAGGGTATCTCTAGGCTGAACATAAATGGATAATGTTATTTTGGAACATCTCCAAGCTCAACCTCTAAAGAAGCTGAGATTCAGGGTTGGGCTCCATCCGCTCTCGGGAATTAGGTCACCCGTCGCACTGAGTTACAGTGTGGGAAGTTTTTTTCTTTCAGCATTTTGTGTGAACCCTGGCAGTGTGGTGTGTAAACTGTGGTTTATAGCTTACCTTCCGTTTTGGTCTTTCCCATATAACCAGAAACGTAAGGTGTGTTCCGTGGAAATTCAAAAGATTTTGTCCTGAGTAATTCCTACTCAGCCTTGAAATGGTCTTTCATTAGCCATGTGACCCATCAGGAACATGAATGGATCAATATATTATTTCTTGTAATATAGTAATATGTCTTGAGGAAACTAGACTGCTGAAAAGTGGCAATAAATTACTCAGGAACCATCATAGGTGTCATCGAGGTATGGAATCAACACTGATACTATAATATACCTGTGAGGAAACTCTTGATTCAGAAGATGGGATAGAAATTTTATATACACACCCATTATCAGCAAACCTAATTTCTGATAGTGTTTCATAAAGGTAGAACATTACACAGTATTGAATAACCCTTACCATATCTGTCCCAATGCTCAAACCAAAACCATCTTTATTTTAGTAGTTTTTATTAGCATGTAGCTATGGGCGTTGGAGAAATGTCTGCAGGTAAAGATCCCCCAAATTCTCAAATTCTCTTGTATTACTTGCTTCTGTTTCAAATTGCCTTTCCCTTTCAGTTGCAAAGAGATAATGCTGGAGTTACCAGCATCTCTGTCTGGAACACCCCTTCCTACTATAAATAAATGTTGCCTAATTTAACTAGCTGACTAAAGTGCCACTTGAAATAGATGCTGCTTTGGATAAAGAAAGACAACTGAGCCTTGGAGGTCTTCTAGTCCAGGGGTGTCAAACTCACGGCGTCACAGCAGCGTCACATGATGTATCTGGACTTTTCCCCCCTTTGCTAAACCGGGTGTGGGTATGGCCAGCGTGTGACGCATCTGGCCTTTGGGCCGGGAGTTTGACAGCCCAGTTCTAGTCCAACCGCCAGCTCAAGCAGGAGACCCTATACCAGTGTTGGCAAACTTTTTTGGCACCGAGTGCCGAAACAGGAGCACGTGTGGGCAGGGGAGCGCCGTAACCCAGAAGAGCAGCTCCCAGGCGCGCATGTATGGGAGCACCGGAAACTGGAAGAACAGTTCCCTGGTGCGCATGCACGTGTCAGGAAACTGAACTTTCGGCAGGCGCACCAGTCATCTGGTATTCCAGTTTCTGGTATGTATGGCGTGCGAAGACCAGCCGGCTGACATGTACGCGCATACCAGAAACCGGAAGCTCAGCTTCTCAGCACACACATGTGCGCCAGAGAACTGCTCTTTCGGTTTCTGGTGCTCCCACACGTGCCCGTGCCGGAACCCAGAAGAGCAATGGGCAATGGCTCTGCGTGCCACTTCCAGCACGCCTGCCATAGGTTCGCCATCATCACAGCCCTATACATTCTGGACAAATGGCTATCCAGTCTCTTTAAAGGCCTCCAGCGATGGAGCACCAACAACTTCTGAAGCCATTCCACTAGTTCTTATTGTTAGGATATTTCTTCTTAGTTCTAGATTGGTTCTCTCTTCGATTAATTTCTATCCATTGCTTCTTCTCCTGCCTTGCCCTGTGCTTTGGAGAATAGATTGACTCCCTCTTCGTGGCAGCCCTTGAAATATTGGAACACTGGTATCCTGTCATCCCTGGTCCTCCTTTTCACTAGACTAGACATACCCAATTCTTGCAACCATTCTTCATATATTTTAGCCTCCAGCCTTGTAATCATCCTTGTTGCTCTTCTCTGCACTCTATCCAGCATCTCAACATCTTTTATACATCGTAGCGACAAAAACTGGATGCAGGGTTCTTATCAAGGCATTATAAAGTGGTACTAACACTTCACATTATCTTGATTTTATCCCTCTGTTGATATAACCTAGGATTGCATTGGCTTTTTTGGCATCAGTGGCATCCTAATCTTTTAAAATCCCAGCCAGTCCTGTGTTTTGCCTTTTCATCTGCCACTTATTATTCAAGCTGTCTTTCATTGTTGGGCACTAATGTAATTCATTTAATTTAATTGTATCCTGCCTTTATTATTTTTATAAATAAGGCAGTGAACTTATCCAGTGCACCATCCTCCTCTTATTTCCCCCGCAACAACAATCCTGTGGGCTGGGCTGTGAGAGAGTGACTGGCCCATGGTCACCCAGCTGGTTTTCATGACTAAGGAGGGACTCGAACTCATGGTCTCTGGCTTTCTAGTTTGGTGCCTTAAGCGCTAGACCAGACTGCCACTATCCTTGTTAGTTTTTCTGAACTGTCCAGGCTGACCTGGGCAATGAATGCAATCCTATGTTGGCATCACCCTCTGAACCCCTTCTTTCACAATTTAAGGTAGTTCTTGGTGTGATTCCTAAGCTTCTGAATTTTATGAACAGGATCTGGTATGCATATGTCACCGCTTCTAATGTGCGGCTTAGTATAAAAATAGAATCCTGAAGGGTGAGTGGCATATCTAAGTGTCTCAGTTGCAGAAGGTCTAGAAAGTGACACACTTGCCTGAAGCCGACTTGGCTGCGGTGGAAAGTTAGTTAGGATCGTCTGCTTGCAAAGAAAAAGATGAGCTTTGAACGTGTATTTATAACCGGTTTATAATTGCCCAAGTCAATTGCTATGATTCTGTATAGAATCGTTTACCTACGTACAACCCCCACAACATATACCATTCAGGTAATTTAAAACAATTTTAAAATGTTCAGGACTAAAATAGGCGCTATCACCAACTGCTAGTACTCATCCTGACCTAAGTACGCAGGGCTCAACGGCCTTTTGAAAGGCCTGCAGATGTTTATGTTTATTGTTTATTGGGCTTTGTTTATTGAGGAAGATGGTTCTAAATGGCAGGGGCTGGTACCGAGAAAGCAGGCTTCCTGGCAGGATCTGAGAGAGGAGATTCAGAATGTGTCCTCTCTTTCGGAGCATGCCAGGCCCACTCATTGAGTGGTTGTTGTGAGGAAAATAGGAGGAGGGAGGGGATTGTGTATATCTGCCGCCTTGAGTTACTTATAAAGTAACAAAGATCACACACACACACACACTGTGTGTGTGTCTATAAAATGTGGATGGGCAGATATTCTTGTGAGAGGGAAGTTCTCCCAAGATTAAATGGTTCTGTGCCATGCAAGGCTTCATTGCTTTGAATTTCACCTGGCTGTGCATAGGGAGCCACTGTAGTTTGTGGAGTAGAGCTATTATTTGGGTGTATTGAGGAATACCAATAACTGTCCATGTCATTGTATTGTGGACTAATCGAAGCTTCCAGGTGGTCTTCAAGAGCAGCCCCATGTAGAGTGCATTGCAGTAACCCAGTTGAGGGTTGGGTAAGGTGTGAGTGGCTATAACCAGTTCCCTCTGATCCAGGAAGAGACACAATTGGTGCACAAGACAAACTTGGTTAAAGGTCCACCTGATCACAGCTGTCATCTTTTGAGCAGGAGCTGTGAGTCCCCAAATTATCCACTAAATCTGAATGGAGTAGTGAGTAACCCCACACAAGTCAGAGATAAAATCTCTCTAGGACTCTTGGGGCCGCAAACCTACAGCCACTCAGTCTTGGTATGGTTTAGCCAAAATATGTTCTTCCCCAACTCCCCAGACTTGAGCTAGCCCACCAAGCAGCAATCTAAGACTAGATTCCTCACCCCTCTGGCACCAACTGGAATTGGCCCTGGGGGAAGGGGGAGCATCACCCCCTCATTCCCAACCCCCTAAAGAGATCCAGAAGGATGCAATTGTCAGTGGTAGAGAAGGTGGCTGAGAGTCAAGAACGGCCAGGCTGGGTGCATTGCTCATATCCCGAGCCTGCCACACAGGATATCAACAAGCACGGCCAAAGCTTTCCATATCCTGGTCTGAACCTGACCAAAAGGGGTCCAGATAATCCACTTTTTCCAGGACCCTTTGGAGCTGTAAGCTGTAACCTTCTCAGTAACCAAGAAGGAAAGGTTGGAGATATGATAAAAATGATCCAAATCCCCTGGATCCAAGGCCAACAGGCATTTTTCTCTAGTGCTTGCCTGCATCATCCAGGCAGGGCAGAATTTTCTCTGGAATAGGTTATTTCTTTGCCATGCATTTATTAGATGTTATAAGGCAACTTGTTAGCGTCAGTTTCCCAGGACCATAAGTTCATAACGCACTGATATCATTGTGCATGTCTGTACATACATGTACCTACATATACATATGCCATATACCGCTCAGGCTCAAGGTTGTCCTGAGGAAATGCTCTCCTAAATCGGCCAGGTGAATAAGGAGTAAGTGTTGAGAGGTGAACTCCCAATGGGAGTCTCATTTGCTTTTTTCAAGATAAAATTTCCCTTCTCTTTTTTGCTCTTTGTGCTGCAGCTGAGCGAGCCCTGGACACTATGAACTTTGATGTAATCAAAGGCAAGCCCATCCGCATCATGTGGTCTCAGCGGGACCCCTCTTTGAGGAAATCGGGCGTAGGGAATGTCTTCATTAAGAACCTGGATAAATCCATAGACAACAAAGCACTTTATGACACGTTCTCTGCTTTTGGGAATATTCTTTCTTGCAAGGTGAGTCCTAGGCCAGTTCCATTTCCTGAACTTCATGGAATTGGCCCTCAGAATTGGCTGGGTCTTATTCTCCATTTATGTCAAATAAGATCAGGTTGGTGGCATCAAGCACAAAGAGGGGAGTTGTGTAAGAGAGCCAGACAAAATGGAGTCTCTGTCTCTCTCTCCCTCCCCCTTCCTCCCTCCCTCCCTCTCTCTTTGAGATTCTATCCAATATATAATCGCTTGGTAGGTTTTGCATTCTCGGGGGGTGGGCGTGGGGGTGGGGTGGGGGGAACTTGTTAAATCATCTCGTTAACCCTTACTTTAGATCAGAATTAAGCTGCCTTCTTTATAGAGTTTCTAATCCCTGCTTTGCAAAATGTTTCAGTGACACACTGGGCACTTCTAAAGCATGGAAGTCTGCAAAGTAGTTAGGGGCTGGAGTGGTGGATATGGCCAGTGATGAAAGAGGATGGGGACACCGATTTTTTTCTTTGATGGCTTCTTTCCCTGCGGTGAAATTATAGCTTGGGAACTGAGCTCATTTCAAGGCTTTGAAATTACCCTGAGAACCACCACAGACATTGAATTGTAGTGATTTACAACTACATTCACAATGGGGATGCCAAGCACGATGAAAAATTTGCATCTTCCATTTGTCCTTGGGAAACACTTAACATGAAATAAACTGACCTGTCAATGCTGGCTAATCAACCCCAGTCGTTTACAGGTGGTGTGTGATGAGAATGGCTCCAAGGGCTATGCTTTTGTGCACTTTGAGACACAAGATGCTGCGGACCGTGCCATCGAGAAGATGAACGGCATGCTGCTGAACGACCGCAAAGTGTGAGTGTCTCAGCCAGAAGCTGAGACATGATGCATCTCAGTATTAACCCACCAGGCTGCTGGTTCTCCTGGCCCAAGCTTTGGCCTGCTGCCTGTCTCCTCCAGGGCTGGTGAGTTTCCCTGCCCGAGCCACAGCCAACACCTCCTGCCATGGGGGTCTGGCTTCACTTGACGCCCCCCTGCTGTGGGCTGGGTTGGCTCCCTGAGGCTTTATCCTGCCCAGCAGTGAGTGGCTCCCCTTGGCCTGCTGCCTCACTGCTTTCAGGACAGGGGGTTCTTCCGCTTGGTCTTGTGTCCTCCTTCGCAGTCCCGTCCCGTCCCGTCCCCCCGGCTGCTTGCTTTTGCCTTTCTTCCCTGAAACCTTGCCTTGCCTTTCTCCCGGGGGCAGGAGCAGAGCATTCACCAGGGCTTGTCATTGTTTTTCCACCCAGATTTGTTGGCCGATTTAAATCCCATAAAGAACGTGAGGCGGAGTTGGGAGCCAAAGCCAAAGAGTTCACCAACGTCTATATTAAAAACTTTGGGGATGAGATGGATGACGAGAGGCTGAAGGATCTCTTCAGCAACTACGGTGGGTTTTCCAGAAAGTGACCTTTTATGTTCACGTCTAACTGAAGCCTTTATAGATGATGGCTGATTAGATGTTTTAAGATTTGAACAAGCCATAAGGAATCACCTTGAAGGACAGGAGGAAGAAGCAAGGCAATGGTGAGATAAGAGGGGCTTGAGCCTGAGTCAAAAAAAAATCTCTGGTTTTTTTTTTCCTCCTCCCCATCCCTGCAAAGCAGAAAGATTGGGAGAAAGAGATTATTGCAAGAGAGTAACCTTTTTCCTCTCTTACGCATTAAAAGCAATGCAACTGTGCTGGCAGCCCAAGGCTGGGAGCCATGAGTGTGTTATTCAAGAGATACGGTCAATCGTAGCTCTGGGAGGGAGGGAGGAGGGAGGGCAGAGAAAAATAGCAAGCGATTTCTGTAGGCAGTTTCTTTGCTTGATCATCTCCTGCTGCCAGAGCCATCACATTGCTTTCAATGTGTGCAAGATAATAAGCAGGAACTTGAGTCTTCCAAAGGGTGCTGAGTGGTTAGGAGGCAGACTAAAGCTGAAGGTGTGAAACTGAGTTGTCTTGTCTCTTTCCAGCTGAAAAGCACAGTCACGGTCATAAGATCTCCCAGTTAGTGACCACTTTGCTTAGCAGTGAAGTTGCCGGTTCCAGTTAGGATCATTAACTGAGGACATCTATATTTTATTTCACCATCGATCAGACTAGGGTAACAGAGCAGAATAACACTCACAGTCTACAGAGATTCTCATTCATCCAGGTCATGATTGTCCAAAAGGTGTTTTTTCAGGAGACAACTGGACTTTCTTGTTTTTTCTTTGAAAGTGTTTAACTTTTCATCCAAGAAGCTTCTTCAGCTGGATGGTGCGGATGGAAGGATTTATATTCCTTGCAGGCAGCTGGTGATTTGCATTCTTTTAGAGAATCATTTAGGCTTTTTGCATGAAGACTGATGCAAAGAATGAGTTAAGCAGCTCTGCTTTCTCTCTGCTGCCTGTTACCATATTTTTTGGACTATAAGACGCTCCAAAGATGCACCTAGCTTTTGGGGAGGAAAACAAGGGGGAAAAAATCTGCTTCTGCCTCCCAGCAGGGATCGCTACTGCCGCCGCCACCTGTCCCTGCCACCTGGAACAGAGGCTGAAAATGGGGTACATGGAGGCGGCGAGAGGCGGCAGCAGCGGTCCCTGCAGCCTGGAACAGCTGATAGGCGGTATTCTGGGAGGCTGAGCCAACCACCAATTAGCTGCTTGTGCTAAATTAGGCTGTGCTGAAGCGGACCAGGCTGTTTGCTGCAAGGAGGTAACAGGCCGAAGGGTGGGGGCCAGTGGGTGGGTGGGGCTTTGGCAACATTCACTGTATAAGACTCACAGACATTTCCGCCCTCTTTTTTTGGGGGGGGGGGAGTGGGTCTTATACATCAAAAAATATGATACTTCTTTGCCATCTTCTCTCTTTAGTGGACTGACTGTTTCCTTGATTTTTTTCTTGTTATTTATATGCTGCAAGAACCTTTTTTTGTTATCTTTAATTTTTGTTGCAATTCTTAGCTTATTCTGAGCCTTTGCTTTCCTGACTTCGCCTTTGCAGATTCTGGCTATCTGCAAGACTATGCCTTAATTATGTGTCCTTCTTCTATTTTTTGTACTTGTCCTTTTTTATCATATTTTTCAGTTTCGCAAGCTTCTTGAGTTGTTTTCCCCTTTAGGAAAGATCCAAGAAATCTTTCCCAAGTTCTCTTGAGTTTGTTAAAATCAGTTCTTTTAAAATCTAGGACTCCGGTATCATTGTGTTCTATTGCTTGTGTTTGCATTATGTTGAATTGTAGTATGACATGATCACTCTCACCCAAGGTTCCTGTGGTTTCAATTCCCTCTATTACTTCTTCTCTATTTGTAAGAATTAAGTCCAGTATGGCTGTGCCTCTAGTTCCCTGCTCTACCTTTTGGACAACAAGGTTGTCAGCTAAGTTGGTCAGGAACCTATTCGATTTCTCACTTGGTACCAAATGTCTTCAAGAGAAAAAAATAAGAAAGTCCAGTTGCCTCCTGAAAAAGTACCTTTGGGACAAGAGCAGAGTAACACTACTAAAATACGATTAACAAAGTAAAATAGATTAAAGGCAAATAAAGACAAAATCATATCAAACTGTTGCTGGTAAGATTTTAATGAATTCTGCCAGCTTTTTAACAGAATTTGGCAACGTTATCAGAGTATATCATTCTGTTCAGCTTGGAAGTAACTAAGGGAAAAAGAGTCAGTGCACTGCATCCAGTATTCCAGACAAAGTGTAGGTGGGCATCCCGATGTGGACTAGTTCAGTAATATTATGATCTGTTCAGTAATAGTTTTCCTTCTGGAAAGCTCTCCTCGTAATTTTGCTCCAGGTAACATGGCTAACCCTGTTCTTCCAACAACAGGTAAGACCCTCAGTGTTAAAGTGATGACTGATCCGGCTGGGAAATCGAAAGGTTTTGGCTTCGTGAGTTTTGAAAAGCATGAAGAGGCCAACAAGGTATAAACTGTGAGGCTACCATGTACATAGTCGGTCTGGCGTCTGTTTTTGGACTGAGAAATGGAGCTCTGGTGAATGTTGCAGAAATAAAATGAAAGCAAATCCCTTTATTTTGGATTTTCTGTCAGGTGCCTGTTGGTATAAAGCAAAGGGCAAGTCTGTGGGCAGTGACAGTTCCCATTTTATTACCAAAAGGCAGCTACTCGACAAACTCTGAGTATTCCAGCTAACAGTCTGGGAAGGGCCTTAGCCTTGCCTTTCAATGGAAGAACTGTGAATGCTGTTCAGTTAAATGAGCACTAGAGGATCCTGTGATTCAGAAAAGATCCAGTCCCAGATTTATCCAAGGTTGTGTCAAGACTTTGAATTTGCTTCAGTTTTTAGCTTGTTGATTTCAGAGGTTATTAATCCCAAATCAACATTGGAAAATATAATAATAATCAGCACCAGGTGTCTGAGGAAGACTCCATGTCTGCAATGGTTTTTGCTGCTTTGAATTCTTTTACAGGCAGTAGAAGAAATGAATGGAAAAGATATCAATGGGAAAATTATGTTTGTGGGTCGTGCACAGAAGAAGGTAGAACGGCAGGCAGAGCTGAAACGCAGGTTTGAGCAGCTGAAGCAAGAGAGGATCAGTCGTTATCAGGTATTTTGCCTCTGGAGGAAGGAAAGGACTCCCAAGTTAGGAAGGGTGTGTGCATTTGAGGGACCATTGTTGGGACAAGTTAGGTCAAGAATTTGTGCTCTGCTGAATCTTGAAGCTGCTGGATTAGCAGCCCTGTGAATTTTGAGTTCCTTTAGGACTCCCTGAACTCCCTCAATAGGAGGAGTAGAAGCAGGACCAAGTGGGAGATGGGAGATGCACCTAAATCTTTCCTGATCCTGACTGTGCAGTGCAGGCCTGGGGACAAATGGTGCTACAGAAATGCACAGCAAATCCAGGCAAATTCTCTTGTAAAGAAACTTGTCTCTACAGCTCTGCAACATTTAGAGTTTCTTTCTGCAAAGGACCTGATGTTCCTAATTTTTTATTACGAATGAAGGCAAATATATGTGTACTCAGGGTAATGTTGCAGGATCCAATCTGGGTGTGGACTCACATTCTGCTGGAGAAAAGTTCCCTGAAGATGGGCTCCAGCATGAGACCGAAAGCTTGGAAGACTTAACCTGTGGTCCTGGTGACTGACCCAGATTGGATCCTGCAATTTTTTATTTATCAGATGTTTAGGCTGACCAACTCCAGATGACTGTGTAATTAATGGCATGTGTGGAGGTGATTGTTGATAGAAAAGAAAATCCTTGCTTTGCTCATAATCAATTGAAACATCACATTTTGCACTGTTGCCATCTCATGCTAATATCTCTGTCCTCTTTTCAGGGAGTTAATCTCTATATCAAGAACCTGGATGACACAATTGATGATGAGAAGCTGAGAAAGGAGTTCTCTCCATTCGGGTCTATCACA
This sequence comes from Ptyas mucosa, assembly GCA_012654045.1. Classification (NCBI taxonomy): domain Eukaryota; kingdom Metazoa; phylum Chordata; class Lepidosauria; order Squamata; family Colubridae; genus Ptyas; species Ptyas mucosa. The sequence goes on from WNWU01000029.1 coordinate 12,142,263, forward strand.
AGTGCTAAGGTAAAGACAGCAGGGAATTAAGCAGATATTGAGTGAGGGTCCACAGCTAGGACTCCCTACAGTTGAACCAAGTATTGCCTGAACTGCTGTTAAGACTTGCACACCTGTGTGGGACTCACTTTTAAGCAATTTGCCCGAATAAGGCTTTAGAACTATTGTGACAATGAATGGATGAATGGAAGTGGAAAATTGGAATCTTTTGTAGAAATAAAGCATATACATGGAAATCAGATATAAAAAAACATATGAGGGAATTTAGTTCTGACACTATGGTGAATAAAATAGCTGGGCCCCAGAGACAAGAAATTAAGAATTTGAATAGACATGCCAGTTCAGCAAAAGATAGTCCTCAACTTACGATTGTAATGGAGCTTGCTCATGATGGTTTTAAGTTGTGATGGTTCTAAAATGAGTTGGTTGGGTCATGTGACTAACCCAACTTTATGGCCTTTTTTCAGGGGTCATTAAGTGAACCCTGATAGTGAACCAATGGTTTTGCCCATATGAGCTAACAGTTCGCTATGTGCATGATTTTGCCGAAAATCAGAAGTAAATGCTAGTTTTCAGCAAAGCTGTTGTAAAATGTAGTCACATGGCTGCAAATGGCTGTCAGTGCAGCCCAATTGCTGAGCATGTGACTGGGGGAGGGCGACCATCATAACTTCCCATCAGGATCGTAAGGAGGCCTCAGGTAGGCCCATTGTAACCTCAGACGGTCACTGAGCAACTGGTCATAAAGAGAAGACCACCTGTATCTTTTAAATAACTCACGTGTGAAATTTCTGCTTTTTAAATTAAAAAAACCTCACTGACCAAAATAGTGCCAATTTTTAAAAGAGAACCTGGGAAATATATTCATTTCTAATTGTTGAAAGAAATCATCTTCAGTGCAAACTTTCTAAAATGTACTGAGGGGGAAGTCTTGCCAATTAAAAATCAGTGTTGCAGGGAGTCTCCTGGGCCCTTGGGAAAGGGGAGGCCACCCGGTCTCCCATGCCTGATCCTGCTTTCTGTGCTAAAGTGGCTGGGGCCAATCTGGCCGAGGAAGAGGGAGGAGTGGTGGGTCTAGGGAATGCAAAAGCTGCTTTGGGGTTGCCCGGCGCTGCTGTTGGACATTGTGCAAGAAGGGCCAACTCTGGGAAGTCCATGTTGGGGTGTTTCTCTTCCTGCAGTATTTCCCTGGGTGAGTCAAGCAACATCAGCATCAAGGACTAAGAACTGCCAGCACTTTTCTCAGTCCCTGCCTTTCATTAGGTGATGCTGGAAGATGGTCGAAGCAAAGGCTTCGGCTTCGTCTGCTTCTCCTCTCCAGAAGAAGCCACCAAAGCCGTAACTGAGATGAATGGGCGCATTGTGGGATCCAAGCCGCTGTATGTGGCCTTGGCCCAGAGGAAGGAGGAGCGCAAGGCCCACCTCACCAACCAGTATCTGCAGCGCATCGCTGGCATGAGAGCTCTGCCGGCGAACACAATTGTTAGCCAATTCCAGCCTGCTTCTGGAGGGTATTTCATGCCGGCTGTGCCCCAGGTGAGTCCTCTGCACAATTGTCTGTGGGGGGGGGGTCTCAGAGGTTTCCCCACAACACCCACAACCCCTACCAAAGCAGGTGGTTTCTGTTTTTTTTAAAAAAATTGATTTATATGCCGCCCTTCTCCGGAGACTCAGGGCAGCTTACAGTGCGTTAAGCAATAGCCTTCATACTTTTTGTATATTTATACAAAGTCAGCTTATTGCCCCCACAAACCGGGTCCTCATTTTACCCACCTTAGAAAGGATGGAAGGCTGAGTCAACCTTGAGCCTGGTGAGATTAGAACTTGCAGTAATTGCAAGCAGCTGGTGTTAATCACAATACTTTTAGTCCACTGCGCCACCAGGACTCCTGTTTCCCACAAGGGCTAAGATTTCATGGGGTCCTTACAGTTTTCTTTTCTTTTTCGCAAGATAGATCTGCTGCTGGAATCCATTTGAATCCCTTTCATTGGACCAGTGAGTGGATTCTTAAAATGCCAGTTGTAGACAGGTTTAAATGATATTGTTCTGTCGGGGAATGGCACAGCCGGTGTCCAAATGGAGTCAGAGACACTGACAAGAACCATCGTTTTGTATAAACAAATATAGTTATAGTAGATAAGCATCATCAGGTAAATCAATACCGCAGGAACACCGTCAAGTAAATCACAGAAGGGCTACAAGGGCGCACAGAGGAAAAAGGCAGGAAAGAAGGAACCCCACGCCACCCTTTTACACTCACAGCAGCCAATCACAGCTCAGATTCCCTCATGCACTGGCCAGCTCTCTTTAACCAATTGGCCACAGCTGGGTGTCCTTACTCATTCTTCAACCCTTCACTGCTCCAGCTATTAAAATTTAAATATCTTAACATATGTCCCCCCCCCCCCCCCGCCCAAAAGCATAGTGCTGGTACTTTGGGCTACTGTCTTAACTACTTAAATTCCTTATTGGCTGTCAGAAAATCCTGAAGGAGAAAATGGTAAAACAAGAAAGCTTGGGGGAAATTCTGAGCTCTCAGCATCAAATGCCCTCAAAACATTTCTATTCCAGCAGGCCGGCCTGGCCTAACCTCTTTTAAAACTGCTTTTAAATTTTAAATTTTGAATCTGCCCTATAAATTTGAGGTGTTTTAATTTAATTTTATTTCTGGACCAAATTATTTAATTGTATTTTAACGGCTTTTAAATATCTGTATCACATGTATTTATTGTTTAATTGTTCACTGCCTTGAGTCCTTCGGGAATAGAGCGGTATATAAATTTAATAAATAAATAAAATAAAAAATAAAATAAAATATCCGGGAACCGGGAATGCCTTGATGAAATACCTGGTTAATGAAAAATGAAGATTTGGTGTATGTATGAGTAGGGATGTCCTTGAAATGATATCTTGAAATTGAAACTACCGTTCTGTGCCCAAACCCACTTCCAGAATGATTTTAAAGGCCTGCTTGAAAGTCAAAATGTGCCATTTAATAATTTAATAAGCTGAATTCTCCTCCTTCAAGTTGGATTCAGTTCCCGGGGCTTCATGGATTTGTCCTTTGGAAAAGGGCTTTACCTTCTTCCACATCTAGTGTGCAAAAGCTGAGGCTTGTTGTGAACATATTTTTAACAATATTTGAAATAGCAGTCTTGGTAGTTTAGCAGGTTTAAAAAACTGAACTAGGTATGGCATCAGAGTTTGAGATGATATACAATTTAGCACTTTTCTCTCTTTTTTGCTGGGATTAAGGCAGTAGTGTTGTAAAAGGGCAATGAAAACGTGTTGCGGGACTGATTCTGTTGCAGCCTCTTTTTCTTTCCAGGCTCAAAACAGACCCACGTACTATGCACCTAACCAGATGACTCAGATGAGACCCAGTCCACGCTGGCAGCCAGGCGGAAGGCCTCAAGGTAGGTGTGGAAGAGCAGTTTGCCCTTGGAAGCCCTGACCCCTCTCTCTCAAGAGTGCCATGTTATCCTAAAGGGCAACTAAGGATGTTTTCTAGGGAGGTGGGGTCTACCACAGGCCTGGTTCCAGTTTTAACTCTCTAATATACTGGCCAGTAACTTGCTGTTCCCTTCTCTCCTCCCACCCCATTTCTTGAAAACCCAACTAGGCTTCCAAGGTATGCCCAACAGTATGCGCCAGTCTGGGCCGCGGCCAACACTACGGCATTTGGCTCCCACAAATACTGCTCAAGCATCACGTGGGTTGCCTGGTGCTCCCCAGAGAATTGGTAAGCACTTTGCCCAGAGATGTTTCTATGGGATCTTTTCATTTATTTATTAAACAAATCTAAATTTATAATTTATTAGGTTTAGACAGGCTTGTAGTTCCTCCTGCAGTCGGTCTGATATAGTAATCCAGTTGCTGTTGGACAGATCCTTCTGGTAGTAAATGTAGCATTTGCTACAAATCTTTTAAATGAATGAGTGATTCTGACTTAGCCAGAATCTCTGGAGGTGCTGGAATTGCAACGTCCAGAGTTTCCAGCCAATTCGGCTAATATGGTGATTGGAACTTGAATTGTGTGTTTTTGGGGGGGGTATTTAGTGAAATATTTAGGGATATTTTCCCAAAATATTTAGGGAAGGTATTAAATTGTTGGAGAAGGTTGCCATATTGCAGCAGAAGCTTTTTGATTCAACCAATGTATCAGGAAAGGAAATAATAGATTGGAATTCAAATAAACTGCCTAGACCAGTGATGGCTAACCTTTTTGCCATCGCGTGCCAAAAGTGGGGGGAGCGCGGTGGGGTCACATGCCCGCATGCCCACATCCATAATTCTATGCGCCCTGCCCCCCTGTGCTCCTCCCACTTTTGGCACGTGATGGCACGGTGGGCCCGGTAGGCCCGTTTTTTGCTCTCTCCAGGCTCCAGAGCCTTTCTAGGAGCCTGGGGAGGGCAAAAACGGCCTTCCCCACCCTCCCCAGAGGCCCTCTGGAGCCCGGAAACAGTGTGTTTCCTGACTTCTGGTGGGCCCAGAAGGCCCGAAAATCAGCTGGCTGGCGCACGCATGCGTGTCGGAGCTGAGCTCGCGTGCCCACTGATATGGCTCCACGTGCCACCTGTGGCACCCGTGCCATAGGTTCGCCATCACGGGCCTAGACTGTTGCTAGAATCGTTTTAACACATGTTTACATGAAATAAAACATTTGCCTGTAGTTCCTCAAACAAGATTAATGCATGCTAATGAAGTTAAACTTCTCTGATAAACTTCTGATCCTCCACAATTTCTCTGCATAAACAGGGGTTGCTGCCACAGCCCCAAACCTGGCTCCTCGGCCACCTGTAGCCACCCAAGCTCCCAGGGCTGTTCCACCATACAAATATGCTGCAGGCATCCACAGCCCCCACCCGGCAATCCAGCCTTTACAGGTAACACAAAGCCTTGGAGGCAGGTCTGGTGACTGATTTCAACTCACAGCAGCCCCGGCCAAGCCTTTGGGTTTTAGACAGAAACAGAAAGAGGAATGACATTTCTTTCTTCCTAGTTGAGACGTTCCACATTAATACAAAAAAAAGCAGTTTTTTTCCTCCGCTGTGAAAATACAGTGGTTTTCTGAGTTCTAACTAAGCACATTTTCTACATTTGAGTAGCAAATTACTTTCTTACCTACAAAGCCATAGTTCTGTTTCTTGGAAAGAATGGTGACTCTTGTGCTGCTGTGCATGTCCTGACAGATGTAAACCACTCAGCTTTGCGCCTAGTAATCCAAAGAATTATTTCATGCTGGTTGGTGTTGTACTATCTCTGGCATAACATGCCCAGGAGAGCAGCAGCTTTGGCTCTAGGTCAGGGTTTCTCAACCTCAGCACCTTTAAGACAGGTGGACTTCAACAGGCTGGCATTGCTGGCTGGGGAATCCTGGGAGTTGAAGTCCATCCTCCTTAAAGGCGCTGAAGTTGAGAAACACGGCTGTAAGTCATTCCTGGGATTTTTCAGATAAACTGATTGGTAGGAGATGTTGCCCTTTCAGATAAAATATTGGGGAACAATCTCAAATCATTTAATATGTTTTAATCCTTGAAGTTGCTCTTTCACTTTATTGAGCTATTTCCTCACCTAAAGGAGAAGGCTTTTTTTACTTTGGTGAGGAAATGATGTCCTCCTCTTGAGCATTTTATTTTTCGTGTGTCTTCTAAATTTGTTAGAATTGTTTCCATGACCTCTTTGTGGGCTGGTGCTAATGGCAAAACCCCTGGTTTCCTCGCAGGCCCCGCAACCTGCTGTTCACGTGCAGGGACAAGAGCCTTTGACGGCATCCATGCTGGCTGCTGCACCTCCCCAGGAGCAAAAGCAAATGCTGGGTGAGTGAGTCCCCCTCTCATCTCTCCCTTGGGGATTTTAAATACCTTGTGCCGTGCATCTGCATGGCTCTTCTGTCCTAGCCATATGTGCAAAATGGTTATGGATGGGTGGACAAAGAAGACGTCTCCCTGAAAAGTGTAGGAATCCTAACCTCGGGCATCACCTGGGCAACAACACAGAGTCAGCTAATTCTTCCACACTGGCAGCAGACAAGTCTTGTGATCTCCTGGCTTAAAACACATCACTGTGAGAAGAGCTCAGGATGCCATATGCTAAATAAAATAGTCATCGACTTCTTTGATTTTTGCTTCTTCAGGAGAACGTCTCTTTCCATTGATCCAGGCAATGCACCTCAGCCTGGCAGGGAAGATCACTGGGATGCTGCTGGAGATCGATAACTCGGAGCTGCTACACATGCTGGAGTCTCCAGAATCCCTCCGTTCCAAGGTGAGCACTAGTGGTCACCAGTCCTGGGCCAGGAACATTGGCTGCTTTCTATTTCTGCTGGCTTGTTGGAGGGAGGGCCACAGAGCCCTTCAGATCTCAAGTGCAGCTTCTTCAGGGAGCCACTGACAGGAACAGTAGCATACCCACACCAGATCTGAAGCACTGTTCCTACTTTATTGTAATATTCAGCCACATTTGCACAGTGAGTACACGTACAAGGGGTAAGGTAGCCTCCCATAAATACAATTTCTCCGTCCCAGGTGGAGGAGGCTGTGGCGGTGCTACAGGCTCACCAAGCGAAGAAGGAAGCTGCCCAAAAGGTGGGCATCGTTACTGCTACCTCGTAAACCAAGGATGCTGGTAAGTCCCCTAGTCTTGGTCCATGACTTTGCTGAGCAGCCATATTGCTTTGTTGACTGGTCAGTGGTCACTTTTGTGTGGAAAAGCAGCAGCATCAAGATAGCAAAATGGTTTGATTTCTGAATACTTTCCTACACTTTCTGCTCATGAAAATGAGTAGGGGTTGTTCCTCCAAATACATTATTCATCGGCCAGACTTCTGCCATTTAAGAAAATGTCATAATGAATCTCCAATGATTTAAATAATCATTCAAAATTTAGAATTTTCCTCTATTCAAATTCATTACCCAGGATAGATCCATAGAATTGAATAGAATTGAATCCATTGAATTGAATAGAGTTGAAAACTCGCTGATTCTCCCTGGAACTCTGGAAGATGGGATGCTGCTGCCTCCCTCTGTCTCCAGCAAGCAACTGGGGAGCTGCCAGGTAGTTACTCTAGCATCTAAAGCAGAGGTCGCCAACCAGTGATCTGCGAGAAAATTTTGGTGGTCCGCAGTGCACTTGGGTGGAGGAGCTGCTCCGAGATAACCAATGACTAGTCCTGTGACTAGAGCTCTGGAATATGGGACTGGCCAGGCAGCTTGTAGTGGGGCTGCAAATCTCCACCATAGAGGGAAGTGTGTGTAACTTGCAACTTGCAACTTTGCAGGTAGTGCACTATGCAACGAGTAGCGCAGCCCTCACTGGCCGGAACGAGGTAATGGTGCAAGGGGTGGAGTGGGGTGGCGGTGCAGGCGGGCCGAAGCAACGGTGTCGGCAACCCACGGCTCTTTCGTCCCCCTGCTGTGGCTTCCTGTCACCTGAACCCACCAGTGGCTGGTCCCGCCCCTCGCCCTCCCCTCCTCGTCACTCCTCACCTGGCCTGAGAAGGGAAGGGCGGGGGATGAAGATTTGCTCCATATTCCAGACCGGGAGCGAAGCTTCATCTGTTGCTGGATCTTGCGGGCATTTCTTCCAGCCTTTGTTTGTGCTCCGCGCACCTCGGTCTCTCAGGGAGACGCATGACTTCCTTTCAGCCCTGGCCCAGCCATTTCTCTCCGCTGCTGCTGTTGGCGTCTCTATGGCTTGCCCGCTGCTCTTGCAGCGTAGTTAAGCATCAGCTGCAGCCGGGGCAGGCGAGTGTCTTGGGCTGGAGAGCAGGTCGTGCATCTCTCCGAGCGACCAACGTGCATCCATCAAAGGGGTAGGTTCTACTTACCTTTACTAGCGGTTCGCAATGGGGCCACGCGTGTACGCTTGCTTCACTTGCACACGCGCATGCTCTTCTGCACATACGGAGAAGCTTCTGCACGTGCAGAAGTGTTCTGATGACGTCGGGGTCGGTGGGCAGAGCCTCCCGCCGGTTTTACTACCAGTTCTATAGAACCGGTGCAAACCAGGGGCAACCCACCACTGGTTCACCACCAACAAAGGAGAGAGAGAAAGGGGGGGGAGAAAGAAAGGGAGTTGAGGGGGCAGAGAGAGAAAGGGAGAGAGAGAGGGGAGAAAGGAGGGGAGAGGGGGAGAGAAAGAGAAAGAGAGGGGGAGAGAGAGATGAGAGAGAAAGGGGGAGAGAGATGAGAGAGGGAGAGAAAGAGGGGGAGAGGGGGGAGAGGGAGAGGGGGGGGGGGGGGGGGAGATGAGAGATCCCAGTGTTTTGTTTTCTGTGGGAAAGAGGTCCAAATGGCTCTGAGTGTTTAAGGTTGCAGAAACAGGCAGCCAAGCTAAGTGCCTGAAGGACCCCATCCCGTCACTGGGAGTCCAGGCACTTCAGCGAGTTGCGTGCTGGATTTGTATTAGTGGTCCGTGGGATTTAAAATTATGAACGTAGTGGTCCCTGAGGTCCGAAAGGTTGGTGACCCCTGATCTAAAGTGTTCTTTCTCTTCCTAGGTCTTGTAAGGTCTCTGAAGAAATCATTTCGTTCTGCATATTTCAACATAATGCAACATATCTCAACAATTTTCAGTGTGTAAAGCTCTTAATATGCCTTATTTAAAAATACTAAAACAATTCATTTCATATGCAAGGATTCATTCTCCTGGCCAAGAGGTGGACATCTTTCCATGTGGGATAATGATATTTTTGGACTTGGTTTTAATCAGATAATCTTATTTGCAAAGTCAATAAATAGAAGTATTTTATGAAATTGTTGCCTGTCTATGTGCAGTCCTTGAGGGATTCTGATGCAGCCCCATTGAACTGAATTGAAACTTTTCAAGGGCCCTTCTTGTTGGGACACTAGCAACTGGACTAAGAGGTCGATAATCCAGGTAACTTTATACGGGAGTTGTAATCTGTGAGTAGCACAGCTCTCTTGAGAATCAACTAGTTATAGATTTTCTAGCAAGTGCTTCCTGATCGCCTCAAGCCACCTTTACAAAGCTGTGTGAGGAAACTGTAAAAATACTCCAGTGTTATTTGCCCTACACTTCAGGAAAATACTAATCGGCATACAAATCCTTTGAGTATCTCCAAGATTTTGGGTTCAAACCTAATCTGAAAACAATTGTGACAAATATATACAATAATGTTGTTCTGATTTAGTGATTTCTTGACTTTTTTCCTCAATTGTTATGCAATCATGTGACAAAGAACCTTTGTAAAACTCTTTATTGAAGATTTTAATTAAGTAAAGAAAAAAATATGTTAGGTCAGATGAAAGGCCTAAATACTCTTGCATCTTATTTGCTGTTGGGGTTTGAACTGTTGCTTGCTGGAAAGTGTAGCTCTTTCCTGCCATGGCTGACTAGCAGCGACAAAGGCTGGGAGGCTTCACCACCACCTCTCTGAGAGCACCTAATCCTCTAATCTACAGCTATTTTGACAGGTGTCACATCCTGTGGCAGCAAATGCCAATTAAAATTTGAACTGTATGGGATACTTTTACTCAGTGGTGAAATCCAATTCTTTTTACTACCAGTTCTATGGGCATGGTGTGGATTGGTGGGCGTGGCAAATCTGCGAAATCCCCATTTCCCACCCCCACCTCCCGGGGCCAGCCAGAGGTGGCATTTGCCAGTTTTCTGAACTCAAAATTTCTGCTACCGGTTCTCCAGAACCTGTCAGAACCTGCTGGATTTCACCCCTGCTTTTACTCCTAATTTCCCCATTTTTTTTTTGTTGACTTCTAAATGAGAAAGGAAGGTTCTAGGCCAGTGATGGCTAACCTTTTTGCCATTGTGTGCCAAAAATGGGGGGAGCACGGGGGGGTGTCATGTGCGTCTGAGCCCACACCCATAATTCTATGTGCCCCACCCGCCCGTGCATGTGTGTGCGACACCCCCCCGCTCCCCCCACTTTTGGCACGTGGTGGCACAGTGGGCCCAGTAAACCTGTTTTTCACTCTCCCCAGGCTCCAGAGCCTTTCTAGAAGCCTGGGGAAGGTGAAAACGGCCTTCCCCACCCCCCAAGAGGCCCTCCGAAGATCGGAAATGGCCTGTTTGCCAACTGGTGGGCCCAGAAGGCCCAAAAATCAGCACACCAGAGCTGAGCTCACGTGCCCACCGATATGGCTCTGTGTGCCACCTGTGCCATAGGTTCGCCATCACAGTTCTAGGCTCTTCATGATCTGGGTTAAAGTGCTCCATGTCAATCCTGAAATCTGCAGAAAATTATACCTGTATATCATTCATTGTGCGTGCATGCAATTTACATGGTTCTCAAACTGCAATTCTAAGCAGGTTAACAGGATTAGAAACCCAAAGTTGGGCCTAGCAATAGCCCCCATCCTGTCACAGACAGGGGACAGGCAAATGGTGCTGCCCTGTTTAGATAAAGATTAAGAGGGACTGGTGGATTCTTGTGGCTTGATTTCCCTCTCCCATCAGGGAGATGGGAAAACATTCTTCAAGCTCCTTAACATAGGACTGAGGAGGAAGCAGCCAGCTGTCACAACTCACTTGTGATTCTGTGTTCACATTCATTGGGAACCTGACTCAAACGACAGCTGGGTTTAGCACTCTTCCAGAAGTGTGTGGAATCATTTTCCAAAGCCCGATCCAGGGCTCTCCAACCTTGGCAAGACTTGGCAAAGCTGGCTGAGGAACTCTGGGAGTTGAAGTCCACAAGTCTTAAAAGTTGCCAAGGTTGGAGACCCTGAGCCATGCAGGGAGCTTCCTCTGAAGTGGCAGAGACAGGTGGACGCTCCTATCTATCAAAGTAGACGGAGGTAAACTCTCCAACTTCATTGGGCAGCCGCTATTCCAATCGATCCCTGTGTCGGAGCTGGAGACTGGTGCCCACAATGCAGAGGAGCGCCATGCCTGCACTGCCTGAAGTGGCAATAGAGCTGGGCAGAGGCCAAGAGCACTCCTGCTTTGCTGTGTTTGAAGGCGTGGGAAGAAGCTGCCGGGGTTCCTCCAGGAGCCTTGAGGTCGGGCGAAGGCGCCCTGAAGGAAGGGAAAGAGTGGGGCTCTGCAAACTTGGCGGCTTTAAGACTTCATGGACTTCTGGAAAGGAGAGAAATTACCTACTGATGATGAGGTTATTAAAATTATGGAATGTGCTGAAATGAGTAAACTGACATTTGAGAACAGGGAGATAAACAATATTATTTGATATGGGATTTGTTTTATCAGTGGATAGATAAGAAAAGCCTGGAGACGAAATATGAAATAAGAAGTTGATGGAAGCTAAAATATGCGAAGTTCTTGAAGTCAAATAAGCCTTGTCACAAATCGGTACTTTGAAGATGGGATTAAGCACAATAGAATGTTAACCGATCCACACGCTGTCTGTAATTGTTTGAAATGATGATGGTTTTGTTTTGTGTTTTGTTTCAAAAAAAAAAAAAGACTTCATGGACTTCAACTCCCAGAATTCCCCCGCCAGAAGGAGGGTGACAGGAATCGATTTTGGCCACCATCTGGAGCAGGGCTCTCCAACCTTGGCCACTTTAAGACTTGTGGACTTCCGGCTGAGGAACTCTGGGAGTTGAAGTCCACAAGTCTTAAAGTGGCCAAGGTTGGAGAGCCCTGACCTGGAGGATCCACGGGCGGCGATCCTGCGATCTGAAGCTCTCGCAGAAGAAGCCAGGAGACCGAAGGGCGCAAAAGCCCCGCGCAGGCCCGTGGTATTTTGGCTGGCTCGGCGGACCTCACGGCTTCAGCGTGGGCCGCTGCTCCGGCGCCGCCGATTCCTCCCGCCTCTGGGGGCGCTGTTGCAGGCCGCCCGCCCGGAAGTGGCGCCTGGGGAGGCGTGCGCGACAGCGATGGCCTCCAGCAAGCGGGTGCTCTACGTGGGTGAGCGGCGGCGGCGGCGGGTGGGATGGGGGGGGGGGGCTGCCGGGGGGGGGAAGGGGGCGACGCGCGGGCTGACCGGCCTGGCCGGGCTTGTTGCAGGTGGGCTGGCGGAGGAGGTGGACGAGCGGGTGCTGCACGCGGCCTTCATCCCCTTCGGAGACCTCACCGACATCCAGATCCCGCTGGACTACGAGACCGGTGAGGGTCTGCGAGGGCGGGGCGGAGGGAAGGGGGGGGGGACATCCCCAACCTCCACCCTGCGGGTGAAGAAAGAAAGAAAGAAAGAAAGAAAGAAAGAAAGGCCTCGCCCGGGCTTCGGCGTTGCCCCGGTGGGAAGAATACAGAACAAGCAGCTTGGATGGGCGCTTGGAGGTCTTCTAGTCCAACCCCCTGCTGGAGAAGGAGCCTCTGCAGCCTACAGCCCTACACCAGGGGTCTGCAACCTTAAGCACTCAAAGAGCCATTTGGACCCGTTTCCCACAGAAAAGGAAACACCGGGAGCCACAAAACCTGGGTGGGCGTGGCCAACTCGATGTCACTCACTTCCACCAGTCACATGACCCCCTCCTAGCCACGCCTACCCAGCCGGTCATTAGGGCAGAGAACCAGTTGGTAAAAAACACCGGGAACCACAAAATCCTTTTGACATCTCTCTCTCTCCCCTCCCTCCCTCCCTCTCTCCCCCCTTTCTCTCTCTCTCTGTCTCTCTCCCCCTCTCTCTGTATCTCCCTGTCTCTGCCCTGGCCGCTTCCCCATCCCACACTCTCACCCTTACCTTCTCAGTCCAGGCGAGGAGTGACTGGGAGGAGAGGGGGAGGGGAGGGGGAGGGACGGGCAATGGTGGGGTCACCTGACAGGGAGCCACAGCAGAGGGCCCAAAGAGCCGCATGTGGCTCTGGAGCCGCAGTTTGCTGACCCCTGCCCTACACCATCTCAGACAGGTGGCCGTCCAGTCCCTTCTTTAAAACTTCCAGTGTTGGAGCATTTACAACTTCTGGAAGCAAGTTGTTCCACTGATTAATTGTTCTAACTATTAGGAAATATCTCCTTAATTCTAGGTTGCTTCTCTCCTTGATTAGTTGCTTCTTGTCCTGCCTTCAGGTGCTTTGGAGAATAGCCTGACTCCCTCTTCTTTGGGGCAGCCCCTGAGATATTGGAAGACTGCTATCATGTCACCCCTGGTCCTCCTTTTTTTCTTTTTAAGCTGATACATCTCTTTCTTTAACTTTCTCTTAAGATAGATATGTTGAAATACGCTTTCAATAGTATTTTACAAACTTTAGGCATTACTGAAGCATTATATGTAAAGGAAAAAATACAAGTTTGAAAATACATTTTCAAATTTAGATTAAAACTTTCAATTACAAATATCAAACTGATGAAAATCCATCTTAATTCCAATTGACTAAAGGTTATGTACACTCCTTCCAGCTTCTCTTCGTGGAATAAAATCTTTTTCTTCTCTTGTCAAGTAGTTATAAGCTTCTCTTTTTCTCAAGCATGTCTCAACCTTGTTAATATCCATGAGGAAGAAGTCCCAAACTTGTCCTTTAAAAAGTTGCAAATTTTTTGGAGCTGCTCTTTCAGTTGTGTTGGGAGGCTTCTATTTAAACCATCATAATAAAAATTGGTCTAGATACACTTCAGGTTTTATACTTAGGCAGGAAAAAACAAAGGTACAAGTACAGATTAGGCTAAACCTGACTCAAAAACAGTAACTGTGAGAGGGACCTGGCAGTCTTAGTGGACGATCACTTAAACATGAGTTAGCAGTATGCGGTAGCAGCCAAAAAACAGAGGCATAGAATCAAAATCACATGAAGTATTAGTATTGCTTTGTAAAGCCTTAGTAAGGCCACACCTGGAATAGTGCATCCAGTTTTGGTCACCACATTACAAAAAAAAATGTTGAGACTTTTGGAAAAAGTGCAAAGAAGAGCAACTACGATGATAAAGCCCTGGAGATTAAAACATACGAAGAATGATTGCAGGAATTGAGTTTGGCTAGTCTAGAGAAAAGAAGGACTGGGGGGACATGATAGCAGTATGCCAGCATTTGAGGGGACTAACCAAGGAGAGAAGCAACCTGGAATTAAGGAGAAACTTCCTAACAGTGAGGACAATTAACCAGTGGAACAGCTTGCCTCCAGAAATCGTGGGGGCTTCATCACTGGAGGTTTTTAAGAAGAGTCTGGATAGTCACTTGTGTGAAATGGTATGGAGTCTCCTACTTGAGCAGGAGGTTGGACTAGAAGACCTCAAAGGTCCCATCCAGCTCTATTCTGATTGAGGTTGGAAAAGAGATTGTAGAAGCTTGGATTGGGCTGAGTAAAAGTCAGGTTGGGCTCTGTGTTCGCTCCAGGATAGAAACTGGTTGGAGCACAGCACTGCTCTTGTGCTCTTGTAACAGGAGATGGGGACAGCTGGGTGGGAGTGTCAAAATGGTGCAGCTGCTGTCTCGACTCTTCCCACTCTGGACACCCATCTTTCGTTGTGAAAAGCCCAAAAAGTTTTGGTTGATCTCCATATTGAGATGAATATTGAGGCCTGTTTCCTCAAGTGCTGACGTTTGATGTTTCTCTTGTGTCTGCAGAAAAACATCGAGGCTTCGCGTTCATTGAATTTGAGCTGGCTGAGGTGAGCCAGGAAGGGCATTTTCAAAGTTTCTCCATCCTTTCTCCCTCTGTTTGGGGTCAGGTAGGGAGGGTGAATCCCTGAGCTCTTGGAGGGATTGCACAAAATCTATTTGGGCAGGTGACATCTCTGGAAATGGCATTGATCACTTATCAGAGCATGGATACGTCTGAAGGCCAATTTTGCCCAGTCATCCCAAGCCGGCAAATGATGTTTCCAGCCACTTCCACCTTTGGCATTTTTCAAACTTTAGCGTCTTTCTTTGCTACCAAAATTTCAAGTGGAGCACCAGTGAGGATTGCAAGCTTGCTTACTAAAAGGTTTCCGTAGACCTAGCAAGTTTTCTGTGCCCTTTGCATGCTTCATCCCGCTTGCCCACCTCGTGGCCAGATTATTTCTCTCAGTGCAGTACTTGTTGTCATGACCACCCCAAAGGAGGAGGGGCGAAGTAAGGGAACATTCTGCCTTAAATGATTCCTCTTCTTTCTTTTAGGATGCTGCAGCTGCTATTGACAACATGGTAGGTTTATCTTTATATCTTTATTTCATTTTTCAGCAGTTTCAAAGATTTTCTTTCTTTCTTCCCAAATGGTTTAAGATCATTAGGGGAAACTCAGCCTTTCACAGTTTGTTTTCTTGTGAGAAACTGCATGTCTCTCCTTGGCTTCCAAAGGTGAGCAACTCCTTTCAGGAAGCCATGGAAGACAAAAGGCTTGGTACCTCCTTGCTTTCTGCTTCTGGAGGACTGAATGCTTCCCCTTGTCAGGTATATGGTTCTTGTTGATTCACATTATTACGGCAGCAAGAGTGAAGGAGTGGAAAAATCAATACTTACTGATGGATTTGAAAATAATATATAAAATTAATGAGTGTGCAGGATTGTATATTTCATTTGTGTATTGATGCATAGAATATATTAATAAAAAATTATTTTAAAAAAATGCTTCCCCTTCTTGGGCAGAAGCCTCCCCCCCCCCCCCCCCGCCCCCGTAAGGGCAAAGAGGGAAGTTGAAGCGGTGAAGGCAGATGATATGAATCTGGGTGCTAATGCACTGGAACAAGATTCAAGATGATTGTTGAAGGACACAGAAGAATAGAAAAGAACAGAGAAACAGAGTCGGAAGGGACTCTGGAGGTCTTCGAGTCCAACCCCCTGCTTAAGCAGGAGACCCTATACCCGTGATGGCGAGCACACAGAGCCATATCTGAGGCACGCGAGTCGTTGCCCTAGTTCAGCTCCAGCGTGCATGCACGCGCCGACCAACTAATTTTCAGCAGGCCCCGCCCACACCGCCCCTCCCCTCCCCGGAGTTTCCGCACGGCCTGTTTTGGATGCCAGGTAAATGCAGGGCTCGCGCAGAGGCTTTGGGAGGACATTTTCGGTCTCTGGAGGGCCTCTGGAGGGTGGGGGGGAGGCTGTTTTCGCCCTCTCCAGGCTCCAGGAAAGGTTCTGGAGCCTGGGCAGGGCAAAAAACGGGTCTGCTGGGCCTACCGGAAGTTGGGAAACGGGCTTTTTCTGGCCTCGGGGAGGGGGGGGCAGGGGAGGGGAAAAAACGGGCCTATTAGAAGTCTGGAAACAGGCCATTTCCGGCCTCCAGAGGCTTCAGGGATGTCTGCCAGGCCCAAAAATGGGCACGGGGGTTGTGTGTGCATGCGTGTGGGGGGGCGTGCACACATGCATGGGGGGGCATTGAATTATGGGTGTATGCATGTGCGACCCCTCCCACGCTCCTCACGCTTTTGCCACACAATGGCAAATAGGTTAGCCATCACTGCCCTATACCGTTCTGGATAAGAGCTGAAATCTCTTCTGAAAAACCTCCAGTAGAAAGTAATGGCATCCCTCGTCCTTCCCTTCTCCATTTAGAATGAATCTGAGCTCTTTGGGAGGACTATCCGGGTCAACCTGGCCAAGCCAATGAGGATCAAAGAAGGCTCTTCCCGTCCAGGTGAGCAGCAGAATTCAAGGTCATAAGGAATCTCATACTTGTGCTTGTTCTAAGGGAAGTCCTTCAGCTCTCCTTGTTTTATAAGTTGGTTTGGTGCTCAGATCACAAGCTCCCTGAACTTTTTCTGTTTTTCCATGACAGTCTGGTCAGATGACGATTGGCTGAAGAAATTTTCGGGAAAGACACTTGAGGAGAATTTGGAAGAAGAGGGAGCGGTGGCAGCCCGGTCAGAGGTCCAAGAGGTAAAGAGGCCTCCCTCGGCAAGAGGCCACGTGGCCCTGGGTGGTTTCTGTCGCCCACGTTGCTCATCTCCTAAGACCTTTTCAGGAGCTATGCATGATAAGTTTGCATAAATGTGGGCTTCTGTGAGCTGGGCACAAATTTAGTCTGCAAAGCCTCCATGGCTATATCCCCCTTGCAATATTTATTGTTATCCTGCATTTTCTCCAGATGCTAAGACGGCATATATTTTCCAGCCAGTGACTCTGGAGCGAGGGGGGAGCCAAAGGGAGTGACCTCTCCAGAGTCACCCACTATGATTTAACAACTGGATTTGAATCTGGATCTTTCCAATCTGTTATTTAGCTGTGTAGCTACTGCATCAATGGTTCTCATCTCATCCCCTTCTCAGATGCCTTCTTTCAAGCAGATGGAGGAGGAGGACGGCTCATAGAGATCCATCTTCTGGATTCATGGAAGAATCTCTGTTTCTCTTTTTTTAGGGAGAACCACCAGTGAAGAAATCTAGGACCAACCCCCAGGTTTACATGGACATCAAGATTGGAAATAAACCTGCAGGTCGATTGCATATTCTCTTGCGGTCAGATATTGTCCCGATGACCACTGGTAAGCAGCAAAGGAATCCATTTTGCTTGGTGGGAACTTTTTTCAAGTTGCTCTTGTGTTATTGTAACTTGCAGTCCTAAGTCACTGTCCAGGATTTGGAGGACTGTCCTGTTGTTAAGAGACAGAAATTGGTGAATAATCCAGACCTCTTTTCTCCAGTGACAGCCATCCTCACCCTGGACCTCTCCAGGACTGCAGCTTTGGGATGACCAACGTGCCTGCAGGTTCTCTTGGCTCGAGACTTGTAGTCTGGAGGATGCCAGGTTGGGGAATATTGATCCTTGTGCTGAGCAGATATGTTGGTCATAATGGTGTAATGGAAGCCACATGCTCAACATTTCTGGAGAGGACAAAGACAGCAAATCAAGAAATAGGGTTGAATCATCAAATGCATGACAGTTCCTGTTTCTGTGCCACAAGTGAGCCCACTTAAAAACCAGAAGCACAGGTTTTCACTTTAAAGGTTTTGTTTTTCATCACAAAATTTCCTAAGCCTGGTCTTGTGGTGAAAACCTCAAAATTGTTTCTATTTTAAGAGGCCTGTCCCAGACTTTAGCAATATTTTTTTGCACCTTGGTAAAGACCAAAGGATGTGGCTTTCCTTCTTTTCTAAATTTATAGGATTTGTGTTGAAGTGATTGTTCAGCACATTTCTCTCTATTTCTGTACATGCTGGATGCTTGAGGGTTTTTAAAATACTTATGAGTACAGTAGCTTTGAGCTTTAAGTGCATAGTGTATAGTCATTTTGTAGAATTACCTTGCAAAAATGTATGATTTCCAATTAGAATAATTTCATGAAATACCACAAATTGTAATTTATCACCTGTATGTTCATAACTCTTTTGTTGGGCCAAGCCCATGGAAGATAGCGCTAAAGACTGAGGCAGAAAGATCAAACTTGAAACAAAGATATAATTCATTTAAGCAGGTGAAGACTAGAGTCAAGATGGGGTGCTCCACTCTGGATCCCATGGCAGCAGTTGAAACAATTGGAATCCAAGAGAGCAACAGTAATAACAGAGAGTGAAACCAATTGTAACTGGTTTTTAACTGTTGCCCTGACCCCATTTTTAAGTGGGATGATATTCCAACAAGCACCACCTGTTTCCACTCTTCCCCTTTGCCATTTCTGTTGCTTCATTGCCCAACTTGGCCTCTGACTTGCAGAGAACTTCCGCTGTCTTTGCACGCACGAGAAAGGCTTCGGCTTTAAGGGAAGCAGCTTTCACCGAATTATCCCCCAGTTCATGTGCCAGGCTGGAGATTTCACCAACCACAACGGTACCGGCGGGAAGTCTATCTACGGGAAGAAGTTTGATGATGAAAACTTTATCCTGAAGCATACAGCACCAGGTAGGGTGTGGCAGGGCTGCTGAAAAGGTGGGGCATCTAGATGCTTGGCACCCCAGTCCAAGTGGTGCCACTGTGTCTGTTATGCCAGTGTGCAAAGGACACCAAGTCCTTTTGCCCTGATGGGCATCTCTCTTCCCTTCATCCTTCACTTCTGCATGGCTCAAGTGCCCAGCAGCCCTGCCTCTGGGAGGAGTCGGTTCTACAAAAGCCAAATTCCTCCGCTGACCGACTTTTTTTGTGCCTATATATTTTTTTCAGCATTTGAACCATTCCATCCCATTTCTCCAATCCCACTGAATAGAAGGAAATGGTTGACTATACAGGCACTGCTATGGCAAGAATGACAATGCTGGGGGCTTCCCTCCCCCCTTCTCCCAGACTTTTATTAGGGCACCAAACAGGTTCTTTTGTGCAGTTATATCCTTCCTCAGCCTTTGCCCTTGCAGCAAGAACTATTGGTTCCAACAGCAATAGGAACCAGTAGAACCCCAAATTTTGCTGAATTTCATTCCAAATGATTGTCCGCAAAAGTTGCAAAGTGGTCGGGAACACTTATGTCCATGTGTCTCTCCAGGTTTGCTGTCCATGGCCAATTCTGGTCCCAACACCAATGGCTCCCAGTTTTTTATCACTTGCGACAAGACCGACTGGCTGGACGGGAAACATGTGGTCTTCGGAGAGATCACCGAAGGAATGGACGTGATGCGGCAGATTGAGGTGAGGGTGAGCCTTTGTGGGTGAATGGCTTTGCCTCTCTCCCTTCCACATCTCATTTCTCTCTTCCTCCAAAGGCTCAAGGCAGCAAAGACGGGAAACCAAAGCAAAAAGTCATCGTCTCTGATTGTGGTGAATTCATCTGAATGTGGCCGCAAGCAGACGCTGGGTGGATAATCCCGGATAACAGGAGAAGACCAAGCACAGCATCACTTTGCTCTGGATGAAAACTGGGATGCTTTTCCGAACATTCAGTCCGAGTCTGTATTATGTGTTCAGAACTGTAAAACTGCGAGATATTTCTTTTGTACAGAATTTTTCTTTCTATAAAATTCATGTATTTTTTACAACAGATCCACCTTTTAATTTCCCATAATTACCTGTTAATTGAATTTCTTACTCATTTAGCAACGGTGCCACTATTCTCAATCTGAGTTTTCCATTTCCTTCCATGCTGGAAATTATAGAAGCCGAAGTTCAACACACGTTTCACAGGTGAGAGGGATATGTTTGCACAGGGCAAGAAGCCATGTGCTGCGCTTTCTGTTTCAGGAAAGATCAGCTTTCACTTCTTTTCATCATGAAAGGTGCAAACTGTGGCTGAGGCTAATGGTGCCATTTGTCTTTTTGCATCAACTGGAACCACAGCAGCTCGGTTGGCACAACAAGAAAATGACATTGGAGCAAAAAGTGCCCAATTTCTCGTAGCTGTTCTCAAGCAGAGGAGGAAAATCCTCGGTCTGAAACTTGTTCTTCATGTTACTTGTATGACGCTCAATTTGCCAGGGAAACACTCCAGAATAAATTAAATCATATCCATGGCAGGAAGATCCCAATAAAGTCTTGTACTGAAAGACAATTGACCATTGTAATGTTACAATAAAATTAGCAATTTCATCAGTAGTGCAGTTAAGGTTCAGAAGTGGCTGGAGAAGAAAACCAGCCCTTTTGGGAGGACCTCTTTCTTCAGCTGCCTCTCCAACGTGCCCCTCCCCCCAGACCCAATAAACCTGGTGGCTGCAGGCAGCAGAAGGTACCCTAAAAAGACTCCCACTGTACCCCACCACACCCCTAGTTGGTCTACATTTTCTAGTGGGGAATTCCATGGCAGATGGAGGAGGTGGAAGGGAAACGGGGAAGACACTGTGGCATACAGCTGGGCTCAGAAGGTGGAGCAGGCAGCTCCCCTCCCCTGGATATCCAAAACCAGGCATAGAAGCAACACCCCCCCCCCCAACACACACACCAGAACAGCAGTCTTTGGGAGTGTTGGGATGGATGGATGTGCTTGGCGTTGGGCTCCCTGCTCTTCCCTCCCTTTGGAGCTGCTGCTGGCTGCAGGGTAAGAGAGCCAATAGGGCCAGGGGTTTGATAAGCCCCTGCGGCTAATCAGTTTGGGGGAGCCGGTCACCATTGGGATGTTTCTGCCCAGATTTGTTTCTGGGAGGACTAGGCAGGCAGCCAGGGACCACTGATGAGTTATGGGAGTTCCAAGGATAGGGAGCTGGATGGGGGTGCCCATCAAAATAGTCCCAATGTGCACCCCCTCCCCTTTTATAAGTGTTGCAAATATGGCACATTGGAGGCAGAGCTTGAATCGCACAGTGATGAGAGCCATCTTGAGTCTTTCGACAGATGGGCTTGCTGGGTGGAGATGGTTCAGCTCGTCCAAGGCTGGGCCTCTTGCAGTAAACTCTGGACAGCTGCAGGATGGCAATCACTGAAATGCCTCTGCTGCCATCTTCTGCTCATCCAGGTTTCTGTAGCCCTAGTTTGGGTTTAAATGTCTCTCCCTTGAAATGGTTCAACTTCTTGGGGTTCCTATAACACAGGGGTGTCAAACTCAAGGCCCATGGGGCGCTTAGATGTGGCCTCCGGGGCCACCCTGGAAACAGTGAAGGACTGGCCCACGGTGCCTCTCATTGAAAACGGAGCTTTGGAGAGCTACACGTGGCCCTCCCAGGCTCCGTTTTCGGGTGTGATGGCCTCCTGCAGTCCTCTGCCAGAGAAAATGGAACCTGGGGAGGCCATCATGGCTGAAAACAGAGCCCTGGCAGGCCGCACGCAGCCTCCCTGGGCTCCGTTTTCACAGGCAGAGGGCTGCAGGAAGCCGTTGCGGCAGAAAACAGAACCTTGATGAGTGACGAGCTGGCCACGCCCATCCTGGCCACGCATCCCCAGCCCCCTGAGATCAATCACAACATTGATGTGGCCCTTAATGAAATTGAGCTTGACAGTCCTGCTCTAACACCTTTGTCTGTTCTTGATGTGATGAAGTAAATGGTCAAAACAGGAGCTGTGTTTTCTCGCTAATGGTTGTATTTCCGAAATGAGGCTCTGCTTCAAGAGACCTTAGGGGTCCCGGGTGCACGAAGACTTAAATAACACAGGCTCTTCATGCCACACCCAAAGCCACCAATCTGCTTACAGCTTTGCATCAGGTGTGAACTGGAGCACCTCATGAGTTACTCATGAGACGTAGAGTTCCTAGCGTGTTTGGGACCTCTGTGATATAGAACATACTCCTGGACAAAGGGTCACAAGATGGTTTCCCTCCCTTTCCCTGGTGCTGATGGAAGTCCTGCAAGGTTGGCATTGGCATAAGCAGAAGAAAGCGATCTTGGTGGAAGGGCACAATACCTTCTGGAGAAGCTGGCTGGCAAAACTTCCCAGACAAATTAGTGGAAGGATTTTTTTTCTTGACATGTAACATGTAATTATGGGGATGTTTCCTTCATGGGAAATGAAACATGTTGCACCATGTTCAGGCTGATTCTACAGAGCTCTGCTCTTAGGTGCCCATCTGGAGAGAAGCAGTGATCCACCGAGGGAATCTAGCAATGCTGGCAGGATTGAGTCATTGCCACTAAGTTGCGTGGGAAGCTGCACTTCCTGCCTTGCCCTCTGCCTTCCCAAAGTTTTGCCTTGCTCTGCTCTCAGTGGTCGAGGGAGTTTCCAAAAGCAGCAGCTGCAAAGCAAAAGTCCCCGGATCTGGATTTCTCTGGTGCAACTGTGTGGATTAAAGCCCCCGTTTTAGGAATCAAAATAATGTGGTCCACACAACATACTAAGGCCATATTTTATTGTCAAGTTCTTTTTGGGCTTTATGCTAGGATTGCCAAGCCTGATGCCTTGCTGGGTTCCTGCCATGAAAGGGGAAGGGAGGGGGGAGGCATTTGGGGCCATCCACACCTGTGTACCTAATGGTGGGAAATGGGGGAGGGGGAAGTGACAACAGAAGACCAGATCACCAAACCGGCTGGTATCAGGATCTTCAAGGCCGTTTGCCCTGAGAATGGAATGTTACCAGTTTGACACCTCAAGTGTCTCAAAACATCATACTGGCATCTGATTGCCTGGCTGGGGGGTCTGGTCATAGGGGGAGGGATTGGGGAATTGGAAAGAATAGCATTTGCATTTTGCGCAGGACCACCTGACTTTGCTGCAACCAGTTCTTTCAGTACAAGTTCCTTTCCTTCAACTGAATGGAGTTCCTGAGAGCAAACTGGGGCAGGCCGGACACTTCAGTTGCTATCAAAACGCCAGGATCAAAACCTTCATGGTGTTTGGACTAAATTTGCTTCTTGACCCACACCCCATCTTGCACTGGTGGCAGGACACCATGTGAGCAGTAAGAGTTCAAACTTCCAAGTCACTGAACTCCAGAGGACTACTTGGAAGTTTCATGTGGATCAACCTGTCCCAAATCTGGCCTCTTCTGATGAGCTGGATTGGGATCAGTCCACTAATGCAGGGGTGTCAAAATGCAATTTCATTGAGGGCTGCATCAGGGGTTTGTTTGACTTTGGGGGGCTCGGGGTGGGCATGGCCAGCTCAGTGTCACTCGTGTCGGGGGTGCCTGTGGCGGCCTGAGCGCTCTTCCAGTGAAAACGGGCTCCCAAGCTCTGTTTTCGCCTGCAGTGGCCTTGCAAAGCTCTGCCAGCAAAAATGGAGCTCCGTTTTCGCTGGCAGAGGCACCATGAGGCCAGGCCTTCACTGTTTCCAGGGCAGCTCCACGGGCCAGATCTAAGCACCCTGTAGGCCGGATCCGGCCCCCAGGTCTTGAGTTTGACACCCCTGCACTAATGCAAGAAGATCGCAGAAAGAAAGAAAGAAAGAAAGAAAGAAAGAAAGAAAGAAAGAAAGAAAGAAAGAAAGAAAGAAAGAAGAGAGAGAGAGAGAGAGAGAGAGAGAGGAAGGAAGGAAGGAAGGAAGGAAGGAAGGAAGGAAGGAAGGAAGGAAGGAAGGAAGGAAGGAAAAGTCAGGCAGCAGGGAGGAAAAGGAACTGCTTAATTCCTTCTTAGCATCTGTCTTTACACAAAAGGAAAAACAGACCAACCCATCAGAAGCAGCACAGTGGGAGACAGAAGAAGGAATTTTCAGGTCCAAATAGGGAAGAAATTAGTCAAAGAACACCTATCCGCTTTAGACAAGTTCAAATCGCCAGGTCCAGGTGGTTTAGATCCCAGGGTTAGGAAGGAGCTGGCAGATGTGATCTCAGAATCACTGAAATCGTCACAGGAACTGCCAGAGGACTGGAAAAGAGCTGATGTGATCCCAATCTTCAGGAAGAGGGAAAAAAGTGGATCCAGGGAACTACACATCCATATCTGGGAAAATCCTGGGAAAGATAATCAAGCAATGGATTTGTGAGCAAGGCAATTACCAGAAGCCACTTTTAAGGGGAAATGCTCCATTTTTCCTGGGCAAGTTGTACATATGCAACATAGCCTGTTGTGCATTTGGCAAAGCACATATGTGCCAATAGGTCATGAGGGATTTTAAGATGTTAAAACTTAGAATTATGTATTATGCAACCAATAGTTCTGTAGACTGTCATATTCAAATGGAAGTTTAGTTTTTAAAAAAATTATGATGATTTTAGTTCTATCATCTTAAAACAAGCAGTGGGGAGTCCTTCATCCACCCACGCAAAATATTGGGACCTTTTTATGGCCAGCATAAAACTCACATTATTTTGAGCCCTGTTACAGAAACATGCTACTCTCTGCGTCGACAATGACTGCTCCTTCATTTGGGGCAGCAAAACAAATTTCTCAGGGGCAGCAATGCTGCAACAGGTATTTATTCAAATTGCTTCATTTCCTCTTTTCTTTCCATTCGCAAATTCCTCCCTTCCAAACTCAATAGCATCGATTTTCTTAAAAAGTTTGTGCTACAACTTGTGCATATTTCTCATTTACATATTCATTTGCAATCTGATTTAATGTACATCGGCTATAAGCAATTCTTCTTAGCTAATGCATTACATACCCAACTTCCATGCAAGATATATATTCCATTTACTATAGAGATGACCTTTTAACATTGCAAGGCAAAATTTGGAGAGGTATGAATTTCTAATGATCCAGATGCTTCTGTTTGGGTATGATTGCAAAATGTGAAATTAGGTAACTTTGTATTTCTAAGCAGGCTAAACTGTTCCCCCCCACCCCCGGCCCAGTCTCTCAGCTGCTCTCTCCTCCCCAGTTGATCTAGGCTGAACTGGAAGGCGCGGTGCCTTCTGAACCTCTTGCCCCGGGGGTGGGGGGGTTGTCTCTCCACTTGGCAGAATTGACAGTGGAGCCTCTGGGGCAGTTGCTTCAGGAGGAATGCCACAAGGTGCCAATGTTGGTTTATGCCAAAGTCTCTGGGCACCTGTGGCAGGGCTGTCTCTGGATCGCAGCCATGTTGAGAATAGAGCAAAGTTGCCAAGGAAGCGCCTGGCTACGGTTCTGCTCGGACCCTGGAAATGGTGCTCTTGGGACCAGGAAGGCTTGCCAGCTGCAGAGAGCTGCTCACATCTGGGGCTCCCTGCAAGCAGCCACTCCTCTTGCTTGTTGCAGAATTAGGGCTATTTGATAAACTGCAGCCTGCATTTGCACAAAATAAGTCTATTTGATGTGTTTGGTTTAATGTAATTTGTGGTGCAGGATCAGGGAGGGGGCGGAAGAGGCCACTTCAAAATACAAGCTAAAGCGATGTTTGCAGCCTGTTCATCTGTTCGTTTCCTTGGCAAAGCTGTTTCTCTGTTTGTTTGGTTAAGAACAGTGGACTCCCATTCCCTCTGCCGGCAGTGGGAGTCCATGGCAGGGCCCTCTTGTCCACAGGTCTGGGTCTGGCCCTCCTTCGTCCCAGTCCATGGGGCAGGCGGATGCTCTTTCCCTGTCCATCAAGGGGTCTTCCTCTTAGAAGCAGGTAGTAACTGTGCTTACCCATCCGTGTCAAGTGCCTGCTTCCCCAGAAAGGGCCTGGGTTGGCCACAGTGTTAGTGGCAGCCGCAGGACTTCACCACCATGTTCCGCTTTTTCCTGAGGATAACGTTGTTGTTGCTGTCATAAAAGAGAACAAAGATGGCACTGAGCTTCGTGGGGGCACAGCAGGCCTTGGGAGCAGATTCAGGCTTCATCAGGTGGACCTACAAGGGAAGGAACACGGTCAATGGAGCAGGCAAAGCCTCCTACGAAGCCTCCTTCTGCAGGGCTGGCTGAGCATCTGGCCTGGAGCAGAAGGTCAAGCCCTCGCCAAGACAAACCCCCCCCTGCCCCCGCCCATCCACTCCCCCTGGCCACTCTCCAAAGGAAGCGGAAATGCTTGAAAGAAACCCTGGTTCTCAGGAGAAAATGCAGCGGTTGCCATGAGTGGGCCATTTGTCAGCACTGGCAAAAATATTTATTCCCCAAACTTTGAGGCTGCCGTTTATTTTGGAAGGCACAGCTGCTGCCTTCAGAGTTCCAAGTGCTTCCTGATCTCATCCGTGGCAGGAGGAGGAGGACTTCTTTCACGCGGCCACTGGCACAGGGTTGACCAGCAGGGGGCACAGTTCTTGCTAAAAATGGGGTGGGCTGTGTGCCTGCACCCAGACAAGAAGGCAACCAACAGTCCAGGTTGCCATCCACAGCTTCCCTCTCTCCAGCACTCATGATTGAGATGGAGGCAATCAAACGTTGTGGCCATCTGTTGTGTCCACAATCCTCTTAAAAAGTGGGGATTATTCAGCTGTGGCAGCCTTCTTCACCAACACCCCCATCCCTCAGGGTCAGCAGCTAGGAGCTAGTGGGCCCCAGGAGAGGCTCAGAGTAAACCAAGGGCTTCCACCTGAAAAGAATGACCTACGTGCAGGGTGTGGAGCTGCAGTTACTGTCCCTTCTTCCAGATCCTGCACACGACAGTTCAACTCTTGGGGGCTTTGGGGGTGAGAGGAGGAGGAGGAGGAGGAAGAGGAGGAGGAGGAGGAGGAGGAGGGGGAGAATTGCTTTCAGCCTTTTCTTATTGAGCTCAAGTGCAGAAGGAGATCATCTCTGACACCTGAATTGGTCCTTTGGTGAGCTCTGCTGGAGAAAGGCCCACTTTGTTCTTAGCAGGCTGAGGCTCTCCCAACCTCAAGCAGAAGAGACCAACTTGGTCAGACGGCTTTTTTCCTTGGGGTCTGGAGGAAATGTTATTCATCTAGACCAGGGGTCCCTAACCTTTTGGACCTCAGGGACCACTAAATTCATAATTTTAAATCCCACGGACTACTAATATGCTCTACCTAATGACCAGCTGCGTAGGTGTGGTCATGTAACTGGGTGGGCGTGGCCAACTCAATGTCACTCACGTCAAGGGGCGCCTTGCCTGCCTCTACTCACCCTCCCCTGCCAGCCACTCCTTGCCTCCCCGCCTGGGCTCCTTAGGCCCCAATAGGAAGCAGCTGTTGGAGCTAAGCAGCCACCAGGGGAAAGAGTTGGCAAAACAGCTGGCTCAGTTCAAATTGGATCTGACCGAGAAGGAGGCTCAGCAGAAACACCTCACTGAGGACTAGGAGCATAGGCTTTCCAAGCAGAAAGTGCAAGAACCTGCAGGAGTGCAAGGCCAATTACTGGCGCCTGGAGGCTCAGTGGGCTGAGATGGTCAGCCAGTTCCAGGCCATGATGCAGTCCCACAGGAACGAGGCCCTCCGGCTCCTTGCCACCAGCAGCTCTTCCCTCCAGCCTTCACCCAAAGCTCCGCACCAGGAGGCCAAAGCAGACCCCAAGTTGGAATTTCTTCCCCCCTCTGACCCCCACAAAAAGAGCCCGAAGGGGGAGACTCTCTGCAGCAACACAAACGTCCATTGCACGTATCTGGCCCAGGGGCCGTAGTTTGAGGACCCCTGATTTAGTGCTATATAAAAAAATGCAAATAATTTTTCTGCGGACCACCAACATTTTCTCACGGACCACCAGTTGGTGACCGCTGATCTAGACTATTGTAGAGCCCCCTTTCAGTCTTGGAGAGATCCAAAAAGGGACAAAGCTCATCCTTCTCCACAGGAAGAGGCCCTTTGTGTGCACACACCTGATCCCAGACAAGAGCAACTGGACTCCAGCTACCCTTTTTCGAGCAAGCCTCAGTTGCAAGGGATCTTGGTGAAGGGGAAGAGGGTTGTTGCTGCTCTTCCACCGATAAGGGCTTGGATGGGGACACCAGGAATCTGGCCCTCCCTCCTTCAGCTCTGCAGTTCTCTGGGGAAGAGCCAGCGCAGAGGGGAGGAGATGCTGGAGCTCCCCAGGGGATTTGGGGCCAGGCACTCCTTCCCAGCTCAGTGTACTCCCGAAGAGGGCTGTTGTGTGGAAAACTGGGAGAGGGAGTACCTTGTTTGTCCCTTAGAGCTCCTAGAGGAGAAGCCAGAGATAAATCCAACAAAAAATAAAATAGTACAATAAATTGCTGCCCATCTTTCCGCCTGCTAAGAAGCCCTCCTGCTGCCTCCCGCAAGAGATACTGACCAGCGACTGGACGATGGCATGGTTGGTGGCGTTCATGGAGGAATTCAGGGGAAACAGACACTCTCCATCACAGTAGAATGCGGGGTAACTCTGGGGGGCAATCACCCAGTCCTGGGGGAGGAGAAGGACGAAGGTAAGTCCCTCCACTTCTGCTGGCAGCTAAAGGGAAACTGATGAGTGGGCCAGACCAGGGTAGTTTGGCAATTTCCTGAATCATCTGATATGAGAGATACCAGAGCTAGAAGTTGTGGGTGGTTTTCAAGAAGAGATTGGACAGCTCTTTGTGTTTCTCAACCTTGGTAGCTTGAAGATGGGTGGACTTCAACTCCCAGAATCTTCTGGGAGTTGAAGTCCACCCATCTTCAAGCTTCCAAGGTTGAGAAACACTGGTATAGAGTCTCCTGCTTGAGCAAGGGTTGGACTAGAAGACCTCCAAGGTCCCTTCCAACTCTTTTATTCTATGCTCTATGTTCTACACTTGGGTGTGTGTGTGTGTGTGTGTGTGTGAGGTTAACACATTACTTTCACTTCCAAAAGGTCAAGCTGAGCAGATCAAGCAGAGTTGCAAGAGGCACTTTCCTCCTTGACTGAGGAATAGGAACCTGGATTTATTTCTCTGAAACACTTTAAGGCAGCTTCACTTGGCATAAGCTACCCCAGAGCCCCTGGGGTACACATGGCAAAAGGGGGGGGGGCAGGACGGGCAGAGGTACCTGAACCCACAGTTCATTTTTTTCTGGGAACTCATGAAGAACAGAGTTAAAAATGCTTACCAGCCAATCAAAATCTTGAAACTTGACGTTCAGCTCATGCCTTCTGCAGACCTGGCTGTGTTCAGAAACATAGACATCATCTAAGGAAGGAAACAAAGAGGTGGGTGTTTCTATTACGGAGCTCCGCAACCAATGCTCCAGGGCAGGATCTCCAGTCTTTTGGTACAGGGAAGGGGAATGCGTCCCACAGCCCCACTCCCTGTGCCTGGCTTGGACTTCCAGCTGCCCTGCCCCACAGGGGTGGCGCCCACCGCCTTTCCCTGCCAGTTCTTAGCTGCAGCTCTGGGAGGTAAAGGCAGGCAAAAGCTTGGTGCCAAGCGTGACTCCATCCCTGCCCACGGCTGCTTTCCTGTGAGCCAGACCTCCCAGGTCGTGGCACTCTGGCCTCCAGGACTGCCCTTTGGGGAAAACTTCCCTGGGCCATGGAGCTCCCCAAAGAAGGAGAGGATTCAAAGAGGCACCGGCTGAGCTGCCTCCGGATGCAGGGATCGGTTCTGCAACTGGATTTTGTTAACCTTTCAGACTCCCAGGTGGGTCAAGACGGTGGGTGGGGGCTGGGCTGGCAGTTCTGGGAATTTGAGTCCAGGCCTGCCCTCCTTCCCTTGTCTACAGCCAAAGAGCCACTGCCTGCTAGAAGCAGTCAGGTGAAAACTGCTAGCAGCCATAGCTTGGCCCACCTGCATGCCGGGAAAATGGCTGCTCCCAACTTTCTTCAGGGTTGGGGAAGTTGACAGGTGCAAAACATGTGTCTTCCATGTGTTTGGGGTATGTTTGAGGATCAAGCAAATTCTGCTGATGCCTGATGGGTGTGCGGCTGAATTTCCACTAGGCAGCACAGCCAAGGAAGGCTACGAAGCTGCAGATTGAAGAGGCTCATTCTGCATCTCCATCCAGACTTGATTGGCATCAAGGAGGCTGTGATGCCTCCAGCTGCTTCTCAAACCCTGAGCTGCCCCTTGGTGGGCAGACGCAGCTCCAGGGCGCCCAGAGTGAGGGCAGAAACATCAGGAGGGCAGCACAGTGGTCTCCTTGAGGCCCCACCTGTTCCTACAGGTGTTGTGCACAAAAACAGGTGGCGCTTTGATTGTGGTGTCGCCATTTTGGCTTCCTTTGACCAGACCCTGTGATTACCCCTGGGTAGCTTGGTCAGCCAAGCGTCTTCCTGTCTTTCTGCTTCTTACCAAAAAGCCCCGGGAGGCTGTTGGAGTGTGGGAAGCTGTAGGTCTTCCGGTGCTGCGGTCGTCGTTTGGCCTGCTTGGCTGCTCGGGGGAGCCTGACCTGGTTTTCGCTCTCCTGGAAAAAGGTCACCACGAAGGGCTGCTTGGAACGTGGTCCATGGCGACCCAAGAGGCCGGCCAGTCCTGGGTCCACACTCTCTCCTTCAAAAGCCAAAGAACAAGCCCAGATAACGCTGCCAGCCGGAATAACCAGGGAGCTCCTTCATGTGATAAGCCTGGCACCCCTTCCAGCGGGACTGCCACCTGGACGGGGGAGGGAGGGGGGACTGGAGCGCCCAGTTGCAGGAAGAGGCTTCAGAGATGCCCTCTGAAGCACTAGGTGGAGGGCTGCAGGGTCGTGGTGGGGGAAAAGTTTTCTCCTTCCCTCGAAGCATCTTTTGTCTCTAGCACAAAAGAAGGGGGAAAGCAGAGTTTCCGTTGGTCCGCCCTAAAAATGACTGTGCAAAGGAATTCTTATCACCCTCAAATACTGCGGGACTGACCTTTTGGACACAAATTTCAAAGAGAAATGCAACGCCCAACGGATTTGTTTGACATTAAATCCTTACAAATGAACTGAGTTACTGCTCCACCAGCTACTTTTTCTTACTATTGTTTTGTACAATGTCAGGACAAAGTTTTGTCTCCACGAAGATTGCAAGTCTAAAATTTAAAAAAATAAAAAGATGCTAGGAAGCAAGAATGAAGTTAAAATAAGTAAGAAAACACCTATCTGATCTTGACGAATACAAATCCCCAGGACCTGATGGATTCCATCCCAGAGTCCTAAAGGAGCTGGAAGATGTCATCTCAGAACCACTATACCACATCTTCCAAAAATCCTGGAGCACCAGGGAACTACCAGAGGACTGGAAAAGAGTTGATATGGTTTCAGTGGTGGGATTCAACTAATTTAACAACCGGTTCTCTGCTCTAATGATTTCTTCCAACAACCAGTTCACCAAACTGCTCAGAAATTTAACAACTGGTTCTCC
This sequence comes from Ptyas mucosa, assembly GCA_012654045.1. Lineage (NCBI taxonomy): Eukaryota > Metazoa > Chordata > Lepidosauria > Squamata > Colubridae > Ptyas > Ptyas mucosa. The sequence goes on from WNWU01000029.1 coordinate 12,173,347, forward strand.
TGAAGTGGTGCGAACTGGCTGAATCCCACCACTGTGTGGTTCCCATCTTCAAAAAAGGGAAAAAAACTGACCCAGGAAACTACAGACCAATCAGCCTAACATCCCGGGAAGATACTGGAAAAGATAATAAAAAAACAGATCTGCAGATCTAGAAACAAGTAGAATAATAACTAGCAGTCAGCACGAGTTTGTTAAAAACAGATCATGCCAAACCAACTTTATTTCATTCTTCAACATAATGACTAAATTAGTAGACCAGTGAAATACTGTGGACATAATATACTTAGACATCAGCAAGGCATTTGACAAAGTAGACCACAATCTACTTCTTGGTAAGCTAGAAAAAAGAGGGATAGATAGCATCACCACCAGATGGATTCATAACTGGCTGACAAACTGTACTCAACGAGCAGTCCTTAATGGGTCTACGTCTACATGGAGGGGAATAAGCAGTGGGGTACCACAAGGTTCCGTCTTAGGGCCAGTACTCTTCAATATCTTCATAAACGACTTGGATGAGGGAATAGAAGGGGAATTTACCAAATTTGCAGATAACACCCTAAATGATGGCTAACCTTTTTTTCCTCTGATGCCAAAAACGCATGTGTGCAAACAATAGCACGTGTGTACATGCCCACACCCATAATAGCATGCGTGTGCGTGCCCACACCCATAATGCAATGCCCCCCATGGACAACTGCCCCCTTGTGCATGGGCACGCATGACCTCCCCGCACCCCGTTTTGGGCCTAGCAGACCTCCCTGAAGCCTCCGGAGCCCGGAAACAGCCCGTTTCTGGACTTCCAGTAGGCCCATTTTTCGCCCTCCCTAGGCTCTGGAGTCTTTTCTGGAGCCTCCAGGAGGGCAAAAATAGCCTCCCCTGGTCCTCCGGAGACTGGAAATGGCCCATGTCTGGACTCCCGGTACTTTCGGGAGGCCTGTTTTTCGCCCTCCCAGAGCCTCCACATGAGCCCTGTAATTCCCTGGCATCCAAAATGGGCCACATGGAGACTCCTGGGATGGGCGGGGCGGCATGGGCAAGTGTGCATGTCTCCCACATGCGTGGCAGAGACCCAAAAATCAGCTGGCTGGCGGGAGGCGCGAGCGTATACACGGTGGAGCTGACCCAGGGCCGTTAGGCTTGCGTGCCCACAGAAATGGCTCCACATGCCACCTGTGGCACGCATGCCATAGGTTCGCCATCATGGCCCTAGAAGATGGGCTCAAGATCCAGATGGATCTTGACAGACTTGAACACTGGGCCCTATCTGACTAAATTAAATTCAATGTAGAGAAAAACCAAAAGTATACATATAGACAGGCTTAATAGCAGTAACTGTGAGAGAGATCTTGGAGTCTCCGTGAACAACCAGTTAAAGATAAGCCAGTAGTGTGCAGCGGCAGCCAAAAAAGCCAATGCAATCCTAAACTGCATTAACAGAGGGATACAATCAAGATCAAGTGAGGTACTAATACCACTCTATAAAGCCTTAGTAAGATGACATCTAGAATACTGCATCCAGTTTTGGTTACCACTGTAAAAAAGATGTTGAGACTCTAGCAAGAGTGCAGAGGAGAGCAACCAGGATGATTAGGGGACTGGAGGCTAAAACTATGATGAACGGTTACAGGAACTGGGCATGGCTAGTCTAGTGAAGAGAAGGACCAGGGGAGACATGATAGCAAGGTTTTCCAAGGCACCTGAAGGCCAAACAAGGAATAATGGATGATCAAGGAGAGATTCAACCTAGAAATAAGAAGAAATTTTCTGACAGTGAGAACAATCAACCAATGGAACAGAAGTTGCCTTTGGAAGTTGTGGAAGCTTCATCACTGGAAGGTTTCAAGAAGAGATTGGATTGCCATTTGTCAGAAATGGTGTAGGGTCTCCTGCTTGGGTGGGGGGTTGGACTACATGACCTACAGTAGAAGGTCACTTCCAACTCTGTTAATCTGTTTAATCTGTCTGTTTAAACTAATTGGCTAGGACTTCAGCAGGAATACGTTGTGTTCCCTGAAAACATGACTGACAAAGAGCGGGAGACAGAAACTTCTAATTAATGTTGCAAGGGTCTAATTAATGCAAGGATAACAGTTATTTCTGAATAAACCTTGTAGAAGGGAACGGGGGCAGACATGTGGATGATCTAGTACTGTTTTAACTGCCTTGGAGAACGTCTGTTTAATTCAATTCCTAGCTGATTGCAGAAAACCTCAGCAGAATTAAGAGCATTAGGGAAGCAGCAGCTTTTGATATCTTCACATAGCAACATAATTGTCCATTCCTTTAGAGCAACAGTCCCCAACCTTTCCAGCTCCATGGACTGGCAGCAGCAGTGGTGGTGGCGGGAGGGAGGGAATGGTTTGATGCGCACATCTGCCACTTGCACAAATGAAACTTTGCCCTACTTACAAGGACCGGTTCCCAACAGGCCACAGACTGGTACCAGTCCACGGAGGACTCCTGCTTTAGATGAACTGAAGTTTCTGTTTACTGAGTTGGTACCTTCTCCCTATTACCTGTGAGTATCTCCTCCCTTCAAACAGGAATGATAGAAAACTAAAATGGACAAAACAATACATTAGCCTTACCATCCTCTGTCTCCACATAAAGTCTCAGCCCCAAATTGTACTTCCGGTTCAACAACCAGTGGTTGCTAGCAGCTGTGACATCGAAGGTCAGCCATCCATCCATGCCAGCCAGATTTTCCTGAAGATCTAAGAACATAAGCTTGGATTCCCTGGAAGAGCAGAAAATATATTGGAGCCTCTCAGGTTAAAATGAAAGCAGTGAATGTGCCAGATGGTGTCACAAACTATCAGAGAGCTTTAACTCTTGAGTGGTTTAAAAAAGGAATTAAGTAAATCCCACCCACCCATCCCCGGCTCTTGAGCAGACTCTTCCAGACTGAGATATCTACTCTTGGATTTGGTCCCACGCGATGGCAGGCTAATGGCAAGAACCACCATCCTCGTCTTCCCACATTCCTAAATTCTGACACAGGAAAGCAGGTCAAGAAGGCCTGCCTGACACAGGAAGGCTCCAATCTTCAGGGGACAAATAAGCCAGCAGGTGATCCAGGCGATGGCTCTTTGGACACACACAGCCGAAGGCCTCGTGCTCCTCCCTGGTTGAACAGGGAAAGTTGGGAACACCTAGACTGGCCCTCAACTCCTCACTCCTTTAACACTCATTCAAAGTTACAGCATCACAAAAAAAAGTGAGTTATGACCAGTTCTCACGTTTACAACTGTTGCAGCATCCACACAGTCACGTGATCTAAATTTGAGCGCTTGGCAACTGGCATGTATTTATGATGGTTGCGGCATCCCAGAGTTAAATGATCACCATTTGCAACCATTTCAGTTTCTGACCAGCAATGGGGGAAGTTAGAATCACTTAACAACTGTGGCACAAACTTGGGAATTAAATTAGGAACAACTCATTTAACAATCACCTTGCTTAGCAATGGAAATTCTAGTCCCAACCATGGTCTTAAATTGAGGACCATCTGTAAATACATACATACATGTCTAAAGATAAGATGATTCCTCCAAGTTTTAATTGCAAATCTTTGAGCTCTGCCGCTTTTATTTTTACATTGTCTGATATTTATTAACAGATGTACAACTATCAGTCTTGTCTGCAGTTTTCAAATGATTATCCTCTTGGAATCAAGGGATGTTTTGCTACAGCCTCTTTACTGAGAGAGGAGAAGCAAAATTAACCAAGCAGAGCATCTCCTTGTCATTCGCTCGCAGGAGGAATTCTTTCTGGTAGCTTATTGGTTCACATGCAGTTGAAATGTTTAATCAGAGAAACAGGGGCTGGAGCCACCAACCAGTCAGCTAAGGCCTGAAATCAAAAGTTTGGGTCTCTTTGTACCTGCTTGGGTGCTCCTGGATGACCTCGTAAACGCTGATGTGAAGGGTCTGATTAACATGGCAGGTGTAACTTTTCATCTTGTAAATTCGGAATTCAGCCGCCATGACAGTCTCCCCCGTTGGGATCTGAGTTAAGTCGAACCTGAATTCTTTCCAGTAAGGCTTCTTCTGGAAAATGCCTCTGTCCAGCTCAACTGGACAGAGTTGCACACATCAAAAAAGCAAAGGCATTTATTTGGACCTCCATTTACTTTCAAAATACAGACTTACAAATTACTTTAGAAGTAAAATCCAAATTCAAGTAATAATAATGGTTAATTAAAAGCAATGCAGCAGCCTAAAATACATTTGGATGGCTAAGAGAAAGTACAGTGAGTCGGACAAATGATGTCCAATCAACGGGTGTCACAAACAAACTAAAATGTTGAGATCTACCTTGTTAACTATACTTTTAAAAATGATCTTGCAAGAACAGTTGATTGCAAATATGAGATACCATGTGATGTGGTTGCATAAAAGGCAAATGCATGATAGAGATAAAATTTAAAGGTAAAAGTATTTTATTAGTGGTTATATATGCGCCAAATAGCGGACAAACGGAATTTTACAAAAAAGTACATGAAAAAATAATAGAACAAAAAATGGAGAACATATGTTTGATTGGCGATTTTAATGCAATTGTTGATGTAAGAAAGGACTACAAAAGTGATCAGAGCAATAATATATATATATATATATATATATATATATATATATATATATATATGTAGGTCTTTGGTTATTCGGGTTTTCTCCCGCGTAAAATTGGAAGTGTCTTGGCGACGTTTCGACGAAGTCTCATTCGTCATCTTCAGGCTGGTGTTCTCGGCTTGGTGCTTCCAGGAGCAATGTGTGATCGCAGCTGTTTCCTCCTTTTAACTGCCAGTGGGGGTGGGAGCTGATTGGGTGGGAGCATGGCTGTGTTCTGATTGGATGGGGGGTTGGCTGTGCTCTGATTGGCTGGGGGTGTGCTCTGTTTGGGTGGGGGCTTGGCTGTGCTCGGGTTACTCTGAGTTGCAGGGGGATTTGAGCTGGTGAGCTGCATTGCTGTTGTTTGGCTTCGCGTTCGTGGTCGTGCCACATCTTCATGGTGGGTGTCAGTTTGCTTCATGTATGGATTGGAGGGGTTTAAATTGGTCAATGGTGCAGCTTTGGTTTGGCTTCTGGTCTGTGGTCGTGTCTCATCATCGGTGTGGGTCTGGGTTTGCTTTTTGCGTGGAAGTGTGGTGGTGATATCCTGTGTGGTTTTCGTGAGTGTGGGTCTGGTGTCATACAAACACCCGCGAAAACCTCAGAAAACATATATATATATATATATATATATACTACCAAGAACTTTTATTGATTTAGTAGAGGAATTATATTTGGTTGATAGTTGGAGATTTTATAACCCTGAGGTAAAAATTTCTACATATTATTCGAATCTCCATAAATCCTGGTCTAGAATTGATATGGCATGGGTAACTAACATATTGATACAAGAAGTAGAAAAAGTTGAAATAATATCAAATAATTGGGCTGACCATAATCCAGTAATGCTGGTATGGAAAGGACAACAGAGGAAAAAGAGTAGATGGACGATGAACACACAGATATTGAAAGAAAAAGAATACATTGAACAAATGGAAAAGGAATTAAAATTGTTCTTTAAAGATAATGCAAAATATCATGCCTCCCTTCAGAATTTATGGGATACAACAAAGGCTTATGTGAGAGGATTGACGATAGCTTATAATGTAAAATGAAAAAAGGAGAGGGAAAAAGAATATAATAAGATACAAAAAGAGATTAAAAATTGGGAAGGAAAATTACAAGACAGCCCTAGGGATGAGCAAATTAGAAGAAAATGGATGGCAGCTAAACATAAATTGAACATATTAGATCAGGAAAAATATATACCGGCATTGAAATATATAAAACAGAACCACTTTGAGCATGCAAATGAACCATGGAGGTGGTTGGCCTATAGATTAAGAAAAGAAAGGGAGAAAAGACTAATCCAACAATTACAGGACAAAAAGGGTAAAATGCAACAGAGCTTAGAAAAGAAAAAGGAGATAGCAATTCAATTCTATCAAGAAAGACAAAGAGAAAGACAAAGTGACAACGGAAGAAATAAATCAATATCTGAGTGGGGAAGGAATGTTAGCATTGTCAGAGGAAGAAAAAGAAATACTAAATAGGGATATTACCATAGAAGAGCTAAAGGAAGCAATTAGGAAGCAAAAAATAATAATAAAACCCCAGGGACAGATGGTCTACCAACTGAATTTTATAAAGGATTAGGAGAGACACTGAATTGGATTCTACTAGAAACATATAATGAAGCATTGACAGAGGCAAAGCTACCAGACTCATGGAGAGAGGCATACATCTCGCTGATACCGAAGGAAGGAGCAGATACAACGCAAATAAAAAATTATAGACCGATCTCTCTATTAAACACTGATTATAAAATCTTCATGAATATAATTGTCAGATATTGCCTACGTATGATGCCCCAGGCACCAGAAGGGGTTAAGTCTTCTAAGCCTACAGACATCCCATGTGACTGTATAAACCAATGAACTCCCTTATTGGAGTCATACCCACAAATCAATTGGATATCTTCCCTAATTCTTCCCATCCATCTCAGCAAGACAACAGTGAACTTCTCTCCCTCTCAACCTCTGAGTCATACAGTTAGGGTAACAAATGCAGCAGGACACCCTGTTCATTATTGTATATTTGTAAATAATAAAATAACTTTTTGAATCTGAAGCTGTATGGCCTAAATAACTTCCTCATAGACTGAATGAGCACGACCATCAGTATATATCTGACAATAATGGCAAACAGAATGAAAAAATTATTGAATTATAGAATACACCCAGATCAAAATGGCTTCTTACCAACAAGACAGATAAAAAACAATATAAGAACAATAATCAATGTATTAGAATATTATGAGGTACATCCAGAAATGGAGGAGCACTGGTGTTTCTGGATGCACAAAAAGCTTTCAATCAGGTTAATTGGCAATTTATGACTCAGCAAATTAAAAACATGAAATTTGAGGAGAGATTTGAAAAAATGATAGCCTCTATATATAGAAAACAAAAAGCAAGTATATTAGTAAATGGAGACTCTACTAAATTCTTTGAAATAAATAAGGGAGTATGGTAGGGATGTCCACTCTCACCTTTATTGTTCATTTTAACATTGGAAAATTTACTTATAAGAATTAGGAATAATAATAAAGGGATAAAAGGACTAAATGTAAAACGAGAAGAATACAAGGTCCAAGCATTTGCTGACGATCTTGTATTCTTCATAGAAGAACCATTAAAAACAGGACCAATTTTAATAAAAGAAGTTGGAAAAGTAGCGGGTTTAAAAATTAACAAAGACAAGACTAAAATGTTAATGAAAAATATAACAGTAAACCAAATAGAAAAATTAGTTAATCAATTAGGATTACAGGTGGTAAAAAAGGTAAAATATTTAGGTATAAATTTGACAGCCAGAAGTGCAACCATAAAGGAGAACAATTATGGAATATTGGCTCAAAAAATAAATGAAGATTTAGAAAAATGGGGGAAATTGAAATTATCTTTATTAGGGAGGATTGCAGCGATAAAAGTGAACATACTGGTTAGATTCCTTTATTTATTTCAAACAATTCCGGTAAAATTAGATAAAAAATTCTTCAACAATTTGAATAGAATAACCACAAAATTTGTGTGGGAAAGGAAAAAACCAAGAATCAAATTAACTATATTGCAGGACGATAGAACTAGATGTGGATTAGGTTTGCCAGCATGGGAAACATACTACAAAGCAACAAGTCTGACATGGATTAAAGAATGGGTGAATTTGGAAAATCAAAGACTATTAAAACTAGAAGGACATGATTTGATGATGGGGTGGCACGCCTTCTTATGGAACACTGGGAACAAAACATATAAAAACTTCAGTAATCATATACTAAGAGTACATATACTACTAATCTGTATATGGCGAGAAATTAAAAACAAACATTATACAAAAGTTCCCGGATGGTTATCCACAATGGAGGCGCAAATACACCCCAACACACTGGCACTACAAAAAAATGATAAGATATAAGGAAATATTGGATTCCCAGAGAGTATTAAAAACACAAGAAGAACTTAGAGAACAAGGAATATTGATAGACTGGTGGCCCTATTTACTGATAAAAAAAAGATATAAAAGGGATCAAGAGGAAGGTGGAATTGAACTAAAACTGAACCGATTAGATAAACTGTTAGAAGCCAAGGAAGAAAAATTAGTATCAAAAATTTACAAATACTTTTTGGAATTCGACCAAGCAGAGGAATTAGTAAAAGGACAAATGATAGCATGGGCAAGAAACATTGGACATAACATACAATTAGAAGACTGGGAAAATACATGGGAAACTAATTATATCATGACAAAATCAGTAGTTTATAGAGAGAATCAGTATAAAATGTGGTATAGATGGTATCTGGCCCCTTTGAGGTTAGCGAAGATGTATCAGAATTTCAATTCAACTTGTTGGAAATGTAAGCAAGCACAAGGCACGTTCTTTCATGTCTGGTGGCTTTGCCCAAAAATTAAGAAATACTGGGAAAAAATAAAAACTTGGCTAACAGAAATAATAAAAGAGGAAATAGAGCTGAAACCAGAAATTTTTCTATTCGGCATGATCAAAGGAAACCATAGCAAAGAAACAAAATATTTAATATTACACATAATTACGGCAGCCAGATTGGCATTAGCACAACATTGGAAAACGGATCAATTGCCAACAGATCATCTAGTAATCCAAAAAATTTACAATTGCGCAGAAATGGCTAAATTAACGTTTGAGTTAAAAGACAAGGTAGACTCAAAATATTATACTGTATGGAATAGATGGTACGATTGGACAAGTCAAAAGAAAGGAGAGTAACTGTAAAATTCCACAAGAAAACAAAATTAACAACAAGCACCGTCAATAAGATAAATGATGAGGGAGGGAGGGGGAGGAGGGATGGGGAGAAATGTTTGTAATTTTTGATAAAAAATTTTAATAAAAAAAAGATAAATGATGTAATAAGTCACTTTCTATATATAGATATATATACCTAGTTTATTTCATTTTGTATTGTTTTTCTATTTTATGGGGTGAATATAAATGTATTTTGTATGTACTTGATTTGATATTTTATCTTTTTATGTTTAATAAAATTTGGTTTTTTTTTAAAAAAAAGGCAAATGCAATTATAATCTACTAAATTAAAGGTTTCCAAAATTAGGATTCTATTATATATTACCATTTGGATGGAAAAAATGCTGAAGTCACCAGACTAGAAACCAGGGCACTGTGAATCCTACTCCTGCAACAGACATGAAAGCTAGCTGGGTGACTTTTGGCCAGTCTTTCTCTCTCAGCCCAAAATGTCAGGCTGTGGGGACAGTTAAATTCTTCTTCAAACCAATGGCTCAACGCGCAGCTGATCTGAAACAAATCGGACCTGCATTTGCACGAAATGCTTGAAAGGGGGGAAAAAAGCCCTACAATTTGAATAGGAAAGACAACCATAAGGCACAGATACGGTTACTGTAAAACCCATTTTAGGGAGGGCTGTTGCTCTACAGTGATAGGAACCCTAAGATCAGGTTCTGATAGAATGGATGGATTTTTCTAGATTGTCTCTTTCAGTTTGCAGGTGACAGAAGCAACATAAGCAAAAGTGAATTCCTGTTCAGAGCAGTTTACAATTTGTCAGACCTGCCATCGTATCACTTCAGCCATAAAAGGAGGGAGGGAGGATGACAGGAACCAGAAGTGCCAGCCAGGAACAGAGCCTGGCAGATCCAAGGACACAAGTGTGCAGACAGCTGGTCATTTGCATTCTTTTAGAGAGTCGTTGAGGCCACTTGGAGGTTTGTCTGCTAAAAAGAATGCAAATAACCAGCTGTCTGCAAGGAAAATAAATCCTTCCATTCCCCACCATCTAGTCAGAGCTGAAAAAGTTTCTTGGATGAGAAACTAATCACCTTCTAAGAAAAACAAGTCCAGTTACCTTTGGGACAACTGTGACCGGATGACCGAGAATCTCCATAGACAATACCATTGTACAATTACAAAAGGACCAAGGGGGGAAGGCCCAGGAGAAGGGGAAAGCACTAAGTTTACATGGGAATATTCAGATCTGGCTTTGCTTATGCTGTAACCACTTGGGTTTAGTAATAGTATACCTTTTGCTCAGAGGTGGTATTCAGCCGGTTGGGACCGGTTTGGGCGAATCGGTAGCGGAAATTTTAACTGGTTCACCGAACCGGCAAATACCACCTCTGCCTGGCCCCGCCCCCGCCCACCCGGTCGCCGCTTGCCCGGCCTGCCTGCCCTGGCCAACCTTGACACACCCCACCCTATATATGTTAACTTCGCCACGCGGCCCAGCTAATCACTTCAGCTTGCCTCAGCACCTTGCCTGCTCTGCTCACCAAAGGTAAGGATGCAGCCTGCTTACCCTTTGCCTCAGGTCGGACTCGGGGCCCAGGGACGCACCATTCCCCGAGGCCCTGGAGCCTCCACCCACTTGCCATTTGCCTTGGTTAGGTCGGGGAACGCGCCATTCCACAGCTCAGCCTTGCCCTGGAGCCTCTGCCCGCTCACCGTTCACCTTGGCCGTATCAGGGAACGCGTAAGGCTCTGGCCTTCCCCAGGGCCTCCGCCCACATGCCACCCGATCACCCTCTGCCTCGCTTGCCTTCATCCGTGCCTTGGTGGGGGTCCCCGGTGAGGCTCGGCTGGCAAGCCTCTAGCCGCCAGTAGTTTTCGGCTGCCTTCCAAGCAGCTCCACTGCAACGCCATCCCTCTGGTGCAGCAGGCCGTTCTCCTGGCCGGGTCTCGCTGCGAGCGGCACCGTCAGGCAATGGGGTGTGTGTGCACGAAGAACAGGGCAACCAGCTATGGCGGTGATCGGACTTCTTCAGGCCTCTTTTTCGGCCTGTAGTTTTCTATAGTTTTCAGTGCAGGAAGCCTGCAGCTACCACCTCTTTTTCGGCACAAGAAGCCTCCAGCCGCCGTTGCTGACTCAGTTCCAGCTGGCAAAGAGGTAGCGGCTGGAGACTTCTCATTCCAAAAAAGAGGCGGCAGTGCAGGCTTCTTGTGCCGAAAACTACAGGCCGAAAAGAGGCTTGAAGGCCCAGTGCCGCTGTCACCACCCTGTTTTTTGCGCTGGCTGTGCACCCTCCCCCCCCATTGGCTGCCAGTGTACATGCACGGCCAAACCCCATTGCCAGACCTGGCCAGGAGAACGGCCTGCTGCGCCGGAGGGATGGCGTTGCAGTGGAGCTGCTCGGAAGGCAGCCGGACTGCGGTGTCCCTTTAAGGTACTTTGACGCTGGGGGAAGGGGGGGACCATAAAGGGACAGGCCGCAGGAGCTGCCTTTTCTGCCAGTTCTGTGGGCGTGCTTGATGGGGTGATGCTGAGTTGGCCACACACACTTGACCTTGCCATGAGTGATGTTGAGTTGGCCATGCCCACTCAGTCACATGACCCCCCCACCAAGCCACACCCACCAAGCCATGCCCACAGAACCGGTAGTAAAAAATTTGAATCCCACCACTGCTTTTGCTACAAATGGAGTGGAAAGTCTATCTTTCCTAAATGCCCAAGCTGGGACAGGCACAGTTAGAATTTCAGGTCAGGGAAAATGCACATGTAAGAACTAAAATGAAGTGTTTGACCCTGCCAACTCCTGTGCACGTCTCAGGCAGCACTCCCAATTCTGGAAATGGAAGGCCACAAGTCTTGAAATTTCCAAGACTGGACACCAAGAGATGGAAGTTACAGGTGCCTGTTGAGTTCCAGTTAACAACAAAACTGGTCAAATAGAGCCTCCTTGTGATTGTGAGAAAATATAACAGCTTATAAGAAAGGTGTGGAGAGTGGCAGGAGGCTCTAATATGAGGCCTGAACAAAATAACCCACAATAACCTCCTTTGTCTATGAGGCCCAACGGAAGGTGTGCCTCCAGAACATCTATAGACCCCTCTATCTATCTACTGACAGCAAGACCAAAAACAGCTCTGAAGCTCAATGCAACAGACAGTCCTCATGAACAAGATAGCTTCAAATCCTGCTAATGGGCCCGAACTCAAATGCTGTGAAAGATGGAGAAGTACAGTGATGAGCCCTAGACTCATCATACAAAGCTAGCTGTATAATGCCTCCTAGTGGTCAGCCACAAACATAACCATACATATACATATACATACACACACACACACACACACATACAAGTAAATAGATTTCCACCTATTTTTTTTCATTCAAATGAAATCCTGCAAGAAGATTCCCTCCCCCATATCCCAGATTCAACTGTATTCTTATTTCAGCATGTCAATGTGTCTTTGTGGGAAGGAAGGACCACAGGGAGGCAATGGCTTCTCATGGAAAACCACCACTGCATCCCCCCCACCCCTGGGGGAGGGGGAGATCTGAGCTGAATTCAGGGATTGCATCCAAAATGTGGTGTCCCTCCCAAGTAAACTCCTCTGGCTGACACCTGGAAGAAAAAGCTTTATCTGGAAAAGAGAATTTACAACAGTGTTTCTCAACCTTGGCTACTTTAAGATGTGTGGACTTCAAGTCCCAGAATTCCCCAACCAGCATGTCCAGCCTGCATGTCAGTCATGCTGGTTGGGAATTCTGGGAACTGAAGTCCACACATCTTAAAGGGGGGGTGGGAATGGATCCAGGAAACTGCAGACCAATCATCATCCTCAATACCTGGGAAGAACTTGTAAAAGATAATCAAGTAAAGAGCTGCGAACACCTAGAAGCAATCAAAGTTATAGCCAGAAGCCAACATAGGTTCATCAAAAACAGATCATACCAAACAAATCTTATTTCATTCTCTAACAAAATGACTAAATTAGTGAACTAGCAAAATGCTGTAGAGACAATGTCAGATCTGCCATCTTCAGCATAGCTCATGTTATGGCATCCTGCCATAAAATGCAGTAGAGGGGATGGAGGAGTAGGGAATGGGCATGGGAAGGAAGGAGCGGGGAATGACAGGGTGACAGGAACCAGAGGTGTCAATGCGGAAAGAACCAGCTGCTCAAGGACGAAGCCGTGAGAACAGAATGTGAAACTCCACCAAAGAGGCACCGATCCTCAAAACATCAAAAATGAACACTATTGGACACTGATGGACTGACCAAGTGGGGAGGACCAGAGAGACGGGAAAATCTCAGACTTGTGAGAGAATATTCAGACCTAGCTTTGCTTATGCTTAACTGCTTGAACTTAGTAAAAGTGAACCTTTCACTTCATCAATGGAGCCGAGGGTTTTTCTTTCCTAAGGACCCAAACTAGAACACACCTGACATAGTATACTTGGACCTCAGTAAGGCATTTGAGGAAGTAGACCACAAGTTCTTCTTAGTAATTTAGAAAAATGTGGGATAGACAGCATCACCACCAGATGGATTTGTAACTGGCTGACAAATCACGCCCAGAGGGGTACCCCAAGGTTGTGTTTTAGGCTCAGTATTCTTCAACATCTTCATAAATGATCTAGATGAGGGAACAGAAGGGGAACTCATCAAACTTGCAGATGATACTAAGCTGGCAGGAGCAGCCAATACCCCAGAAGATAGAATTGGGGTTAGAGCGATTGCACTATGAGAGACAGGAAGTCCCCACAGACCTCGTTCCATCCAGGAACATTTATCCAAATTCTCTTTTCCTTTGGATAAAATGTCAAAATCAAATTCTTTTCAACCAAACTGAATAAAGAACAGGTAGAAAAATCAGGGAAGAACTTTCTGCGGCACAAGTGCAGATGTCCAGCGGTTGCTTGGCTGATCCACAAGCAAAGTGGGAGGGCTGATGTTGTGCAGGAAGGGAGCTTGTGATCAGTTTTGCAGGGCTTTAACACACCACATCCCAGATTCTCTTCCAAAGAACACAAAGCTTGTGTTGGTTTTGCACAAGTCAGAACTTGCTTCCTCCACAGCCCCAACCCATGTTCGGGGGAGAGATGGGTGGCTGGTTTCCCACCATCTGACTCCACCCCTTGTTTCAGGGCAGGTACTTCAAAGACGCTCCACCGCACTCATCACTGCAAAGGAGCTGCCTCGGCACTGACTGACAGAAGGGAGGGGGGGCGGGACCTGAGAAGGAACAGCATCTTCTCCCCTGGGGGTGGGGGGTGTCGAGGAAACTCATTTGCAGCACCCAGAAAGGGAGGAACTCCCAGATCAGGCTCACCTGCGCCTCTTCTTGTGGGATCACGGGACTCTAATGGGATCGCTTTGAGGCATTTGGTAATGAAAGGAGCAGGATGCACTTTTCTATGAAATGGCTCACCCTAATAGATCACAGAGAGATCCCAACCTGTCTCTGTACGTGGTTCTCCAGGACATGATGGGAATACCCTTCTCGAGTGGGAAGGACCTCCAGATTGGTCCTTAAAGTGGGCAGGCACTTGCTTGACTCCCCCAACTCCTTCTGGAGAGAACCAGGCTAATTTGGGCCGAAGGGAACGGCTGTGTTTTTTCTGTCTATTGGATCTTTCTGCAAGGTGACAAGCTTTAGGACAAAAGCCCCCATCACTCTTTTATTCACCTGAACAGGCTGAGGCCAAGGAAAGAACCAAGGAACGCCCCCCCCCAAAGCCCATGGGACACCCCTCAGTCTTTTCCCCGGATGACAGCAAGGAAAAGTGAAGTTCCCTTGAGGCCATGAAGGAGGGGGTGCAGTTTGGCTCCCTCCCCCTTGGCGGGAAACCCTGGGAGAAGCTGCTTCCAAAAACAGGCCACGAGGGAAGGCTTTGGATCAGGGGTGTACAAACTCAATTTCACTGAGGGCCACATCAGGGTTGTGTTTGACGTGGGGCGTGGCCAGCTTGACGTTACTCCTGTCGGGGGCGACTGTGGCCGCCTGAGCACTTTGCCAGCAAAAACGGAGCTCGGGAGGGCCAAAAAACCTACACCTTATTTTTGTATCCAGCGAGCATGGTGATTTCAGAGCTGGCTTGACTTTACTGCAAGCAACACTCTTAGTAAAAGAACCAAATGGAGTCTAAGGCTTTTCTTCTCTAAGGGATTGAATTGGGGCAGGTCTGACACCATCACAGATTTTATACAGGTGGTTTCCTTAAGGGGAAACAATGTATTTTATTGCAGTTCACAAAATGGCAATTTAAGGCTGCCTCGTTCCTGGGCTAGAGATGCAACAAGGACAACCTTGTGCAGCTGAGGAGGACAATGAGGATTGTCAGAACATGATGGAGCTGCAACTGGGGACAGGGCTGGGGTCTCCTCCTGAGAAGGCCTCAGAGCGCTGGACTCATTCCTTCTAGAAAAGAAAGACATGGTGGGCCTGAAGAGTTTCATCACCACCAAGGGGGTGGTGTTGGTGGTCATCCTTTTCTCTGGACACACACACACACACACACACACAGAGAGAGAGAGAGAGAGAGAGAGAGAGAGCATTGCTTTTGCTGCCTCACTTTGGAGTCTCCCATGCTGAGCAGAGGCCGGCCTCTCCATTCAAGGGCAGGAGCTGCCTTGCAACAGCGAAGTTGTTTGGAAAGGGAATGGAAACCCACTGGCTGGATAAATCCTAAGGAATCCTTTCTAGGCAACCTTCGAGGAAGTGGGATCTGCTGGGCCCTCAACTCTTCCCCGAGTTGCTGCGCTGGGGCAAGGGTGGAAGTGGGCATCGCCTCTTTCCATTTGGGAGCCCACCCCCCACATCTTTGGTTCAACACGGGGCAGGGCACCCTCGGGAGCCAGGAGCGTCCAAGAAAGGAATCTTTCGTAGTTTATATTTAAGAGATACGATCCCTTTTGGCACCGTAACTTACACCCTCTGCTCCAGGCGGCGTTTTCTATGGTGTTCTGAAAAATAAACATTTGTTAAATGCCTTCATGATGCACAAAGTGTTTCTGAATGCTTAAAAAGATAAATCTAATTAGAAAGCAAAGGCTGGCTCAAGGGTCCTTTCCTGGACGAGGATGAAAGGGTCAATGTTTGTTTTTCAGATGAAATTTAAATCCAAACTCTTGGAATTAATGCTTTCCCTCTGGAAACACAGGGCTGTTCCCGAGACAGGCCTTTCATTCATGCCCTGTTTGCACATTTTGGAAAAGGGAGGAGAAAGCGAGAGAACAAATGGGCTGGCGCTCTGTTACCCTAGTGAGTTTACCGGTACACGTATTCTATAATAACTGATATAATTACGAACCAATTGAAAGTTCAGATTAAAGTACATCTAACTAAGCCTAATTATTGCTGCAAGTGAAAGCCATGATGCTCCTAGATAGCACCATCTTCTGTAAAATTTGGTGATTCTTGAACCCCAGCAAATTCACTTCGTGTTTTTCTCCTGGAAGGACCCTCTTCCATTTGGGCTTCTAATGTATTGGTCCTTTGTTTAATTCTTGTGCATTTCCCTAATCTTAAAAGAGGCCACTTTGATCCAGCATGTGGCCAGAGTCCCCCTTTGCTCTTCCTCAGGTCAAACGCATTCACCTTCTGCCCAATTTTGTGCCCAAACCTCAAAGTAGGAAGCCCAATTCTGGCGCAGCTTGAGGAAATCGGCCCTTGCCAAGATTTAATTAAAAAATATAAAAAGCTTTTAGAATTGTAAGCCGCCCAGAGTCACTGAGTCGAATCCAGCAGCTACAGGAATCCAATGAATAAATAAAATAAATAAATAAATAAAAAGTGAGAAGCAAAGGTGCTCAGCAGCTCCTCTGTTAAAGTCAAGGGCTTAGCCTGGGCTAATTTGGGCGAAGCCTCTCTCACCTGGGACACAGAAAGGAGTTCATTTGGAGTCATCCACTGGTGGGGGGTGGGTGGGGGATGCTGCTTTCTCAAGTAATCTGGACTTTGCTTGAGCAATTCAATATGCCGGGTGACAACTCCAAATCTGATAGAAAAGGGAAACGTGAGCGGAGGGAAAGTTTTTTTCAAAGCAGGCAGCTGCTCCGAGACCTTCCTCGACTTCAGAGCTGACAGTGATTACAGAAGTTGGAGGATCAAGGCCGCTTTTGAAAGTCTGATTTAGCTGTATTAAGTCTGTCCTGTGGATTGCACAACCCCTTTTATTTTGCTTACTTATCGCCAACAAATCATGCTTCCCTTCATTGGCGGTTTGCCAGCAAATTCACTCGGTGTTTTTCTCCTGGAAGGGCCCTCTTTCACTGGAGCTTTTAATGTATTGGTTTTTCTTTTAATCCTTGTATGCCTTTCAGAGTCCCAGGTCAGTGGGTGGCCCCAGAAATGACAGAGTAAATAGATTTTAAAAGAAACCAAACTCAACTGCTTTCCAAAGCACCAAGTGGATCCAGAAATCTTATGATCAGTGCGCATATTTAGCATATAGGCTCATCATTGTGTTAGTAGTTAACAGCGTAAAGCTTTATTTTTGCTTGTTCTACTTCTCTATAAGCTTTCTAAAGTGCATACTGAAAAAAAAAATCTCTGCAGATCCACACAAAATGCATTTTATGTCTGTCAGTTTCATTATATTTTTAGCCATGTGCCCCCCCACCTCGACATGTGTGTGTGTGTGTGTGCTATTTTGTCCTGTAAATTACACCTCTACTGCAATTAGACTAGTCCCAGCTGCCCTGGAGAGCCCCATGTGCCTTTTTGAGATGCTAAATTAAAAGGAAATGCTGGTAGGCTGAACCACATAAAGAATTGGGAGCCTTAAAATAATTGGAATGAGGTGTGGAAGGAATTCTATCTCTCAGAAACAAAGCCAAGACTGATTGTAGCACAACCTTAGCCTGGAAGGGAGAGCAGGGTCTGGGAGGCCTTAAATCTGCAAAATCTCGCCCCCTCCCATTACTTTCACTGCTTCTCCATCCTAAAAAAGTAGAACTTACGGACACAAAGGTTGGGGGGGGGGGCAGCAATCTCATCCAGCAATGGACAACTTTGGATTGCTGCCCCCACCCAATGAATGAGGGCAAGCCGATGGGGGGTGGGCAGAAGAGCTGCACCCCTGAAATGGTTTCAGAACAAAGACTTGCAACAAAAGTCAAAGATAATAAAAAGTTTCTTTCAACATATAAATAACAAGAAAAAATGTCAAGGAAACAGTCGGTCCACTAAAGAGAGAAGACGGCAATTCATTCTTTGCATCAATCTTCATGCAAAAAGAAACTGTAGTCCAACCTACCAAAAACATAACCATAAAAGACAACTAAAAATTAAAATTAAAATAAGCAAGAAAATGGTGAGAGAATACCTGTCTGACCTTGATGAATATAAATCATTGGGACCTGATGGATTACATTCCAGAGTTCTGAAGGAGCTGGGTTATCTCAGAACCATTGTACCATATCTTTCAAAAATCCTGGAGCACTGGGGAACTACTATAGAATTGGAAAAGAGCTGATGTGGTTCCCATCTTCAAAAAAGGGAAAAAAAGACCCAGACCCAGGAAACTACAGACCAATCAGTCTCACATCAATACCTGGGAAGATACTGGAAAAATAATCAAAAAATAAATCTGTGAACATCTAGAAACAAATGAAGTTATAATTAATAGCCAGCACAGGTTTGTTAAAAACAGATCATGCCAAACCAATCTTATTTCATTCTTTGACAAAGTGACTAAACTGGTAGACACAGCAAATGCTGTGGACATAGAATATTTAGACTTCAGCAAAGCATTTGACAAGGTAGACCACAACCTACTTCTTGGTAAACTACGGTAGAAAAATGTGGGATTGACACCATCACCATCAGATGGATTTGTAACTGGCTGACAAACCGGACTTAAAGAGTAGTCCTTAATGGCAATACATCCAGAGGAGAGAAGTAAGCAGTGGGGTACCACAAGGTTCAATCTTAGGCCCAATACTCTTCAATATCTTCATAAATGACTTAGATGAGGGAAAAGAAGGGGAATTCATCAAATTTTCAGGTGACACTAAGCTGGCAGGAATAGCCAACATCCCAGAGGACAAGCTCAGGATCCAAAAAGATCTTCATAGACTTGGACAATGGGCCCTATCCAACAAAATGTAAATTAATGTGGAGAAAAGCAAGGTTTTACTCGTGGACAGAAAAAACCAAAGGTACAAGTACAGATATAGGTGAAACCTGGATCAAAGACAACTGTGAGAGGGACTTTGGAGTCCTAGTGGACAATCACATAAACATGAGCCAGCTGTGTGTTGCAGCAGCCAAAAAAACACTAATGCCATCCTTGGTTGTATAAACAGATGCATAGAATCAAAATCACGTGAAGTATTAGTACCGCTTTATAAAGCCTTGGTAAGGCCACATCTAAAATACTGCATCCAGTTTTGGTCACCACATTACAAAAAAGATGTTGAGATTTTGGAAAAAGTGCAAAGAAAAAGCAACTGGGATGATTAAAGGCCTGGAGACTAAAATATATGAAGAACAGGATTTGGGTTTGGCTAGTCTAGAGAAATGAAAGGACTTGGGGGGGGGGACGGGACATGATCGCAGTCTTCCAGTGTTTGAAGGGTTGCCATAAAGAATAGGGCCTCAACCTATTCTCCAAAGCACCGGTCGCAGGACAAGAAGCAACAGGTGGAAACTACTCAAGACAACAAGCAACCTGGAATTAAGGAGAAACTTCCTGACAGTGAGGACAATTAACCAGTGGAGCAGCTTGCCACTAGAAGTTGTAGGTGTTCCATCACTGGAGATTTTAAAGAAACTAGACAGCCATTTGTCTGAAATGGTATAGGGTCTCCTGCTTGAGCCAGAGGTTGGACTAGACGACCTCCAAGGTCCCTTTCAGCTCCATTCTGATTCCAAGCAGCCCTGTGAAATGCTGGGGGGGGGCTCTCTGACCTGAAGCCCTGCCTCAGGAAGGAGGGCTTGCAGCAAGAGCAGAGGAGGAGGAGGAGGCACACTGTCAGAGGCCTCCCTCATTTCAAGGGAAGGGGCTCTTTAATGGCAGAGGGAGAAAGAGAGCACCCTCAAAGGCTAAAAGAAAAATGAGGAGGGACTCATAGGGCTAGAAGGGACTTTGGGGGTCTTCTAATCCAGCCCCTGCCCAAGGTAGGAGACCTTATTCAGAATGGCTAAATGCAGCCCCCCCCCCCAAGCCGGATATTGGGGCAAAGGCAAACCACTGGAGGATCTGAATGAACCTTACTTTCCCACATGGTTTAATGTGGCAGTCAGAACTGATGAATCTGTGGCTCTGGGGTGGGGCTGTATGTGAAGGAGATATGCTGGGAGGGGAGGGGAGGGGAGGGGAGGGGCAGTGAAGCATTGACCAGGAGTTGGCTGAGTGAAGGCTGAATGCTTACCGGCTCTCAGCTAAGAGCTCTGTTGGAGCTTCCTGAGGACAGGAAAACCTTCATATCTCTGGCAAGAGCACCAATCTTGGGGAACCGGGCAGCCCGGCTGAGCCAGGCAGGAGACCCCTGGCAGAGATCTGATGATTTTGCAAAGGTGAGTGTGTATGTGTGTCGCAGCTGCCCCTGCTGAGCACCAAGAATACCTTCTGCAGAGGACCTTCTATTGAAGACGGTGAGGTGACCAAAAGCCAAGCCAGCTTATTCCTGGAAGGCCCGGCTCACCATTCCGAGGACATAAGCAAACTATTAAACTGGGTGGCTCCCCAACATTCTTCATTTCCCAAAAATATATTCCGTGGACAGAAAGCTGCTCCCAGAAGACAACCTCAGTTTCCTCTTGGCTTTAGGTTTCTGCAGTTCTTGTGGCCAAGATGGGCAGCGCCATACGGCTGTCATTTCCGTTGAAAATCCAGGCCGCTGACGGGCATCCTAAGTTTAACAGTTTAACAGTAAAACAGTTTGGCTGTTTTTCTGACGCAAGAACA
The DNA here is from genome assembly GCA_012654045.1 of Ptyas mucosa. Lineage (NCBI taxonomy): Eukaryota > Metazoa > Chordata > Lepidosauria > Squamata > Colubridae > Ptyas > Ptyas mucosa. Next base: position 12,194,112 of record WNWU01000029.1, read on the forward strand.
ATGTTTCCCTCTTGGGATGTCACCACAGACAAGCCTGCTCTGTGGTTGCTTTGATGTGCACATACACTAAGAGTCGCAGATGGAGAAATACACCAGAATCTACTTGGGATGAGAGTCGGTTGGTTGGTTTTACTTTTTGAGCTTGCTCCAGAAAGAAAAAAGCATTGCAATGCCATAAATGGGGGGGAGACTTATTATTTTTTTAACTAAAGCAAAATTAGTAAGATTTTTATTTTTGCAAATGTCACTTTCATATGCAATGAAATATTAAAACACACCTTTCCTAATATTCCATTGAAGCCAATGATGAATTATAACTTCTAAATCATTAAAAGGGACAGCCTTACTAACTCCTTACTAGGAGGTGGCAGCATATAAATGAATGAAATAAATAATAGTCACAAATAATTCTAAAAGAAATAAATCGATACACCGGAGCACAGGACAATGCAGGGTGGACTTTAGCAAAAAGTTTATTTCAGAAGATCGGTTTGTGGTGGCAGTGAATCTGGAAGCAATCTCGCCGGAGGTTCTCTCTTTTCCTGCTACTGTTGGAAGGCTTGCTTTATTTTGCCCCCCCTCCCCCCAGGAGAAATATTTTTGTTTAAGAGCCACACAGCAATTCTGAGAAGGGCCACTGGAGACGGCTGACCAGTTGGATTAACCTTTCTGTTTCAGCGTAGTTAGAGGGGAGGGTTTGAAGGGAGAGGCAGATGCGAAGTGGAGTCGTGCATGCAGAATCACCCCTCTGCTTGCACAGCTCAGTTCCAAGTGGGCCACGGCACAGTAGTGGCCCGTGGCCTGGTGGTTAGGGATCCCGCCTTAGAGGTCTTCTAGTCTAACGCCTTGCACAAGCAAGAGAACCTATACCATTTCAGACAAATGGCTATCCAGTCTCTTCATAAAACCCCCAGTGATGGAGTACCACAACCTCTGAAGGCAGCCCATTCTACTGATCGATCGTTTAATCAATAAGTAACTGTAAATGAATTGGGACACGTCTTTTTTACATCAGGGACTGGCTGCAAGGACAGAGATGGTTCGGTTTTTACAGATCAGCTGTTGAGTTGGGGAGGAAACTGGATTTATGAAAAATCTGGTTCACTGAGAACCTCCCCCTCCCAGCAATACTTCTCCTGTGTCAGTGATGTTCCAACCATTTTTATCCAGCATGGTCTAAGCCTGGCCCTTGCCTTAATCCCCTGTCAAGCGAGTCCTTCCTCCCCAGGGACGGGCAAAGGTCCTGTGCCCCCCCACCCTCCAATGTGTCTGAGCCTGGAGCTGCCTAAGCCGAAACCAGTCAGATCAGCTGTTGGGACAGGCCAGGGGGCGGCTCTCCCTTTGGCAGGGCCAGGCAGGCGCACCACTCAGGCAAGAACCCATTGTGGCCCCCTCCCCATTCCTGCCTCTGGAGACAGCAGTTCCCATTGGTAGGGCAACTGAGAGTTGCCCCCCCCCCCCAACCTCCCGCAGAGGCTCCTTCTCAGCACAGCCAAGGCAAGCAGGGTCCGGCAGCCTTTCCGCCCTTCCATTCCCCAAGCCAGGGGTGCCCTTTGTGCATCGGAAAGACACAACCGGCCCTGCGGAGGCCCTGGCTCTGCTCCCCCCAACAGCGGCCCCTACCCTTCCCATCGGGCTGAACCCGGTTCATGCGGGGAGGGGCAGGGAGGGGAGGGCTGCCCTCCGCCGGAGAGGATCAGCTGGAAAACGCAGCCCAGTCCACGGAGGGAGGCTGGCAAGGGAACAGCTGCGCTTCCCGGATGGCCCCGCTGAGTTTCAGTAAATCAGCAGTTCGGCAGGGCAGGAACAGGCTCGACCAGATTCCGCTCCCTCTTCGCTCGCAGCCTCCGCGGTTGGCCCGAGTCATCCAAGGCGGCTGCTTACACCTGCTGAGGAGGGGGGGGGCGGGACTCACCTGCTGGCCTAACCCCCGACGACCCCCTGGTGCCAGCCCTTGCTGACTGCCGGAGGCCCCGCGGGGCATGGGAGCCTTCTCCAGCTTCGGGGCAGCGCTTGGGAAAAGGAGGGAGGCCGCTTCCTCAGAGGCTCCGAAGGAGCAAGCAGGAGCCCCTCCGCGCCCGACCCTCGCCGTTGCCGCTTTCTCCTAAGGGCCGCCTCAGTCAATTGGGCGGCGTGGGAAAGACGCGCCTTCCAGGACGGAGCCCCCGCGAAGGGCCCGGCGCCTCTGCGCCCTCCAGGCAGGCGCCCTTGAGGTCCCCCCGACCCTCCGGGCGTTCCTTGCAGCTCCCCCTGGGAAGTCCTCCTTCCAGCCGGGGCCACGCGGCGCTTAAGGGAAGGCCATCGCCCGGTTGGCACAGCCGCCACCCCGTCCAAGGCCCAGCAGGGGCTGCTTGTACCACGAGCCACGCACGACGGAGGCTCCGAACCGCCAAGCCCCGCGCGCAGCCTGGGGGGGGGCTGAGGCCGGACTCCCAGGAGCGACCCGGGCCGGGCCTCCTACCGGGAGTCCGCGAGGCGGGGACCGCCGACCCCCAGGGAGCCCGCGAGGGCCTGGCGGCCTCCGGAGGCTGCACCTGCCCGGCTTTCGGGATTCCTCCTTCCCTCGGCCCCCTTGCCTGCCCAAGACCAGGCTCCGGGAGGCGAAGCCTCGCGGGGCCTTCGCGCTCCCGCCTCGGCCGTCCCTCCCCGCGTCCCAAACCCGCCGGCCGGAACCGGGAGCTGCCCCGCCGCGCGCGCCTGCCTCGCCCGACGGGACTCACCCAGATTGACGAAGCTCATGACGGTGTCCGCGCCGTCGGCGGCTCCGCTAAGCGCGGGGCTGTCCTCGGCGTCGTCCTGGCGGGCCAAGGCGCGGTACAGGCCCAGCATGAAGAGCGGCGCGGCGGCGGGCGGCGGGGCGGGACGGCGCGGGCGCGTCTTGCGGGGCGCGGGCGATGGGCGGCGGGGTCCGCCGGGGAGGCCCAGGAGCGCCAGCACCTCGCGCTGCAGGTCGCGCCCGTTCAGCCGTCGCGGGGCGGCGGGCGGCGGGCTGCGGGCGAGGGCCTCGCGGGGCTGGGACGCCGGCAGAAGCGCGGCAATCAGGAGCAGCGCCGCCGCCACCGGGCCATTCGAGAGCCGCATGGCGCCCGCGCAGCGCAGGGGGGTCGAGCGCCGCGGCCGTCGGGCCGGCCCTTTAAGCGGCAGGCGGAGGCGGGTGTGGGGAGAGGCACGCGATCCGCCTCGTCGGATGCGCCGGGGGCCCGCGGGCAAGTACAGACAGTCTGCGGGGCAGCCTAGCCGGGGGTTGTCACTGCCACGTCGCAGCCCCTGCCCGCTCGGCCTCCGCCGTCCAACCTCGTCCTCCAGCTCCGGCCGCACACGTGGGACGAGCCTCCCGCCCGCCGCCGCTACACCTCCGACGGCCCCGGCGAACGGGAAGGGCGGGGAGTTCCCGTCCCCAAGAGGCAGCCGGGACTCCTCTCCCTGCTCTGCCCTGCTCGAGCCCAGCCCCGGAGCTGCCCTCTGCCGGAGTCGGGATGCCGGTTGAGGCTCGCCCTCCGATCCCGCCTTCCGCCCCTCGGCCCCTCGAGCTCCGTCCGCGGAGTAACCGGACACGCTCCGAGCTTCCCGCTACTCGAAGTCGTTCCGGCGTCCCCGAATCCCATCAGACGGTTCGCCTCCAAAGGAGCCGTTTGAGCGAGGGGCTTGAGGAGCAAGAGGCCAAATCCCCCCCGGAGGTTCAGGACCCTGAGCAGCGCTTGTAGGCGTCCTCCTCCGTGGGCTGCCCAGACCAGAAAGTCTAGTCCCAGAAGGCTAAAATCTACTTTTATTGAGCTTGGCTGCAATAACCGATTTTTTCCAATCTGATTGTGCTGACCCTCCTTCTTATCCTCGGGTGAATCAGGGAGGCTCCTGCCTGAGCCACTTCCAAAATTTCTCTTGCAGTGAAGAGGCTTCTCCACGGACTCTGCTTCCCTCTGACCCTCTATGGACTTTGAAAGAGCAGGATAGGAAACTATTTTTTTTTGTATTACTTATTAGGCAATCAGGATACCTTTCTCTGAAAATTAGCAAAATTCTGCTACATTATCTACAAGGTTTGCCCATAAATGGTTGCCCTCATAATTTTCCTTTGTTTTACTGAAGATATTTTTATTGGTCAAAGTACATTTCTGCTCCTTTCTGTGGACAGTCAAGAAAACAGACCAAATCGAACAAACCAGTCCAGAGTTCTCCCTGGAGGCACAAAGGACCAGCTTCAAATTATTCTGCTTTGGTTCCATTATGCGAAGATTCAGCTCCAATGCTTGGAAAGAGGAAGATCAGCGTTGGACTCAGTTATGGCATCAATGAGGGCACCGTTGGAGGAACAAGTTGGGGAACGGAACCGCCTGGAGAAGATCTTGATCTATGTGGTTGCTGTCAGCTGACCTTGACTTGACGGCACAGAATCAAAATCGGTGCCGAGGATGGAAGCCCACCTGAATGGATCCTGCCTACCTAGAAGTGCCCTGGAGTTAAAAGTAGCTCTCTGTGAGGACAATGAGGAGGAACCACCAGGGAAGGTCATCCAGCTGTTGTGGGAATCTAACCATTGGCTGAGCTTGTTCTATGAACCAGGCTGACATTTGTGCCGATCTGTGAGTTGTTTGCATATTATGCTTGGAGCACTGAAAGAAGAAGAAACTGGTTCCAGTACCCAGGCTGATGGGGAGGTGCCTGGACTGGCTGAGGCTGCTCCCCCAAACCCTCAGCGAAATGTTGGGGAGGCAGGAGAGTCTGGAGAACACCTCACTGACCACACACTTAGATAAGGTGTTCTGTTAGCTCCCAAACTCAGGACTCATTGCTGCAACAAACAGTATTAATTCCCGATGTCGAAAGGAGTGGGCTAATGGAAAACGTCCGGTGTTAAAATTTCTCAGTTGCCCACTGAATGGGAAAGTAGCAGATGTAGGTGACAAAGACCATTTTTGAATGGCCACAAGTGAGCATCTGTTCAAGGGGAACTGGTGGAGACATTGCCTAGTAATAAGCTGGGCAGCCTTTGGCCGGCATTCCAGAGCAGCTTTTGTCCTCAATCTTTGGAAGAGTTTACGAAGACTGAGGTGTTCTGAGCAGAGCAACCAGAAAGGAATTTTAGCCACTTTAACCACGAGGAAAGGTGGCTGCAGTTGTACAACAGCACTTTTCACATCCCTGAAAGGAACTTGGAAACTAATTTTCAGAGTGCAGGAGGAATAACGGATTGGCCGTGGCCCCAAGTGAACATCAGGAAAAAATCCTGGCATCCAAGACGAGAACCAGGGGCTCAGAGCAAGGTTTTCCCCTCACTGGAAGAGCCCAGGAAGAAGGTAGAGGAATGCATGCATGCACAGAGCAGATGTGTGATTTGGTGGTAGTGGATTGTTTTATTTTACAGTCAGAAAGCAGAGGGGGCAGACAGAGGGCGGAAGAGGAAGAGCTAGGAGGCATCTCACGAGCAACTTCTGTCCCATTTGGGACTTTCCAGATTGTTAAACCCTCAACCAGGGAAGAAAGGAAGTGTGTTTAGCTGCTCCATGCATCTGAAGAGTCCCAAATAGGACAAAATTTGTTATGTGGCGCCTTCTGGTGGCCATTATTAACTGAAAACACCATGCAGGATATTCAGGTCGTCCTTGACTTAAAACAGTTCATTTAATGAGTATTTGAAGTCCAACAGCACTGAAAAAAGTGACTTATGACCGTTTTCCACACTTATGGCTGTTATAGCATTCCCACATGATGCACGGTCACGTGATTAATATTCAGACATTTGCCAAACGACTCATATTTGTGTCCTGGGGTCATGTGATCATGTTTTGTGACCTTCTGATAAGCAAAGTCAATGGGGAAGTCAGATTCACATAATCTCTGTACTAATTTAACCACTGCAGTGATTCACTTAACCACAGCAAGAAAATTTGTGAAACAGGGCAAAACTGACTTTTAACAAATGTCTCACTTAGCAACAGAATTTTTGGGCTAAATTGTGGTCATACATTGAGGACTACCTGTACTATGTAAAAGGAAAGAAAAACCCACGGGGGTTCAGAAGCCAGGTAAAACCTCGTAGAAGAAGGCATGACATCAGGTCACATCTGCATTTTAAGGGAAGGCGTCCGTTTCCTACTGGAGTGAAGACGAGGGCCTTCGGGCATCCCAGAATCCGCATCAGTTCCAGGCCTCCTTGGCTTTGGGAACATTCTTATGGTGCCAGTCTGCAGCCCTGTCGGAAATTGCCTTCTCCGTCTTGGTGTCTGCAGATACTTGGAGCACACACGGACCATGCTAGCTGAGGATGATGCATATGGACTTTGGGGAGAACGTCCCCCAAAGCGGCCTGCGTGGCAACATGCTGCCCCTGCTACTGGCCATGGGAGAAACTGTGGGGTAGTGCCAAGCCTTCTCCGGAATTGGCTGGATCCCAAGCTGGCCGCCTTATGACTAGGGGATCAGGTATATTTTATTTATTATTTCTTTATAATAAATAAGTAATAAGTGGGATTTCTGCCTTCAGCTCTTCAAAGGTGCTGATCAGGCGCAAGCAGATGAATCCGAGTGGCGGGTCAAAGCTTGGCCTTGGCATCAGCCCGGGCAACCCCATCATCCCACTTCAGCGGGTGATGCAAGCATCAGCCTCAGGACAGGAAGGACTCTGACCACTGGCCTCATCCAACTTTCTGAGCAGCATAAAATAAGAGACACTTTGCTTCACTTTTATTACTGCAAGCAATTTTAATACAAAACATGTGTTTGTTTTTAAACAATTCATTGGTAGAGCTTCCGGTTCTGGCTCAATTAAACCAACTGAGAGAATCACACAGCAATGTGGTCAGTCTGAGCAGGGACAAGGGTACAAGTGAATAAATACAGGAAGACCAGGTGGCCCCCAACCCCTTTTGCACAGTGGTCTCTCTCTTCCTCCACAAAGGGGAGCGGGGGCGTCCAGAGCCAGGGGGTCTGCTGGTGATGCTCCTCCCCCTCCCCAAGAGCACGTGGTGGTGGTGGTGGTGGTGGTGGTGGTGTCGAAGGCAGCTGGCTGCTCCACAGCAGAGGCTCTCCGGGCTTCTGCTGGCCGGAGAGGCCCGGACCAGCCTAAGAAAGCCATCTAATTGCAGTCTGTGAACTAAAACGTAAAGTCGGTTCTTTCACTCGTGGTTTGCCTTTTGGAAATGTGTTCTCCTGTGGCTAAACAGAAGCAAATTTAAGATCCTCCCACCCCCTCACTGCTAAAACCACACGGTTTTACCTCCCTACAATGGTTCTGCCCTTGTAATTCCCCCCAAATGTTATTCTTTGAAAGCTTGACGGGACTTTCCTTTTGCAAATTACAGTATTGTAGTGAAGTTCTTTATTCAAATGAAGCATGTGCAAAGGTCCATTTTCAAGCTATCTTCAGGTAAAACCATAGGAATTTATTTTTTAAATTGGAAACAAGCCCCCTCACCGTGCATTTCTCTCTTATTGAGGTATCTGTGATTTACAAGGAGAGAGAGAGAAAAGAAAGTTCCTTTCTTATGTTGGATCTTCAGATGTTGCTCTTAAATATAATTTCTCTGGCTGAAACAGCACGTTAAATTTTTATAAAGATGCGTTTAGGAAACAATCCTAAAAGATAACGCAGGAACATCTCCTGCACTGCACAGAAATCCTATTTATATCATTTGTTTGTTTTTACATTTTCACATCTTGACCTTTTGCTTCTCTCCCATGTTTCAGTTTTCCCCTGGGCCCCCATTGCAAAGAAGGCAAGTTTTATCTACATAAATATTCACATGAAAAAGTAACCTATAAAAAAAAAGAGAGAACCAAATAAGGCAGCTTCATAACACAATTTTCTTTTACACTTTTAACAATATAATTTCTCCCATGTAGAATAAATATACATCCAATGTATGAAGCAGGGTTAAAAACTGGACACAGGTTTCCGTTGTCTGTGCAAAGCTGGGCATCGTGTGGATGCCGTATTATCTCTTGGGGCCGGGAGATTTGGCAGTGCTTGTTTTCTTGGACATGGTGGGGATCTTGGAGGGCTTGGCCAGGCCCCGCCGGGAGCCACCCTGTCCCCCTGTTGCGCTGCTCTCCGAAGTGTCTGAACAGGCAGACTGCGTCTCCAGCAGATCAAAGTCGGAGGCATCGCTGCCTCGCCGGCTGCTGGTTCGGCTCCCTGCGTGGCTGCCTGCACGGCTGGTGGGGCGGCTGGCTGTTTTCTTAGGATCTGAAAGTCAAAGACAAATTCTTACATCCCAAGGGAACCTTGAAGGAATTTAACAACACTGCGTTCCACCCTCCCTCCGAGAAAACAAGACCCCCCCCAAAAAAAAGAAAAGAAAAGAATTCTGCTTGGCTCCTCCTGGGCATCTACAGAAGACCATGCGTGGTCTACCAACAGGTTGGGAGGCTATGCTGGGCTCCCCAACCCAAAGCATCCGCCTCAGGTTAATACCACCTGGTGCTTCCAAATCTAGCTTGGAACTTACCAGCTCGACTGGTTTTGGCACCGGAAGAAGCTGGTGAGGAACTGTTACTGGTGTCCCCAGCGAGAGACGTCCGGCTGGAGTGGAAAGTGGGCCGTTTCAACTTGCTGCCCGAGGACGGAGCAACCTTGGGATAAAGAGGCAAGCGAGTTTTGTTAGAGAGCCACAGAAAGAGCTTCAGAGGAGCCCTGTGCTCCAGGAGCAGCTGCGTCTTAAAGGCCAAGAGGAGACAGGCTTCACACGTGGCCTTGGGGAGGCTGGGCCCAGCGTCTTGTGTGAATTCAAGCCAAGCAGATGATTATATGCCATGCGGAAACGGAATGCTGGCCTCCCGGCGTCAGCACTATCGTGACTTTCCGGAGGCCAGGGAGGAAAGCGGGCAGGCAGACCAGAAGAGCATGAGGTGGTTAATCAAACTGCTGTCCTAACTGAAAAAAGAAAGAGGAGCCACAAGCTGGCCCTGGACGTGGGGAACGGTCACTTGGAGAGATTTAGACAGCTTCCAAACACCTGTTTAGAACAAGGACGGATGTTCACTCTGCTTATGCACCCCTATTAGGATCCTCCCCCCCCACCCCCCGTCCTGTGGAAGAAATGGGTCCGAGGGGCCCAGCACAAGGAGAGGCTCCTGAAGGAAGCTGTTTCAGGGTCCAGAATAAGCGTCTCTCATAAAATAAATCTGAAATAAAATTCAGTGCTTGGACTGTAATTTGAATATGTACCCCATCTGAAGTATTATAACTTCAGATTCTACTTATTATACCTTATGAGCCATGAGAGGATGCTGAGGACCTGCAGGAGGATGGCACTCAACTGCCAAGGTGGCACAGGTGGTTGGGCCCCGAGGGACCGGCTGCTCTTGAGGGGCCCTTTCAATTCCACTTACTTGGGGGGAGGCAGAAAGTGTGATGGAAATGAAAACCTAGGCTATCCTGAACCTATAGATCAGTGGGGCCGACAGGCTGGGGAATTTGGGAGTTGAAGCTCACCCATCAAGTTGCTGAGAAGTTAAAAAACACTTAGAAGAAATTAGTAATTAAACACAAATTAAGAGACACTAATTATTCAAGCGTGAACTTCTTTTGTTCTCCAACCTTTATTTCTGAAAAAGGGCCCAGTATTTATTGTATTTTATTAAGTTTGGGCAGCTTTTTTCTCTCGGTTCTTGGAAGATGTTCTTAATTCAAAAGGATCAGCCTCAAACTGGACGTGGACGCCCAGACACAGGGAGACATATAAATGACCCCACCAAAAATGGTGCTGGGATTTGAACTCAGCAATGGACAATCCTGAATAGGACCCGCACCCCCCATGCGTCTGCCGGGACTCTCTGTATCAATGGGGCCTAGCATCCTCCTCTCAGCGGGACTGTGGGGTACCACCTCAAACTCAAACCATCACATTGTGACCAACTGTCAGCCGAGGGCATCTGCCGGTCCAGTATCTGATTTTTTTAATAAAAACGATGCTGCGCTTCAATGGTTTGATGTCCTAGACATTGGTATTTGGACACAGACCCTTTTAACACTTACATTTTATTGGGCTGTACTGATCTAGTTGAAATGTTAATTTATATTGCTAGTTAACGTACAACATGCCATCTGCTAAATAATAACACAAGTCAGCCTCTGCATGGGTTGCTCAGTCTCTGCTCAGAAAGGCGTGGGGAGCGCAGGAGCTTCGGCCAAGGAGAAGCAAGCAAGAGAGGAAGCCGACTCAAGTCCTTCCTTTAGCCCACCGGAGCCATACTCTACCTCAGAAGCAGACAGGTGGAGGTCGGCATTATCGCAGCCCCTCAGGGGGGTACCTGCCTTGCTGTTTACCAACCAGGGTTTGTCATAACAACGGGTGAAGTGATGCGGAGTCTGTGAAATGGAAAATCCAAAGAGAATTTGAAGGAGGGGGGAGGGGGGAGGGGGGGCAAACAAAATGAGTGGAGGAGGGAGGGAGGGTAGCAGGGAGGAGTGACCAGGTCAGAAGAAAATAAAACAGAAAAAATATAAATCCTAAAATAATAAGATGATAATAATAATAATAATAATAATAATAATAATAATAATAATAAAGATGCAGCTAATGAACACAAACCTAGGCTGACACATGGAAAGGAACTGTATGATGCACAAAAAAATATGGGTAACAAGGTGAAGAAAAAGCATATTCCATGTTGTGGGGAAGAACCAAAACTATTTGGGGGGTATGTGAAGAAGAGGAGGAGAAATCCAGCCTTCCTCTCTTCCCTCCACCTTCCCGAGTGTGGAAAGGCACAAACGGAAAGATCAGAGGGAAAGTGCAAACAGAACGGAGCTGCGAAAAGGCTCCGCTGATCGCAGGCCCCACCTGTGGTGCTTCTGGGGCAGGTCTGGGGAGGGGAGGGGGCTTTGAGACGAAGCAGCCTTCCGCAGCTACCTGCTCCATAACTCAACGGAGACCTTCAGAAGCCCTTTGGGTTTTCAAGGCTGAGGGAAAAGGCCCCATTGCCCAGGGGAAGAAGGAGCCTGCTTCTCACCTTGGTCCCGCTGGCAGGTGTGGCAGGGGAGGATGGCACTGAGGGGCAGCTGTGATTGCTCTGGCTGGCGCTCGAACTGGACCGTGTGGGGGAGGCAGCCCGAGAGGAAGGCTTGGACCTGCGGCCACGGGACCGGAATGGTGCCATTCCCTGAGATGCGCCCTCTGGTAGAATGAATTTTTCTCGAAGTTCAAGGTTAGTCCTGCCTCGTGCTGTGAGAAAAGAAGAAGGACAAAGCTGGAGGTACCTAAATGGAAGAACCAACTAATGGCCCAGGTTTGGAGTCTGCTGGAAGCATGCCATCTTTTTCTTCCTTTCTTCCGGCTGGACAAGAAGACCTCTTCTGCCATTTAAATTTGCAGTACTGAACGAGGCAGGGACCCCACCCACCCGATGCAGGCCACACATCATGCAAAGCCCCAACCACTCAGCTGACACTTGCCCCCTCCCCCCTTGTCCACATCAGGGTTAGGAAAAGGGTGGAGATGTGTGACCTTGAAACTGAGCGCAGGCATCAAGCCCTTTTCCCTTTTGAGAGCCCCTCCTCTGTCCCACATGCCGAAAGGGAGGCTCCTCTCCAAGCATTCTTCTCCCACTGTCAGCCCAGCGAAGAAGCCATAAAGTTAAAATTGCAGTGAGCCAGTGGAGGCTACGTGACTGCTGGAGATGGAGAGGCAGGCCTGAGACCTTCTGTAGAGGCAGAATGCCCCGGGCCCCCAACAAGGCCAAGGTGAGCAGCATCAGTCACAAAAAGGGAGGCTCGAACGTGGGGGTTGGGCGAGATGCAGAGGCTATAACGCTTGGCCTCTCAGACTCTGCCCTTCACTGGAATTAGATTGCTCCCATCCACTAGAAAATGACTTATGAATCCTCTGGAGCACCAAGATCCAGGAAAAGGAATCTTGTCAGGGGCAATCACTGAGCAATACTCTCACCTAAAAAGTTCTTCTGGCTCCCCAAACGCTGGAATAAAATTAACCCCAGTTTATTAGCAAATGTGTTGATAGAATCTACACTCCTTGGAAAATACAAAACCCAGCCAACGGAAACGCACACATTGGTAGTTTGGTTAAATAAGCCACACCATGCAAAAACCTTGTAGGATCAGTGCAGCCAGGGTAGTGCACAACCCAAGACACACAACAACTGCAGCTGGCTCTTGTTCTAGAATCATGGGCAGCTAAGCAACAACTGGCCACAGCACAGCAACAGAAGTGTGGCAATCCCAAAGCCAAAAGGGCTGGGAAGCAAAGAGCCCTCCCATCCAATGCATTCCCTTGGTTTTCCCGTAAGTTTGCCCAGAACTCTCAGCCAAATACCTGGAGGGCGCCAGGTGAGAGGAAAAGGTGGAGGTTTTCCAATTAGGAGCATCCAACCAAGTTTGGGAGAAACACTGGGAGGAAAGGCAAGTGTGAACCTGCCAGAAACGTCACAACCCCGAAGACCGAGGAAAGGGAATTTGTTGGCTTCTGACAGACTACTTTTGAGTTACAGACACCCAACCCAGTGCATGATGCAATCTCAACATGAGGAGGAAGTGATCCTAAAGGATAAAAGAATCTCTCTTCTGCACCTCTAAAGGAAGGAAATGGGGCTGAAGTGGGTGTCATCCAAGTGGGTGGACTTCTAAAGTGTTGGAAGTTGCTCTGCTGCCTGGAGAATCCTGGGGCTGCTGGGAGGCTGGCCAAAGTTTGGCAAGTATCCAGAAATTGTGACCAGTGTTAAAATACAGGTTGCTACTTGGTGCAGGGTAGAGACCCTAGAAAGGCTGAAGCCAGCCACCTGCACTGCTTGCTCAGGGTTTACGGGGCAGCGTGCCCTCAACCCTTGCCACTCAAATGGCTTTGGCCAGGCCTCCTAAGGGCAGGACTCCCCTGTGAGGGATCTGCCCAAAGTGAGAAGCTGCAAGAAGGACCTGTCTGAGGAGGCTTCCCCTGCATTTAGAAAATCAGCAAATGCGACTCTTGGCTTTTTACTGCTACTGTTACTTTCCATCTGTTTTAACTTCCTGAATTCCATTTTATTTATGTTTTGTTCTGTCCGTTCAATCAAGTGCTTCCCGGAGAAGAAAAGCAGAGAAGGAAGCGTGCAGGTAAGGACATGGCATCCACACAGGGTCTCACTCCCTGCTCCTCACTCACGGGCAAAAAAGGAGGGCAAAGCTGAGCCCAAGGGCCCGGTGGGGGGAAGGACCCTTGGGGGTGGGGGGAGAGCTCCAGCCAGTTGGCCAGCAAGAGCTCCGCACCCCCTTCCTTGGCCAAGCACAGCGCAGGCTCTAGCATTCGGGACAGACCGAGGCAGGTTAGAGCAGCAAAGCCATTCCCAACAGGGCAGTCAGAGAAAGGGAAGAAAAACCTCCAACCTATCGGAGACTGACTGGCAATCGAAGAGCTGGAGTCGGAGCGTTTGATTTTACTCCCAGGGTGGTGAACTAGAACAGAGAAAAGAAACAGGTGCGGCAACAGGAGGGAGCAGCAGGGGATCCAAAGAGGAGGGACCCAGCAGGGAAGGAAGGGAAGGAGCTCCTTTGTGCGGCATGCAGGGCTGCCGTGGTCAGCGGCCGAGGAAGGAAAGAGAGGCCGGCTCAGAGGCAAAGGGCTCCGGGACCTTCGACCCAGAGACCTGTCTGGGTGTGGCCCCCTCGGTGCTCGTGGCCGAGAACGCCGGGGGCTCCTTTTCTCACGGGCCTGATGTTGAGTAACGCTCCCTGGGCTGATCTTCCGGAGCTCCCGGGGACCCTCCAGAGCAGCTGCCCTTCCTGCTCCCTTGTTGGGGGTTGCCTGTATTGGAGGTTTCTCTGAAAAAAAACCCTTCATTAGGAAGCAGACGCATCTCCTACCTCGACAAGGATCGTTTTTCACTAAGAACTCGTCCAGCGCCATCCATCCTCCACCGACACGAACCATGACTGTACTACGCAGGATACGGACCAGCCGCAGCTGCTGGGAATCCCCAAACTGTTGCAAAGATGCAAAGAGAGAGCCGGTTTAATTGCAATGTCATACTAAGGCACGCGTGTTCTTTTCCAAGCAGGTCAGGTCTACCTCTGGGTCTCCCCACCCCCCACCCCTCAGTATCCCTTTGAAAGTGACAGAGGCAATTATTTTATAAAAGGATCATATATTTGATTAAGTGCATTATTCTTATTAAATCAATTAATTATCATCTTAATAATTTATAATAATTTTAAAATTATTTATAATAATTTTAATAATTCTTAATAATTTATTTCTTAATTTTTTTAATGATTAAAAAAGTGGAGTGATCCAATGCTCCCTGGGTGGCAAGAAGGCCATTTTGCTGGACCCCGAGCCGAAGCCTCCTCGGTGACCAAGGACAAGCAATGAATCCCAGCCAGCCACAAAATGCTGCATGAGAAAGATGCCAAAAGAGGCTGGGGGAAGGGGGGGGCAGGCTGGGGGTCAGCTCCACGGCTCCTGGCCAGGCCTCCCTCCTGCTCGGCAGCTGCCCACGACTGCTGCGCCCCAAATGGGCCGTTTCTCTTTGGGCCAATTTGGGCTGCTTGGACGGTCAGAGAAGCCTGAATTCAGCCCCCCTCCTCAAAAGATGTGCGTCTTTTGGAAGCAGCTGGGCTTCAACGGTCAGCTGATACAGCCCCTTCAGAAGAGACCAACTGCGGGGTGCAGCCTTATCAGGAAGGAGAGCAAAACCCTCCACCGAAAAGCTTTCCGGCATGGCATCCTCACCCCCGGCAGAAGCGTGATTGGCAGCAGCCAGACAGGTGGCCTGAAGGAGCAGCAACCCGAGTATTGATTAACCGATTAATTGCCAGGATCACAGGCAAAGACAGCAATTTGCTCTGATTGATCAGGGATGTCCCAGACCCAAGCCACCTGCTTAACCTATAGCAGCACCTTGAGTTCCCATCAGCCTCCATCCTGGGGGTACTTTTTAGCCCCATAGACTGCCCTCTCTTTCCCCCAAGCAGGGCATTGTTACATCTCAGGGGCCATGGAGATATGGATGTCACCATCATTTCCATCCTGTCATAATTCTGGGTGGCTGAACAAGTAAGCTATTAACCTTTCCCCCCCACAGCTGATCTAGGAAACTGAAATTCCATTTGCTGTGTCAGATTTGGCCAAAAAAGTCCAACTGCTGACTTTCACTGCCACCCCCTCCCCAATCAGGCAACAGGATGTGACCCTGAACTCAGTGGGGAGGCAGAAACGAGGCCAGGAACACCTCTGCAGCAGCTAGCAAGGGGCCAAATAGAGATGCCTCTCTTGTCGAAAGGGCCATGCAGGTGGAAGGGAGTTTTCCAGAGGAATTGGAGACTTGCATTTCCAAAGCAATGGAAAACAACGGAAAGATGCTGATATACAGAATACTTGGTCAAACTCGCAATTCTATGCAGTGAACACAAAACTCTGGGCCGAAGTCCCTGGCCGAGCCACCCCCAGTTCTCATCAGGCAGGACGAAAGCTGCAGGAGGGCTCCTTGGTCAGGGTAGATGTGAACTCTGGTTCGGAGGGAAGGTCCCTGGGCTTCCCAAGGTATGTTGGAAAGTTCAACTGAAGGTCTCCTCATCTGCTGGTGGTCGGTCAACAGTCCATGGCCCAAGCCCTGAACTTCTGCTTCCTAGTCAGTTTTGTGTCTCCAGAACAGTCCCAGATGGATGCGCAGGCGACTCTGGCCAGCTGCTCTCTCGAGCCTTTTCCTTATTTTAACTCTGCCTGGAATTTCTGAGACTGAGAATTTCTGCCCGGCTCATCGCCAGGACAGCCCAACTCCCATTTATGATGTTCCCTTAAAGCAGCTTTAAGTTTTCAATTCTCAAAAAGATCTGAAGTCTACACTGGGTGCACAGGGGTGTGTGTGTGTGTGTGTGTGTGTGTGTTTGTGTGTGATTCTGTGTTTATTTTTACAATTGGCAGTCATGGCCTTGTTGCGTCACTACATTTCTGAATATACCAGCAACTCTGTCAAGTTAATACATCCACGAGCACAACAGCCATAGTTAGGAAAAGGCCGGCGTGGAAACAGACACACAAATTATACATGCACATGTTGGAAGGACAATTAGCTACAGGAAAACGCAGAGGCAGCACCGCAAGGCTCACTGTACCTGGTTGCCGAGGAAGAACTAGAGAGGAGGAGGAGGAGCAAACGAGAAGAGAAAGGGAGAAGAGAGAACACATCACACAGGGTTACGTCACACAGGGCAACAATGCTGACACTGTTTTCTGTGCTTCCTGGACTGCTAAACTGCTGCTCCTCTGTTTATGTATTAAAAGAAAGGAAGGCCAGCCGAAAGGGCGATGAGTGGTCCCAAGTGGTGGGGAGGGGGGCACCAGCAACTCTGGGATTGGGCCACAGCTTCCATCGCCCTCCCCTCCCAGCCCTCCCTGCAAGAGTGGCACCCAAAGCAGCTCCTCAAGCTCTGTGTGCCTTGGTCCAAAGGTGCTTTCTTCAAAAGAAGAAGTTTCTTGGATGAGAAGCGAAACGTCTTCAAGGAAAAATAAAGTCCAGTTGCCTTTTGAAGACGGCCCCTTTGGGACAACCCTGACCTGGATGGCTGAGGATCTCCACAGATACTTTCTGCCTCCTTGGCTAAAATCCAGTCAGGTCAAGAGGCACAGAGAAGCTCAGACAGAGGGCAAATTCCAGGGGCTTCAAGCAAAAATCAGAAAGAGGATAAAGCCCCATTTCTGGATCCATTTTTCTGGAGCATCCAGAAGGAAACTGTTCAAACCTGAGAAAGGATTATACTATGAGGCAGAAACCACCCCCACCCCCCACCAGCACAGAGGCTCCCCAGGCACAGGCGACAGTAGTGGCTCATGGGGGCAGTTTCCTCCATACCCCTTGCAGAACACCATGCCCCCCCTGCCTCTGGGAGCTGCATCGGGGGGCTACGTCTGTGGGCACCAGGGCCTGCTTCCTGACAGGGTGGGCGTGTCTCCTTCACACAACAGGGGCACTGCACTGGCAGGTCACAGTCAGCCTGTTGAGGGCCCCAGAGCACAGAAAGACCCCCCATCCTGGCTCCTTCTCCTTACCCGGTACTTGTTCTCTCCAATCTGCTCCACTTGGAATCTCTTGGCACATTTGCACTGAGCCACCTGCCTTGTCACCTGTAAGGGAGGAAGGAAGCAGGAAGAAACGTGATGGTGCATCTGTTGCAGGGTCGGTGTCGAAAGCTGACTCTGGACGGGACAGAAATCACCCTGTACTTCTGGCGCTCATTTCACTCTAGCTTCAAGTGGGGTGAGAGGTGATGGCTGTCCATTGGGGCAGCCTTTGCTGCTATGTGATGATCTGAACCCGAGATCTTGGACTGCTGGGCCACCACCAACTGACCAGCTCAAGTCCTGTCATCTGTAATGGACGGCAGAGGCCAAGACTGGGTTTGCCCCAAAGGAGGGCGATTCCGAATGTCAGAAGCGCCACCAAAAAGGGGGAGGAAGCGTGGGCAGAAAAAGGACACCGACATGAAAGTCCTGTGCTGCACCTGGCTTCCCCCTGGTCAAGCTGGGGCACCGGATACAGGAAACCACTCCCGATTACGGTGGGCAGGTGACCCACCCTGGCTGCATTTGCATGCCCAAAAAATGGCAGGATGCAGGATGCAGACTCAAAATAAATTCCTCTATATAATTAGTACCTATTGATTAAGATGAACTGCCAGTAAAAGAATGTGCCTCGATTAGACTGTCCTGCTTAGGCAGGGAGGCGGACTAGATGACCTCCAAGGTCCCTTGTGTTCCAGTGGACATAGCAAAAGGGATGGGGAAATGAAGGCCGGGAGGAGTGGGAAAGCTGGAAGGCTGCCAAGTGAGGGGGCAGAGGAAGAGGGACATATCTCTGGTGAATCCAGTTTAATCTATTCCAGTGATTTTGACTAGTCCCCCTGCACAGCCCTCCCACAAGAGAAGGGATCCCAGACTCAACAGTTCTGCCTCTGAGATGCAAAGGGAAAAGGAGGCCACAAGGAGCAGTAAATGGGAGGAATGCTTGCTAACTGCAATCCCACCTACATCTTTCTCATGAAACCCCAGGAATTTATCAAGAAAAGAAGTTGTGGAGATTAGTGATGACACGCCATCTCCCTCAGTGGCGACAGTGAGCTCGTTGCCTGCAGAGCGTCGTTTATTGTCTCTTCTCCTCCCGACTCCCCCAACCCAGCCCATACCTCATCCTCGATTTTGTCCGCATCCGTTGTGGGTCGGTAAGCATCTTTGTTAGGGTGCAGAGCAGCTACAAACTCATAGTAGTCAATATAGCCATCCCCATCCCGGTCAAAGATATCAGCGACAGCTGTCATCTCTAACTTCGTTGTGGGGAATTCTGGGGAAAGAAGAGAAAGAGAAGAGATGGATGCCAAGTCCCTTCAGTGAAGCTTTCAAAACGAGGGGCCCCTGCCACAGCCTCCTCCCTTCCCCAAAAGGGCAAAAAAGGCCTCCCGACCATGGGCAGAGCCTTTGTTTCTGGGAAATAGGACAAGCAGACTCCACGGCAAGAGATGGAGCAACAATATGCAAAGGGGAACCGTCATCTGCTCCCAGTCACAGTTAGGTGCCAGGCCAGCCGGTACGAGCCAGAGGGTGAAGTTCACCTCAGCTTTGAGAGACACAGAGATGGGGGCGTAAGTAGCCCTGGAAGACCCAGCTCGCTCAAAGTGCTTTGCTTTGGAGTTTTCATTTTTCACACCCT
This sequence comes from Ptyas mucosa, assembly GCA_012654045.1. Classification (NCBI taxonomy): domain Eukaryota; kingdom Metazoa; phylum Chordata; class Lepidosauria; order Squamata; family Colubridae; genus Ptyas; species Ptyas mucosa. Next base: position 12,212,739 of record WNWU01000029.1, read on the forward strand.
TCCTTGGGCACCTGGTGTGTTGTGCAAAGTGGGCAGAAATGTGGTTTTGGATTTTTTCCTAATACTGATATAAGCAGAAATAAGGAAGCGATGGCCAAAAACCCAGTCTTGGCGTACTGAGTTTGCTGCAGAGTAGCAGCACTTAAACGGAGGAGCAGACGGAACTGCTGCCCATCTTCTGCCCAGAAACCTTTTGATCTGTAGCAATGCAAATAAAAAATGTAACGCTGCACAAAAAGTAGGAATATTTGAAGCAAGCAAGTAAGGTCAGCCAAGGTCAAAGCCTGGCAAAGTGGAAGAGCTCTGATAAACTGACCATCCTAACAAACTTCAGCGAGTCACTGCAGAAAAGACCCTGGCAGCTTGGCTTCAATCCTGGGTCTTATCAAAATGCCTGGAGTCACAAGGAAGTAAATAAAAACAGTGGAACAGAAGACTTCCTCTTGCGGTAAACTTTCCAGGGACAGAGGGAGGGGGAACCAAGGAGAGGGGCTGAGGTCCCTCCTGCTTCTCTCTCTCTATTCTCGCCCCCACCCCCACCCTGCCATGAAGCTACGGCCTGGCCTCCGTTAAGTTACACGTTCCATAGCCCAATAGTGTCACTTTAAGCGATTGGGGGGCACCACTGTGGGATATCTAGAAATCCCTGCACAAACAGGTGCATCAGACAGGAAGACCCCAGCCATTCTACTTTCCATGGTGGCGCTGTTCGGACCTAGGCTTCCTGAGACAGTAAAAAGCATCCAATTAGTCCCACTCTTTTTATTTCAACGGCTGTGAATTCTGTTCATTCACAGCGCGCGATGAGTCACAAATAGTTTGTAGAGTCCGACAAAAGTCTGCCTCAGTCCTTCAGGATAAGGCTGATAAGCACCCACCTTTATCTCCCTTGACACGCTGCCAAAGAACTAATTGGCAATTAGCTTTGCAAGGCCACACAGAGCACAGAGTCAAAACAGAGCTTCAGAATTTAAACTGACCACCATTGAACAAAGTTGCTTCCTGCAAAGGCTCACATGCCTTTGCTCCTCCTTTATGTCTTATGGGAGGGGCCAATCATCTCCAAGTCTTACTGCCGAGTCACCCCTTTTGTCTTAACTGTTCTTGCCTTCTGGCAGCTCTGCGCATGCACACACTGGGAACAGGCTCCCCCTGTTCCTCTGTCAGACTCCGGAGGCTCCGGAGTCAGCACATAACTCCCAGATGGCCCTGGCCCCATCTCTGCCTCCAATGCAGAGCCCTCATTCAAGCCTTCCCCAGACTCCAGGACTGGCCCATGTTCCTCCCCAGCCTCCTCACTGTCCGACTTTGCTGCCAGCTCTGCAGGCTGCCGGCAGACCACAACAGGCGCAGTGGCTACAATGCAGTATTGCAGGCTAATTCTACCGACTGCCAGCAGTTCGATCCTGACCGGCTCAAGGTTGACTCAGCCCTTCATCCTTCTGAGGTTGATAAAATGAGGACCCAGATTGTTAGGGGCAATAGGCTGACTCTGTAAACTACTTAGAGAGGACTGTGAAGCTCTGTGAGGTGGTATATAAGTCTAAGTGCTATTGCTATTCCAACTGCCAGCTTTCCAGTGCTTGAGCCTGTAACTCAACCTGGCTGCCAGGTGACGATGGCTCTCTGCCTCTGTGCAAATCAAGCCCAGTGCCTTGGGGTGGGCAGACAGAGAGAGACCACTGAGCCAGGGAGCCACTCTTCTTACTGCTCAGTTGCCCCTGTCACAGCAATCAAAGCAAGACGTGGAACAAGTAGGCACTCACTAGAGGCCAGGATCCCATCAATGAACTCCTGCCGGGTAATCTTCCCATCCTGGTCTTTGTCGATCCGCCGGAAGAAGTCCATCACACGGGATTTCTTGTGGTTCATCCAGCGCATATATTTCTTCCGCCATACATCAAAGTCAAAGTTTGCAAACTCTTTCAACTTGGAAATAGAAGGGGGAAAAATTATGTGCTCTGTTCACATAAGATATTTAATTGGTCAGTTAAAGACACATCAGCTCCATTGGCCCAACTTGGGCTTATTTTGCTAGACTTAACCCTGGATAGAGGTCTTCTGAAGCTTACTGTGTTGAGTCAACCCAGGCTGTGCTCAAGGTACTTTTTGCACTTAATAGAGTTGCTTTTCGTATCCACTTAAGCATATTCTGTAAACTCAGCCACAAAAAAGCCCAAAATGGGCCATCTTGAAAAGCATTGGGGAGCAGCTCTCAACGTTTTCTTCCAAGATCAAGAGCAGACATATCCTTCCCTGCACCAGCCCAGGGACACAAGCCTCACTGCTTGAAAGGTCTCCGGATTCCCATAATTAGGCATCATTAGAGCATGGAAGGCTCCTTGGAGTTGTGTCTGTGTGTGAGAGGGTAGGGTGGGAACTTCATCTGCCAAAAATGAGAGTATCAGGAAAAGGGGGAAACCCTTTTCTTTCCCAGTCAGTTCTCTGCACCCAGTCCAATTGTGGGAGTTGCACCTTTCTCTTTCTGAGGTGACAACAGAAGAAACGTATTGATTGCCAAGCTTTAGGCCCGTTGTTATTGCTGGAACTGAGCAGGAACTCTTGTGTGTCGCAGAAGATGACACTTATTTCAAGGCACATTCCCATAGCTGGAAACCACCAAGTGGGCTTAAGCATAAATCCCAAGGAATGGCCACGACATCTAGGGGGTGTCAGCTTTTAAATGGCTCCCAGCATATGGAATGGGCTGGGAAGACAGAAGGGAAGGTGGCAGCTGCTGGGGGAGGAGAGGGATGTGTCCTACTTGCACCCGCTGTGCTAATGAACCTGAAACCAAGATCAGCCCCAACGTTCAAATCCTGCCCGCCCCAAGCCCGAGGCTGCCCTACCCGCCTGTGGAAGAGGATCCTCACCTCTTCTAGCCTGTCCAGGGCATCATTGAGCTTGCGCTGCCGCTCCAGGGCCAGGAGCCACACCTGCTGCCAGCGTGCCGAGAGCTGGTTGATGCGCGGGTTCTTGGCTTCGGACTGCGAGAGGATCGGCAGGGGCGGAGGGGCTGCCTGGCTCAAGGGCTTTCCTGGAATGAAAAACAGGAGCTGAAAAAAGCCAAGCCAAGCCAGAGCATGGAAAAAGGGAAAAGGAAAGGAGCAGGGAAGAAAATGGGAAACACCCATCAAAAACTAGGCTAAAAGATTTTTCCCCCCCTCAGCTGAGGATGGGTGAGATCACTTTCTTTAGACCTGGGCTCCGAAAGGTAGGACCAACCTTAAAATAGACAACCACTCAGAGGCTGAGCCGGCAAGGAATACACTTGATTGCTCAGCAACTGCCAGCGCCAGCGCCAGGCAAGAAGCAGGGCTCTCGGCAGGCTCCTACCTCAGCCCCGCACCCCTGGCACTGGCTGCTGGCACCCCAAGTTATAACAACTTACTGTTGCTACGGGATTTTTCCATGAAAGGGCCGTGAGCCGGCTCAGTCGTTTTCCTTTTATATGTTTTGGTGACACGGTCCACATCTGGCTGCTTCCGGGTCATCTCTTCCATGAAGGACTGGAAAGAGAATAATTGATGTTTTGGAACATTAAAGCTGAAAACCTCAAGGGGCAATGGCTGCAGCGTCACTGCTGGCAAGGTCTGCAGTCCATGCCAGGCACTAAGCATTCGCACCACTCGCTGAGACCAGTGCATCCGATGGGAAGGACAGGCGCTGCTCTCCTTGAGGGAGGGGCCAGGACGACGCAGGGACGGCCGTTACCTGGTGCTCCGCAATGAGGGCCTTGACCTGCTCGATATTCTGGGGCTCCTGGTCCCGCTGGATCAGGGTGGCCTCCGCCCACTGGATCCACGCCAGCAGTTCTTCCAGCAGCTCTGCATTGGCCACGAGTTCCAGGAGCGCCGCTTCAAGCCGCTGCTGGTGCTGCTTCGCCCAGGTGAGAACCTGGAGGAGAAACAGGCCAAGAAAAAAGACTGAGAGGCAGAGAGGGCTGGGCATCTGGAAGGGTGGAGACAGAGGTCTGGAGCTGATTATTCCATTATTCCACCCCACAATTAACCAAAGGAACCCCTCCAGCCACCACAACAGGCCCAACTCAGTGGACAAGAAGCCAACGTCCCCACAGAGGCTCACCTCTTCGAACCGAGCACGGATGATGGTGATCCAGTGTTTTATGGTGGTGACGCAGTCTGGATGGCACACAGACAGGATGGCCTCTCCCATCCCCACCGCTGAGTTCACATCCAGCCTTTTCTCCTCCACTTTCTTCATGAACTCCTGCACAAGGAGGGCAACACAAAGGCACTGTTACCCACGGCCCCTCTGCCCTGCCCTGGGCCATCCTGCATCCCTGGGATCACTGCCCACCTTATGTACATCGATGAGTGACTGCAGAGCTTCCGCATCGTCAGGCAAAGCTCCCCGGAAGCGGAGGGTCTGCTCGGCCTCTGAGAGCCACTCCAGCAGCTGGTGGATGGCTGTTCGGAACTCCTCAGCCTGGAAAGCAGAAGCCCCCCAAGTCAGCCCTCCACCTCTGCAACCTGCCCCTCAGGATGGGCCAAAGGAGCCAGCTGCACTCAGCCAGCTGGGCCCTGGAAGTGTCACGCCCAGCCTTCAGAGGCTGAAGAAGTTTCTCCGGCTGATCCCGTGGAACGTCAGCCTCAGGAGACTCCAAGCCAGGAGTCATTGGATCCACACAGGCCCCCTCAACACCACGGAAGCAGCCATCTGAGGACATGGCCTCCAAGCCCCTCCTTCTCAGGCAGTCGAGAGCAGAGCAGGGATACTCAATGAGGCTCCTTGCCAAGCAGGGAAGTAACTCTCCTGATTAAAGGCTGATTAAAAAGGTAGCCCTGACTCATATCACTCTGCTGTAAACAACCATCTTTTCTGCATTGCTTCTGTGAATCTTGCGCATAAAACTCTGACCTGGGATTTGCAACAAACCGCACTTGGCTCTCTGAACTTTGGGCTGCATTCAGACTACTCTTCTACATGCGGCTGTTGAAAGCCCTCCCTCCACCCAGATGTGATAGGCATGTTTCCAAGACCAGCAAGGGGAAGGAACAACTTTCAGAAAGCACGTGGAGGGAAGAAGAAGAGCGAATGCAAGGTGGATCTGCCTCATCTCCCCCCACCTGCTTTAAGGCCTGCTCCAGCCGCGTCTGCTTCAGGACGGACATCTTGCAGACCGTGTCCCAACGGTTGCTCAGCTCCTGAAGCTGCACTTTCACCCAGGTGGTGTCGTCTCGGCTGTTCTCAATCAGTTCGCGACCTGAACGCTTGAGGACCTGGACGGTGCCCGTCCGCTTGCCAAGTTCTTTCTGGAAAACCTAACAAGGAAATGAAAAAATACCCTTGAACCAAGCTTCACTCGTGGTGACTGAATATAGTTTTCTTGCCAAGGTCAGAAGTGGTTTATTTTTTCCTTAATAAAGCTTCGAACCTCTGATTTGATGCTTTAGCAAGGCTGCAAACCTCAACCGCAGCAACAGGACGCTCCCTTATTGCTGTTCCCACAGCCCGCTCTGCTCCAGCACATTCTAGAACAGGGGTTCTAGACAGCTTTTGACCTGTCTGGGCTGCACTGAGTGATGCATATAAAATATATAATGTAGTTAATGTATAATAAACGAGGGGTCCTTGGTGCTCTCTGAGCTTGCTTGTTTTCTTGCAGATTTTTCGTGACTCAGCATATAAGAATATTTTGTGAGGCTGTATTACTAGCTGCCCACGGCCACATGCAGCCCACGGGCTGTGGATTGGACACACCTGTTTTAGAAAGAGTGACGAAGCTGGAGGCTGGCTGCTCATTTTGCAAAGGGCCACCTCTGCTTGCTTTTTAGAGGTGAAGGGAAGGAAGCCTGCCAGACTGCAAGGGACACACCCTAGATGGCTGCCTGCTTCTCTTCTACATCCCTCGTGCTGCACCTCAGCAGTTACCTTGTGAGCGTCCATTAAATTCATGACCAGATCCAGATCCCCGTGGACAGGCTGGTCTTCGGCCAACTGGGGCTCCACTTTGTAGAGCCAGTCCACCAAGGCCTGCAGTGCATCCATAAACTGTCCAGAGAAGAGAAGCGCCTCTTCCAGTTTGTGCTGCCTGCAGAGAGACACAGGGGGAGGATGGCAGGCATTCTCCTTGGAGCCCAGGTGGCCTCTTGCCTCCTGAGCTAGCTGAGCAGGAGCCCCACACGGCCCGGCCCATCTTTGCCTAGACTTGCAGTTGCCACCTCCCCCTGCCCCGAACCTCCAATGTGGCCCCAGCAGCAAAACAGATTGAAGTCAGCTCTGAGGGTGCCTGCCGCCTGCTCTCACTCACCGCTCCACAGATTTGCCACAAACGGTGTCCCATTTATCCCGGACTTCCCCCAGGAGGTGATCCAGGTTTTGGGTGTCATCGGGGAAGTGAGCTTTCTCTTTCAAGGCTCTTCCGGTGCGGATGGTGGTGTCATAAACGGGCTGTTTGCCTCCCAGGGTTTTCTGGAACTCCTGAGTTTTTGACAGAAATTATTTAAAAAAATTAGGGAAGGTGAAGCAAATCACTGCATTTTCTCTCCATTGTCTCTTCCAATGGTAGCTGAAGAGAGGCTGCAGACTGAAGAGGGCCAGGGGGCTTTCCTGGCCCAGGCAGCCGCAGCCTCCTGTCTCCCCACCTCATGCAGCTTCTTCCTGGCCCTCCCTCCCTCCCCCTCCCCCAGCCACTTCCAGCCTGCTGCGTTTGCCTCTGGAGCTCTTTCTCAGCAGCGGCCATAAGAGGCGCCTGCATTTCATCGTGCACCCAGAAGCGATGTGTGGCACCCACTTGGGCTTCTGCTTTGCCCTCATCTCGCACCTGGGTCATTTGCATGTCCACACAGCCTGGGAAGCAGGGCTTGAACTCTGTTCTGGGTCAGGGGACAGGGAGGGAGGGAGGGAGGGGCCGGACAGTGGATGCACTGGAGGAAGTCTTCCTCTTTCTCCCCAGCCCAGTTGAAGCGCAGCCTTCTCCTCCCAGGCCAAAGAGGGTCTGGCTCAGGGTGAAATCTACTTACCTTCCTTACCGGCTCGGAAGCACATGTGCCGCGAACACATGCACGTGTATACCTTGTGCGCATGTGCAAAGCCTTCTGCGCATGCACAGAAGGTAAAAAAAAACAGGAAGTAATGACACCCGGGTGGCGATCGCTACCGGATCACAAAACCACAGGGAAAAATCGCTACCGGATCCGATCCGGGATCATTTCACCCCTGGTTCTGGCTCTGTTCAACCCTCTCCAGGTTCATCCTGCCCTGAGGCGATTTATGTCATATCCCCCCTCCCCCAAGGTCTCTTTGAGGGGGAAAGGATAAAAGTCTGGCAAAGGGACTGAAAAAAAGAAGGGCAGAAAATCCCTTTGGGCAAGGAAGGAGAAGTTCCAAAAGATTTATGTCTGGTCAGAGGCTTCCTGGAGGGGCTGAAATAATTGATGCTTAAGACTCTCATCAAAGTCAGTTTGCTTCATTGAACAGCAGCTATTAAATCTGTTGGGTCTTTCTTCTCCCACTGTTTTTGGTAATGGGCTCTTGCAATCTGTTCCTCACCCAGGCTGTTGGTTGACCTAACCTTTCCCAGGTGCTTGAGCCTCCTTGACCCTTTGTGTTGCGTGCCAATTTTGACCCTTCTTGGATTGGGAGGCCCTTCTCTCAATCACTCGCACCCTGGTCATCTCCCATCTGGACGACTGCAATTGTCTCTGTGTGGAAAAGCATCTGGAAGCTTCAGCTGGGACAGAATGTGGCTGCGCAAGCAATTTCGGATGCCCCAAGGAGACCCGTGTAAAGCCTCTGCTGGGCCTAAATCAAGTTGTTGTTGGTGGCCTTTAAGGCCCTAGGCCTGGGCCAGGCTGCCTGCGGAACCATCTTCCTCCCATTACACTGGCCCATCCCGCCCAGTCAGGCGGGAAAGGGGTGTTGCAGATCCCGTCAGCCAAAGAATTCCAACTGGCGGGATCCACAGAGAGCGCCTTCTCTGCCATCACCCTGCCCTTTGGAATATCCTCCCCCCAGAGGTGGGGTGGGTCCTCACCCTCCTGGCCTTTCGGAAGGGTCTGAAGCCCTACTTGCTTGGGGCTCACAAAAGAGCATGTGACCTTAAGGTTGGTTAGTGCCTTGAAGGCTTCCCCCCTTGATTTTAATTATTCTGTTTTAACTCCCTCCTAGTGGGTTGCAGTATTTATATGGGGTTTTTATGTCTTTAATTGTACACTGAGTGAGATGGGCAGCTTCAAAATTGAATATATAAATACATTGTAACCGGACTCCAACCTTGTGCTTGGAAAGCTGCAATTTGATTTTGTCTGGATCGTTGGAAATTTCCAGCTCAGAATTGAGATGATTTTCAGCATCTTCCAACCAGTCCACCAACTTTTTCCAAGCTTCATGGAACTAGAATGTAAAAATGTACCACAAAGAGTGAGTGTTATATATATCCGATCCCTTGTTTTTCCCAGCAAAACCTGTGTCTACTTTCAGGTTATCATTTCCCTCTGGTAAACCAAAGTTTACGGTCCAGGCACCGACTCTTAATCGGGTAATCATAGGAAGAGTCCCACTGCATGGAATTGGAACTCTCTTTTCCAAGATGCCTTCAGATCAGGAGACCAAACCAAAAGCATTAAGGGCTATTGTGAGTTTACAGTAACAGAAATCTTGCAACTCTGAAAGCATTTTCTCCTCCCCCATCTTTACATTCCAGAGAACTAGAGAGGGTCCCATCCCTCCCTCTTTTGGACTCAGATGTGTCTTATCAGAGCGCCGTCCCCCAAGGTTCTTCTCCCAGCCCATCGCATCTCCTGGAGAGACCCTTGTCCCCACCGCTCATCTCTAGAAGCCTCTGCTTGGCTCCCCTGCCAATTCTTTATCAGGCTGAAACTCCTGAAGCTTCTTCACTTTTCCAGCCCTTTCTATGCGGCTACCAATTCTTCACTTGACTGCGCTCCATCTTTCTTCCCAAGCTTGTTTTCCCTGTTCATGTTGGCTCCTCCCATTGCCCTGTGCAAGCTCACACCTTCCCAAGGCTTCTCTTGCTCCACCGCATTTGCCATCTTGCCAAACCTCCCTTTCCTTATGAGCAAACAAGCCACACCCTCCCCTCTCTCCTCCCATTGTTGCCCCCCCCAACATGGCCAGCAGAATCCCCTCCCTTCACCCTCCCTCACCACTCAGCCCACAGATTTTAATGCATTTTAACTGTGGTCCTGCTGTGTTAAGGCAGCAAACGCGGCATCTGAGACAATGCTGCTGCTTTGCAAGTATCTAAGCTATTTTGTAAGCCCACAGCTGGCTCCCAAAGAGCATCCCCCAAAGTGCACCGCCCTCCAGGACACTCACCTGTTTTGCCCGCTTCCTGGCGTCATCTAGAGCCCTCCCCCTTTCAACTGACCGCTGGACAACCTTCTCCCAGCGAGATTGCACGCTGACCAGGAGGTTCTTGATCAGGACCACATCCTGCTTCTGGCTCAAAAACTTCAGCTGGTTTCCGCTTTGGTCCAGAGCAATGATCTGATGCCGGTGAGCGTTTACTTCATTAGCAAAACCCTGCCAGGGGTGGGTGGGGAGGAAGCAAAAGATAAATCCTTCCGTGAACGCTTCTTTGGAATCCTGGCATTATGGGGAGCGGTCAAATCTCCTTCCTTTGGCTGAACTGCAGGCAAGGCTGAAATCCCACCCTGAGACCCTCTGACTGATGTTCCTCGGGGCAGCTGCGAGCCTTTTGCCAAGGTGAAGGTGTGGCAGAAGATGGTGTGGAGTGGGCCATCGTTACAGGGTGAAGTCTGGGGATGCTCTTACCTTGTGCTCTTCTACTTGGGAGAGCACAGTGTTAAGGATGAGGCTTGGAGGAGAAGCAACATTCAGGCTCTGCTCCGCAAGGGTCAGCCAATTGATGAAGTCCTGCAGGGAATTCTGGAATTCGGTTGCCAAGTTGAGCGCCTCTTCCAGCTTGGACTAAACAGGGGACAAGGTAGAGGAGTGAGGCAGAAAAAAAGGGGTACCTGACAAATCTCTCAGTGCTTGACCTTCCAGGCCAAAAGCATGGATTTTGCGTGCACCTGCTCCAAGAGAGAAACCAGAATTTCATTCATGTTCTAAGTGGGGTGAATATCTTCCCCTTTCACCCTGACCTCCAGGCCCCCCAGGGAAGAATGCTGGAGAGAATCAAAATAGCTAACAGGAACTTTTCTATGGCAGAAAACTGCTGCAGCCCTTTGCAGCTTCCTGAAAGAAGAGAGGTCATTTATGAGCTGTGAGAAGTCACTGCATTCCACCTTTATACCCCACTGGACTAGACCCAATCCTGATGCCTGTATTCAGTCACCCACTGCTTGATCTCCGGCCCAGGGACAACCAGGCTTCTGTGCAGGGACAAGGGAACTGCAAGGCTGCACTTTCCAAAGGGTTCAGAGCAGTATTTCTCGCCAACTTTCACACTCCCAAGAAAAGTCACACTGCTTCCCAAGGCTGAGCTCATATTGATGACATCTCCTTCCACAATCTCCGATTCCTGCTTCTCCCTTCCGGCCCTATTTCCTGACTCTTTTGTTCCACTCAAGTTCAACAGTTCCTCTGTGAACTCTATGACCCTGTCATGCAGAGAATCCTGTTTACTTGTACAAATTGTAAATTATAAAGTTTATTGTCACTGTATGTATATACACAGTATACCCATACAACGAAATTCACATAACACCCAGAGACCAAGCCCAACACACATGACAATCCCCCGACACCCTCCCACCCACCATAAATTCCCCACCCCTGGCAACAGAGCTGTCACTCAAAGAGCTGATCTGCTGCCAGAGAAAGGCCAACCTCTTCCCCCCGTGTGTGCTTGCCTCATAGCCATCTGAGTGTGGAAACCAGGTGTGTGGTGTAACCAAGTCCCCCATCAGCCCCCATCACTACCTTCCGCTCTTCCATCTTTGTGCTGACCAGGACCCATTTCTGTTCCAAGAGAGCCACACTTTGCTCCATCTTTGATCCAGATCCAGAATCATCACGGCTCAGAAGCATCAGCCTCCCCTTCGCCAGGAGCTGGCTGTAGATTTCCTCATTCGCCTTGAGCTGGGCATAGAGCTCCTAAAACAACAAAGAAGCATTTCAGAAGAGACATTTCGCAGGATTTCTCCTCAAGATACACCGCATCTTTTTTGCCACCACTTTTTGGCTTAGGGAACGTTTGGATAATGACAGAACACCAGAGCTGAAAGGGACCTTAGAGGTCATCTAGTCCAACCTCCTGCTCAAACAGGAGTGCCTATACTATTCCAGAAAAATGGCTGTCTAATATTTTTTTTAAAACCTCCAGTGTTGGAGCACCCACAATTCTGGGAGACAAGCTGTTCTACTGGTTGATTGTCCTCACTGTTAGGAAGTTTCTCCTTAATTTGAGGTTATCTCCTTGATTAGTTTCCATCCATTATTTCTTGTCTTGCCTTCTGGTGCTTTGGAGAATAGATTGATCCCCTCTTCTTTGTAGCAGCCCCTCAAATACTGGAAGAGTGCTATCATGTCACCTCTCGTTCTTCTCTTTGCTAGACTACTCATACCAAGTTCCCTCAATCGGTTCATTGTATGGTTTAGCATCCAGTCTCCTGATGTGTTTAGCTTCCTGTTGTGTTTAGATGTCCTAAAGTGGATGCATACTATTTTCACACTCGATTGTGTGCTCCAGACTTGGGGATTCTTGGCTAAACCACAAACCTTTCATGAGGACTTTGTGACTAGACTACGTAAGGTAGAATGAAGCTAATCAAGCCCCCCCCCCACCCCCTAATTGTTCTTGGGAGGTTTCTATTTGTCTTTTAGACCAAGTCTCCAAGAGGCACCTACTTATACTATTGCAAAAGCCCTTCCTCAGACCAAATCCCCCCATCCCTGAAGGAGCCAGCATTCAGCTGCCCTGACTCACCATGTGGACGTTCAGTTGTTCCCGAGCCGTTTCTGGCAGCCCACCCATTGGTTTGGAAGCTGACAGCTGACTTTCCATCCTGGTGAGCCACAAAAGGAAGTCTTCGATTTCACCATGGAAGCCCTGGGCCTGTGACACACACAGAGAACAAGGTGGGACATTTATGGGCTGAAGTGCAAGATCAGCAACTGCCGTATTTCCCAGTAAATCCAAACTGTAAGTATACAATATAAGGTATGTAATAATATATATTTTAAAACCCTACCTGTAAAAGGCCCTGAAAATCACACCATTTAAACCCCTGGGCAGCTTGGCCCAGCCCGCAACGCAAGAGGAACGCCACTCTCTGACAGAGGACCAGTGTAGGGCAAGAGGGTCAGAGGGGTCCTTGGTGCTCTCTGAGCTTGCTTGTTTTCTTGCAGACATTTCACTGCCTAACTAGGTAACATCATCAGTGCTAGTAAGGAGTGCCGTTTGCTGTCAGTTTATATTCTGGTGGCTTGCCTGTCTGCGTGGGTGTGGGCAGTCTCAAGAGATTCTTTGGTTGAGGGTCAGAGGGGGCCAATGCTCTTCCCCTGCATCGTCTCCACCTTGCCAGCTCACTAGGCTGGCAGACCCACCCCACCCCGCCTACCTGCTGAAGTGTTGCCTGCAGCTGCTGCTCCCGCACTTCCGTCTTCTGCAGGACTGACTCCCAGCAGGAGTTCATGGTCTCCAGGCGGTTCCGGAGACTGCTGGCATCATCCCTTGCGCTGGATTCCAGGAGTTCATTGCCGGCCTTGTTCACTGTCTCCACTGTGGCTTGGTGGGCCAACACATCGTTTTTCAGTACCTACGGTGGGGTTGGGGGTGGAGAAAATATGGGTCCTTATTAAAAAGAGCTCAGCGTAAACCTTTGCCTTGCAGAAGACAACTCAAGCTGAAAACATCAAGAAGCACTTTTTTTTATTTTTAAACATAAAAACACCATCATTCAATACAATCACAGAAAGGAGCACTTTTGAGGTGGCCCCTTCTTGCACCTTAATCTGCTTCCAAAAGCAGAGGAGAAGATGCTACCTGGAGCTGAGTGATTAGTTCTCCTAGGCCCAATGTGGCCCTTTTGTGCTCTGGCCCCAGCGGACTATCAGCCCCCGCCTCCCCTGCTCAAAAGGCCGCTCCACTGATCTGCAATGGCCTTAGAAAGTGGGATTTCCTGTGGAGGGGGTGCAGTTTGAGGGTTGCAGGCTATTTAATCACCTCATGGCTAAAGGATCCTGACCACTAAATGTGTAGCCTCACTACTTTCCTGACTACTTTCCAGCAGCAGGTTGATAAGATGTTAAGATAGAGTCCAGAGAGACGCCTGGGGGAGGAGGGGGGGAGAGAACCCTAGGAACCAAAAGGAGCTGAATGGCTTCATTCATCAAGCTATTGCAGGGATCTGGCCCTCAAGACCCTGAAAAAGAATGTAAATCAAGGCAGGTTTCTTTTCTGGGACAGCATCCCTGCCAGAGGACTCCATGCACACATTTCCCTTGCACTCACATGGTGCTTGGCCAACTCCACTTCAATGACTTTGGGGTCCCCGTTGATGGGCCTCTGGGAATCCAGCAGCTCTTCGGTGTGGGTCAGCCATGCCATTAGCTCAGCCAGGGCATGCTGGAACTGGCCAAGGGCCAAGAGAGATCCTTCCAGTTTGTGCTGTTTAATGGAGAGGAGGAAGAGAAGAGAAAAAGGTTTGTTTAAGTGCATTTTATCATGCCTTTCCACTCCCAACAAGTGATACTCAAGAAGACTCACTATGATTTTTTTAACAATACAACTACGAAACTAACAAACTTGTAAAGTTAAGACAACACAAAAATGCAAAAGTCGGGCTGAAAAATCAAATAGAAGAAAAGCCAAAGACTAGCTAATTGATGATAAAAAAAACAATCTTACTGCTCAGAAAAGGAAAGAAAACTATAAATATTTGAAAATATTTGAAAAATGTTTCATGCAGTCTCCAGACCAGTGTCTCTCAACTTTAGCGCCATTAAGATGTGTGGATTTCAGCTCCCAGAATTCTGCCAGCTTGGCTATTCTGGGAATTGAAGTCCACATATCTAAAAGTGGCCAAGGTTGAAAAAGATTGCTCCAGACAGAAGGTCTTCCTGGTAATTTCCATCAGCTGCACACCAGCCAAAGCCTCTTCAGATGCAGTCAGGTGAGGATTAGGACCCACCCGGGAGGAGCTCTTTCTTAAGGAAAAGGTAGGAGCTATCACCTTAACTCAGAAATGATCCATCCATCCATCCATCCATCCATCCATCCATCCATCCATCCAACCAACCAACCAACCAACCAACCAACCAACCAAAACCCCTGTGCCTGGGGCTTTGCCATACCTGTCGATGAGCTATTTTTTCACTCAGATTCTCCCAAAGATGTTTCAGTTCTGTTAGTGGCTCCCTGATGATGTCTCGGTCTGTCTCATCTGTGGCTTTTTTGAGCAAAAGTTCTCCCTGGTGATTCAGCTTCTCCATTTCTATTTGCTGCTGGTATACTTCTGTTTTGAACTCCTGCAGAGAGTACAAAATGAGGATGACGTTCTATGCTACTACTATCACCACAGACAGCTCAAGATTTGGAGAAATGTCTTGCTTGGCACATACCTTCATCTCATTCAGTTGCTCTTTGACAGTGTTGAGGTCTGTGCCCACTGGGGACATGTTGCACAGTTTTATCACTGTGTTATCTAGCCAGTCAAACATAGCCTGAAAGTAGAACATGGACACAAATAAAGGAGAACATAGTTAACCTCCATCCTGCCAAATGGTGTACCCTGCTCTTTCCCAACCCTGGCTATTCTGAGATCCACCCTTCCTGGGTCTCTGCACAGAGGTCCCAATGGTTAATTGGCTCCCAGAGTTCCCATCTTTTCAAGACTCTGTCTCCTTCCAGTCTAATGATGCTACTTCTTGCATTGGCCAGGACATCAGTCCTTCAGCACAGCACAAGACCATTACAGGTTGCACTCAATCCCAGAGAGGAAGATTCACCTCTGCCCCCCCCACCCCAATTCTTTGGCTTCCCATTAGATGGAAAGGGATGGGCAATCTTCAGTCCATGAAATTTACTCATCCTCCACCACCCCAAAAGCAGTCAGTTCATGCTCGTGAAACTCAGCAACAAAATGGCTGGATTTCAACTGCAAAATTGTTGGGCTCTTCCTGGCACACTAAACTAAAATGGGTGTGCTAAGGACCTTCATAACACCCTTGAGCTCCTCTAAGCCCAGAAAATGGACATAAATTGCCCCACTTAAATCCAGCAGCTGTTGCTCCATTTCACTGGCCTGGTTCTTGGTGCGAGAATGATCTAGGAGGTCTGGGCTTCAGTAATCTAGGTCTCTGCATCTGTTTCCAACCTTAGACCTCCAAATTCTCCCCCCTCCTCCAGTGACATTGCCAGGAAACCTCCTAAAGCCAAGAGGTCCAAAGGGAGAGCTTTCTGAGCAGCCCTCCTGCCCAGAAAGATGCCCTCCCCCTGCTCCTTTCAGGCCCTCTGGCCTCACCTGCAGATTATCTTGATACTGCACTGCATTCTGCATGGCCTCCTCCAGCTTCTCCAGCCTCTCCTTCCAGGTTCTGTTCAGATGTTCCCAGGCACTGTTCATCTGCAACAACAGGAAAAAATGCACAGATTTGGCACAATTTCCTAGGGTGGGTGCTGGTAACAGGGCACTGTGGCAGAAGGGCATTTGGCAGAGATGCCCAAGTCAGTGGAGGGGGACAGGGAGCATCTCTGTCTGCCACGCCCTTCCACCTGGCTGGGCTGCCAGTGGCATGAACTTCTTCCCAAGCAGATTGGGAGGAGTCCTACACAGATGTCCATTTGGCCTCCTTGTCCCTCCTCCCAACGTCCCATCAAAGAACTTCAGTCCAAAACTGAAATGGCTATTACCTACCTCATCAATGCTTTTCTTAACTTCTGGTTTCTCCGTCTCCCCACAGGCGAAAATCAGATCGGCCCCGAGGATTCGGATGAATTCCAGTTCCTCATGCAAACTGTCTGTCTCTTCCTTGATGGTCTACAGGAGAGGATCAAGAAACAGATGGGCACAATTTGCCTACCAGAGCAACTCACACCTAACAGCAACTGTATTTCTGAAATTGTGTCTGCAATCAGAGTTTATTCTGGAGTGTGATGCTTGTAGAGTAATATAAACCTTTGCTACAGAAAAAAAAAATACGAAGTAGCTTACAAATGTGTAAGTACATCAAAGAATGGGATATTTTCAGGTTTTTCACCAAGTCATTTTCACTCTGTGTGTCATTATTTTAACCTATTATATGGAAGAAACATTCTAAGTTTATTCTTAGAAATGAGGTCACAGCCTGTTGAAACAGGAAACTAACCAGAACAAGGTCTTTCTTTCCAATAGAACCCACCAAATACTGTTCCAGTGATTGCTCTGAATAGGAAACTAGAATGAAGAGGCATCCCTTCCTAAACCTTCTGCAAAGCCTAAATTTCCCTTCCTGGCCGTCACAGCTCGCTTGAAGGATTCAAGTTACGCACAATTTGTGGGAAAGGATGAAATGTTTCTGTCTTCCTACCTCAGCTGCTTCAATCTGCTGTTTGATGATCGATGGATCAATCCCAGGACTTTCTAGGTCATGGACAATGTCTTGGGTATCCCGGATGGTGGTTAGGAGGGCAGCCATGTCATACCAGAACTTTTCTGCCAGCTCCAAGACATCAAGAAACTTGATCTCACGTTCCTCAGCCCGAGCTCTGATGTCTTCCCAGAAAAATACCATCTGATCTAATTTATCCTGGATGTCTGAAACAGAACAAGGAGGATTAAACCCCCCACAAACTCACAGGAAAAAAATCCTATGTTCTGTGCTAGGAAACATGTGGCTCTCTGCATCTCAGGCCAGACCAAGGAAAAGAGACCATGTGCACATTCTGGGTTTCAAATAATTCTAATGCCTTACTTTTGGCTGCCAGGTCCCTGTCTGCTCCCTGGGATCGTCCGATCAGCTCCTCTCCCCGGCGCTTCAGTCCTTCAAAGGATGGCTGCAGCTTCTCCAGTTCCAGCGTGGCATTTTTATTGTCACCAATGCACTCGCGGATCTTTTCCACCTCGGCTGGGATCAAGGGCGGCATGCGCAGGCGGGAGGACAAGTTCTCTAGCGTCTCCAGCATTGGCTCTATCTTGTCATGGAACTGATGAGAAGGAACGACCATAGTGAGGGTCCAATGTGCACATTTACATCTTTGCTGCTTTGACTGATTCTTCTTAGTCAACATGCTCTTCTGTATGTGTAATCTTTGCAAATTCTTTTGGAATGTCAGATGTTTTGGGGGAATGATTAATTCCCAGACATCAACTTTTTGCAAAACTGGTTGTGTAACTAAGAGCAAATCCTGAAGTCAAATATTTCATGGCATTAGTTATGCCAAGTTATTGTCCACTCTCTCTGTTACACACACACTCACACTTTATGATCTGCTAGGAGTTTGTGAAGGGACAGGTAAAACTGCTGTCCTACTCTTGAAGGCCCAAATGTATTATGGATTCAAGTTAGGAAATTAAAATGAGAACTAAAGCCCAGCCAAGACATATACCACTGACTTCCAAATCTTTAAAGCTTTGGATGTGAAGTGTGCCTCTGCTTGGGTCTTTTCATAATAAAACCCATTTCCTTTCTGTGAGGAGCATCAACTAACATTCAAGCTCATGTCTGAAGGGGCATCTACCTTTCGGAAGCCACATTACAAATTGTTCCTGCCCCTGCCTGAATTCCAAGGCCACCCACCCTAGAACAGGGAGCAGCTATGGGGGTCTGGAAGCCAACCATTTCAGCCATGTTGAAAATGAGATGTACTATCTGAGGGGAACCAAATACTTGGACCTTCCTTTCCCCCCAAGAACTGCTCAAAGTAATCCATTAAGCCAAAACTGTTGCTGGGCAGAATTATGGCTATTGGGGGGGGGGGAGAGAGGACACACTCTGGTTTCTCTAGGGAGCTCTCAGTGGGGGGAGGGCTCAAGGCAGAGAAAGAAAGCCTTGGTTTCACCTGAAGCGCCAGTGAGATATGTGAGCATTTTGTTCCCTGCCACCTTTGCTTTCTCCAGGACTCACACTCACTGTCTCTTTGAGAGGGTGTGTGTGTGTGTGTGTGTGTGTGTGTGTGTGAGACAAAGACAGTAAGGTGATTCTGTGGGGCAGCAGCAGCAGAAGACACTGCTAATTAGGCAGCTGGGGAGTTTTTCACACCTCTAGCTCAGCATTCACCCCGGAAGCTTCACTATTCCTGGATGCGAGAGGATTTCGGCTGCCCTCAGGTGGGCGGAAGGGAATTCTAAACGAGGACGTTCCAGGAGGAAAACAGGAACGTCTTCTAAGGAACATTTGTTTGGCTAACTCAGAGGGCAGGAAGTTGGTTATGTGATGAGGGGATCCTTACCTCTGCGATCTGTCATGGTGGAGTCAACACAACAATGAATGGTGACGAGCACGCAGGGAAGGCGGTAAATGGGCACCGAAACAGACAACAGGGGAGACATTCCACAGTGGGAGGGTGATGAGACGGGGTGGAGGAGGAAAAACTGAGCATTAATGTGAGGGTAAACTAAAGGGAGCAGAAATGACTAAAATAATATAAAAATACATATCCTAGAATGACTTTCAAAGATGTGAGACAGAACAAAATCCGACGTAACAGCATTATCAACCAACAAAACAAGTTGACGTGAAGGGACAACAAATGTGATTCCTTGCATATATCCAAAACACTGAGGTGCCAAAAAAGAAATTAAATAAATCTGACAAAAAGACCTACACCAACCCCATCTCTGTTTCTATTCAGAATAGAAGTTCTTTGTCAAACTTCCATTGGCCTCCACCAAAACCTCTGCGAAGGTTCCTTCCAGCCCTCTAATTCCAGAGGGTTTTTGTAGTCCCCTAAGAAGGCTCTTCCACACCCAGCTGCTCCTACTCCCAAGGAGGAAGACAGGACATCCTTCCCAAGCCCTGATGGGCTTCTGGCGCAGGGAGGTTCCTGCTAGAACCAGACTGCCTGTGGCTTCCCTGGCCTCCTTCTGGTCCGGCTCCCTTCTCTGCCCATTTGCCTCCCAAAGCACGGGTGTTACTTGGCACGGTGGGTGGTTTGGCTGCAAGAGCTGCCCGGCAGAGGGAAACAAAATGGTCCCCCCGACCCTAGGCACCTACTCTGGCAGCAGAAGGTGGGGGAGGAGCTGCACCCTGGCCCATCCACCTAAGGCCAAGACCCAGCCCCCCACCCCGACGCTTCATCTGACAGCAAGCAGCATCTTCTGCAAGTGTAGCCCTATTGCGAAGGGTGTGGGCTCCCCCAAAGAGGCCCCCTTGATTCTACCTCTCCTCTTCTGGAGCTCCCATGTTCCCATCAGATCCTGCCCCTCTCCAAAGCCAATGACGTGTTCCCAAACCTGCGTTGATTGGGAGATGGCCTCATCGAGGGCCTGAGCCCGCTGGCGGACCTCTTCCTTGATGCGGGAGTAGGTGGCTTCTGCGGCAAAGTACTTCCCCTGCACCATCGCCCCTTCCTCGGGGTTCAGCTCCATCAGTTGAGGGCCAATTTTCAGCAGCTTGTCAATGTGGGGCTTGTGTTCAGCAATTGATTCCCTCAGTTGCTATGAAGAAAAAAATATCAAATATAGAAAAATCAAGCAATGACTCCAAGAGCACGAGAGAAAACAAAGTAGTAGCACCTAAAGCCCAAAATATCTACTGGCTCTGGAAAATAAAGCATTGCTTTATATAGTCAGTTATTTCTTTGAGTTTAGAAAACTGTAGCAACATCAGTCACGAATGGAAAACCCAGCATACGGGTTTATTGTGAACACCAAGCAAGAAAATTGGACCTCCACATTCTCTCTCTCTCTAAGCACAACATCCATATTTGTGCACTGTGCTGGTCATTCTTTGTTTTAGTCTCAGTTGGCTGAATCTGCCAGGGTTTGGCTCAGGCAGTGAATTAATATCAGCACAGACCATGTTTGCCCAGCTGATCTGAAGCCCCAGGCTGCTACCCTATAGCAGGCCCAGCCAGTGAGCCCACAAATCTGTCTTCTTAGCAAGGCTGAGATCAGCCAGGGGAGTCTTCCTCCCCTCTCTCCCACGCAGCCAGGTGACCTCGTTTCTCCAGGTGACTGCTTTCAATCACCACACAGGTTGACTTGCCACCCGCCCTTTTTTTTGGCAAATCCTGGTGTCACTTCAAGCCCAGCAGAACCGCTCGAAGGCCAGGACCAACAGCTGCTTTCCCTGCTCACAGTCCCACTCAAAGCAACGTAACTTAGGGGTCCCTTACTAAGCCATGCAGACTCAACTCAGCATTTCCCAATGGCATGCAGATACACGGACACCCCCTTATGCCCACTTACCCTCATATCTTCCTGCTGCTGCTTGAGGTGCTCGTGGTCAATTGCTGGAGGGGGCAGCTGCCCAATCAGCACTTGGGTCTCCTCAAGCCAAGGACTCAGCTCTTCGTAGGTCTCCCAGAATTGGTTGACCAGGACCTGGGCCCGTTCCAGGCGAGCGTAGCGCTCAGAGTGGAGGTGGCTGGTCGCATCGTACTGCTTCAGAAGGGACTCGGTCTTCTCCTGTGCAACAAGGGCAGAGTTTGGGGCAGGCCAACAGGCCTCCATCCTCCAAAGCGTGGATTTCCAAACTACTCTAGGAACCTCCCTCAGCGTTTCTTAGGCCCCGAGGTCTACCTGCAGCATGACTTTCTGCTCCTCTCCACAAGTTCCCAAAATATCCGTTCGCTGGCTGAGCAGTTCATCCACAGAATCTTTGTGACGAATAATGTCGATGGAAAAGGCCTACATGAAAGAAAATGATGGTAACAGAACTGAACTTGAAAACACAAGCCATGGCTGGGTCTCCCTCCACCCTGCTTATTCATTCTGTCTGCACTGCTTCCTGGTCCTCCTGACTAGCTAAAGACACCCTGTCCATTATTGTTGCTATTAAAACATATATTGCATGTTCCACACAACGGGGCCCAATGCATCTCTCAAAGGTTGTAAATCCCAACAATTCTTCTTCGCTGTCTGGGAAACATCCAGCTCTGCCGTCCCTTTTCCTTCATCCAGACCATCTCCTCCAATCACCCCCTGAACTTGACTTGGCCTCTAGCTCCCTTTGCCCATCCATCCAGCCTAACTTTGCTCCATCTTCCAGTCTGGCTACTGCAAGATCGTTGCCATCTTTGCCCCGTTGTGTACCTTCTGCACCTGCAGCTGGGCAGTGGTCTGGTCCTGCTCCAGCCTAACTGGACCAAGCGCCAACAGCTTCCGTCTGGTCTCAGCAACCCAGGCGAGTTCCGCGTCGGCTGCCTGCTCGTACTGCCAGAGAAAAGAGTACAGCCAAGTTAGCTGGGGAAACTAGCTGGCAAACGCGACAATGGTGCAGCATCAACAAATCTGCACACACAAAGTACACAGGATCTGGACTGGGGAAAGCAAAGGTGTTTCAGATTGAGTGCTGTGCCCTCCTTTTTTTTTTTTTAAAAAAAAGTTATTTATATGCCGCCCTTCTCCGGAGACTCAGGGCGGCTTACAATGTGTTAAGCAATAGCCTTCATACTTTTGTATATTTATACAAAGTCAGCTTATTGCCCCCACAAACTGGGTCCTCATTTTACCCACCTTAGAAAGGATGGAAGGCTGAGTCAACCTTGAGCCTGGTGAGATTTGAACTTGCAGTAATTGCAGGCAGCTGGCAACTTAAGTGCTACTTTAACAGCACTTAGTCCACTGCGCCACCAGGCTCTTACCTGCCAGCCTTTCCTTAAAGGAGTAATAGCTCTCTGGAGGCCTTCCCAGAAGCCTCAGGAAAATACCTCTTTGAGTTCAGGTGGCAGCAATAGTGACTGGCCTTTCACAACCTCCTTAATGCTTCCTGAATGCCAACATGCATTTCGTGGAAATGCCTGGCTTCTTGCAAGCTCAGAAAAGGGCATGGAGTTATTAAGGAACCACTGACAGGTACAGGGAGTTTACCTCTCTCTGCATACACCTTCCCCACCTGGGACCTTTTAAATATTCTGGGCCAGACATCTGGAGCACAGGGGGCTAGTAAAGGCAGTGCTGCAGAGGAGCAAGTGAATTCCAGCCTGGTGCTGCATGCAATAAAAGGAGCTGGGGCAAATTTTATGGTGGAAAGAGGTGGAAAAAGCAGGGAGCCCCAGTCACATAATTGCAGAATGATCTGTCCACAAGAAACCCAACTTTTATTTTGGGAGAGACTGGAAGCTGCTTGCCTCTCCCCGGCAGTTGTTCTGCTGCCCCCAGAATGCGGGAGACCCAAATGTTCAAACTCTTTTGCTCCGTGCATTATCCCTTAACCCACAAAAACCTCCCTCAAAGGACAAATCCTGCTCAGGTGTGGAACAAGGTCCTCAACACACTGCAGAGCTCTCAAAGAATGCCCCTGCCCTAAGAGATCCCTGTCAAGTGCAAGAATCCAGAAGCCAGGATGGAGTTCAAAAGCACTGCAGTTGTACCCAGGAAACATGTGAAAAATATCTTTTAGTCCCTGGTGCTAGGATTGTACATTAATGAAGGATTTCTAAGGACTGGCTTAGGTGACCTGCACAAGTCTCACGCTTGGGCAAACCACCCCGAGAGCTGGATCTGCATCGGCAATGGTTTACAAGGAACTGCCAGCCTACCTGCTGAGACCTTTGGATGGCAGCATCTATCTCTGCCACCCGCTGGTTGATGGTGTCACTGGTTGCTTTATACCGCTCATTGGTGTCTGAGACCAGCTTATCTAGTCCTTCACGGGCTCGCCAAGGAACCAGTTCAAGGAGGGCATGGCTGACTTCGTTCACTGTGTCCAGGATAATCTGATGCTCCATCACCTCCTTCTTTAGTTCCTAGCGGGAGAGAAGGCCACTTTCTGTGATTGTGCCATCCAGCTGGGCCAGGCTTGGCTTTGTCAAGTGGCCAAATGCTGCCTCAGAGTTCTTTCCACCGCAAGGAGAGAGCTCTGCTTTCCACCTTTGCAAGGAGAGAGGCAATGTAGTGACCACTCTTCCTGCTGAGAAGCAGAGGCAGGAAGGAGAGGACCTTCTCTGATCAGGCCTGGGACCTGGCTTTCCTGAAAAGCCCCTTACCTTCTGCCTCTGCTGGAATTGAGGGATCTGCTCGCCGGTGGGGGAGCGTCCTCCCCCAGACATCAGCTCCTCTTCCACCTGACCCATCCAGCTCGTCAACTCTTCGTGTGTTGACTGGAACTTGGTGGCCAGCTGCCGTGCCTGCTCCAGCGTGCGGAGAGCTTTTGAGCTGGCAGCGGTGATATCCGAGTAGCGGGTCTTGATGCCATCCAGTTTCTCTTGGATGAGCAGCACCTCTTCCCCTGCAGAAGATCACCAAGCGAAGTCATCTAATGTGGACCCAGGGTATAGTAGGGTGTCCTCAAGCCTGCCATACAAGGCCTGACTCATTGACCATCCCACCCATAGAAAAGTTTGGACTTGGTTTCTGTATTTTGCAGCGTTCTCTACAGGCACATGTGTCCTACACAGTCCCAATTGTGGAATCTCTGGGCAAACGTGTGTGTGGCTGGAGGTGTGGACTGGCGCAGGCAGGTGCAGCCATTGCCTAGCATCTTTTCCTCTCCTACCTGTGGTTTGTTTCAGGAGGGCCTGCCCGTTCTTGATGGCCTGGTCAACGTGCTTCTTGCGGTTCACAATCTCATCATTCAAAGCCTAGGTGGGGGAGGGAGAAAACCCACGCTCAGAAACGTCCCTGGAAAAGATCTGAGGGTTTTGTGAGAGACCAAAGCATGTGATTTGGGGGTTTTAAATGCTGCTTATCCTTGTTCTGTTATCTTTACAGACTGTTCCTTTAGTACAGTGGTGAAATGTAAAATTTGTTACCACCGGTTCTGTGGGCGTGGCTTGGTGGGGGGTAATATGACTGAGTGGGCGTGGCCAACTTTTTTTTCTTATAAAACCATTTTTTCTACAACCTCTTCGGCTGAAGAGGTTGTAAAAGAAATGCTTTTAAAGCCTCTGACAATCCCAGCTGACTTGCCTGATTGGCAGAGGCTTTCTTTTTTTTTTTAAAAGCCTCTGATGATCCCAGCTGAGCCGCACGATCATCAGAGGCTTTTTTTTTTTACTTTTAAAAGCATTTTTTTGGCCAAAGAGGTTGTAGAAAAAATGCTTTTAAAAATTAAAAAAAAAGCCTCTGATGATTGCGCGGCTCAGCTGGGCGATGGGGGAGGGGGCAGGGATTTTTCCTACCGGTTCTCCGAACCACCCGCCTCCATCGCTACCAGATCGGGTGATCCGGTCCGAACCGGGAGCATTTCATCCCTGCTTTAGTACATAAATAAAGCAAAACAACTCCCATCAGAGCAAGCAAATCGAATCAGCACACGTTGCTGGTAGATGAAGTCTGCCCAAGAGGCTATTGTCTAAATGGGGGAGTTGTGGGTGTGCATGTGTGTGAACGAGCAGCAGGTGCAGCCGGGGCAAAACAGATGCCTTGAACAGGCAACAACGAAAGATGCCCGCCTCCTATGCCGAACAGGGGAGTCTTCAGAGAACAGCCCAAGACTGAAGGCTTGTGTAGCGGGGAAGAGAACACCTGGACCTCTTCTTGACCCCAAAGCTACAACCATCTTGTCAATCTGAAATGAAGGCCAGAGCTTCAGAAGGAAAGCCTGTTGGATCCTTCCACTATCCACCCTGCTAACAGAATCACTCCTTGGCTTACTGCTGTTCCAGGTAACAAATCCACCTGAATTCACCAGGGGACACCTATTCTCACAGTACACCTTACTCCTGTAAGGTACAGAAGGTTGTTCCCAATGGATTGTCATATCTTCTAGCTTCTTTTCTGGTCCTCCCTCAAGGCAACAGTCACCGAGGCCAGATGTCCCCGTCCCGTTCCTCCCCCCCCTCCCCCCCGCTGCCATTGTAGACCTCCCTTTTACTTCTCTACAGAAACAAACGGCTGCAAAGGATGAGAGCTGCAATAGGTCCAATACTGTCCTTCGGCAAGAGGCCGGACTGTGAGGGGAAGGAGCTTCAGAAGAGTCAGGTTAAAAATTCTCCACGAGAAGAAAAATAATAATGCTGCGTTGCTCTTCTTTAAATGGAGATGGCAGAACCAAACCGTCCATGCAACACACTGGCTGATGCACCAAACTGTGCCCCTAGTTTGAGTAAATGGGCCCACCCTGAAACCTGTGCCCTCAGGGACTCCCTCCCTCCATCCCTAGCATTGATTTGGTGAAGATCAAAATGAAATGGTTCAAATCAACAGGAACAGGGAAGCAAAATAAACACAACCATGAAAGATGGGAAAAAATGGATTAATACCAGCTGGCCAGAATGTTGCTGCTGCAGGACCTCTCGTCTGTAATCCTTGACGGAGACCAAGCTGAGCTTGTCCTCAACATCAGCCAACCAGTTGAGCACCTCCACTTCGTCCTCCCCAAAGAGCCGGGCGTTGGACAAAGCCTGGTCGAGGAGGGCAGCCTTCCGGACGCATCGGTCAGAAACCTCAGCGTACCGGGACTCAAGCAGATCGAGCTTCTCGGCCAGGGAGGCCTGCTCAGCACGGCAGCTTAGTAAGGCCAGGGAATGGCCGATGCTGACCACCTGAGTCACCGCTGTGGCCTGATTGTCTATCTCCTCCTCTAGTGCCTGGAAATCCAGGAGGTTTAAGGGAAAGAACAAAAGAGGAAACAAAAAACAAAAAACAAGCAAACAGAAATGCATGGTTGAAAATGGAAAACACAAAGTGGGAAAATTAAAACACAACTAAATAGTGAATATGACTGAAAATTGTGTAAATGCAAAACTATCATTTACTAAAATAACAGTTTAAAATAAAGAACTGTAACAACAACAAAAAAAGAGATGGATTTTCTTTTTCCGGTATCCATGTAAGTATTGAGACAGAATATACCACAACTTGTTTTAACTGCTCGAACATGATGATTACTACAGTAACTTGTTTTGCAAATGGAAGTAATTCAGCTTTTTGAGCCGTGGTGTGTTGAATAAGCTATCACAACTCAGTGTGTATTTAATGCTAAGAAATAATAGGCATCTATGGTTTCTTAGGAAAGAAGAAAAAAGTGGAGCTCCTGAGCAGGGCTGGTATTCACTTACCTTCACTACTGGTCGCAAATGTGAGCGCACGCGCCACCTCCGTGCATGCGCAGGGCCTTCCACGCATGCACAGAGCGCCAAAAATGGGACACAATGTCCGGACAGGTAGGCGGAGCCTCCCAGAGCTGCCGCTACCGGTTTGTCCAAACCGGATAGAAGCAGCTGAATGCCACCACTGCTCCTGAGGCTATGGCCAGAGGACACGCGCCTGGCTTGACAGGGGAGAGTGGTGGGTACCTGAGGGTTTTCCTTCAAGCTGAAGCCAAGAGGAGCACCACCACCCAGAGCAACAGGGCCAGCCGTTCCAACACTCCATGATCTTTGTCAAGGAGCCAGTCAAGGCAAAGTGCTGGCCCAAGCACAGATCCTGCCCCTTGGATACAGATGTGCTGAGCCAGCCACTGCCCAGAGGGACCAGCCCAGTTGTGTAAGGGAGAGATGGGGCCTGGGTTACAGTAGGGCTGATGGGCATGGTGAATGGGCCACACATGCCTGGAAAATGAAACAGCCACCTAGGGGAATGACTGTGTTGATCCCCCATGATTCTCCTGAGGGCTTTGATTGCTGTCTTCAGTGTCCCTTCCCTGACCATGCATCCGTTGACCAAATGGAGCCACGACTAGTGCTCGATGGCACTGTGGAAAAGGTGGCATGGATCAAATGAAGATGCTGTGACTTCTCTGGGAAGCCCCAGCCACGGTTGAGAGAGATGTATCAAATCACCCCAGTGAAATCTTACTCAGATTACATGATGGCAGGAGAGAAGAGTATATTATTTCTACAAATGCCCACAGAACATCCAGGTTCTACAGGACACGCTTGAAGAAAAGCTGCCCTGGAACCTCTGATGCTTTCTGAGCAGACATCCAGAATACTAAGATGGTCCACCTCGCCTGGCTGTTGTTAGGCCACGAGATTTTCCACTGGACCCTGTTAGGGCTTGAGCTGCCCAGAGTCACTTTAGAGGGGAGACCGGCAGCATAAAAATTAAATAAATAAATAAATAAATGAGCCTCCAAGCACTGAAGGTCAACCTTGCCATTTTGCCTTTAACCACTGCATCTTTTATTCTCACAACCCCCCAGAAGTCTCGCTCCAAATCTCCCTTCACAGCAAGAGAATCTGTGCCTGGTGCCCTCCTACCCCTTTCTGAACTGCTTGGCAACCACTTGCCCACCTTGTGCCGTGCAATCTGCTGCTGGATTTTGGCCGTCTGAGTCCCAATGGGCTCGGAATTGGCCAGTTTCTTTTCAGTCACCGACAACCACTCAGAGATGGGCTCTGATGTCTCGTGGAACTGCCTGGCCAAAACCAGGATCTCCTCCAGCTGACTCTGCCTGTGGAAAGGAAACAAAACCATGCAGAAATCAACGTCTGTGAGCCAACAGAAGATTCCTGGTGAGGCTAATTGAGAGCCGTGAACAATTACAGCTGTTCCACGGATTCTGTTATGCCCCATTACAGCTCCCTAATCTGGCCAGGAAAGCACATTAAGCCATGATGTATTCTGGTGTAGCACAATACTTGAACCTGGGGAACAGATTAAACTGCTCTATTTTTCCCTCTCACTATGGCCAAATGCTGAATTATTTTTAAAAGCGATTGGAGACCAGTGAGCCTCACTGAAAATTACAATAAATAATTTTAAATATACTGAAAATAAACAGCTGGAAGTAATAACAACGTTGTTGGAACTTCTGAATTTTTTGGAGGAAGGAGGAGCAGCCTAAACCTCTACTTGGTGTGACTGTCGGGTTGCTCAGAGAAAGTGCACGATGTGAGCCACAGATGTGGATTCCCACATTCCAGAACCCACAGAAACGTCTGAGGCCATCTTAAAAGGAAAGGCAGATTGCAACTAATATCAACATTAGAGAAGCAAATTTGATCAAGAAATTAATCCAAAGACTGCAGGCTATTCCCAATTCCAGTTCCCAAAACTGGAAGGGCACGAAGTCCTTTAATCATCATTTGCGGTCCTTGAATCATGTGGACATGAATACTGGAAATGGGTGGCACAATTTCTTGCAACCCTGAAGCAGATGGAAAGTGCAAAATCCCCAAACTCCTAGAAAAACCGGCTGTACTAATGTAGATTATAGGGTCTCTTCCCATCCATGGCCTGTTTTAGTTGGCCCTGTCCCAGTTCTCGTGTATAAAATGTAGCTTGACTCCAGTTTGAGCAGTGATTCCTCTTTAGAGGCATCAGGCACCGTCAGACATTTCCTTAGAAATTAGCCATGGAAGAAGTCGAAGACTAAGAACACAAAGAAATTCTTAAGGAATAGA
This sequence comes from Ptyas mucosa, assembly GCA_012654045.1. Lineage (NCBI taxonomy): Eukaryota > Metazoa > Chordata > Lepidosauria > Squamata > Colubridae > Ptyas > Ptyas mucosa. The sequence continues at coordinate 12,241,069 of WNWU01000029.1, forward strand.
GAGGAAGAAAAGAGAGAAATAGAATTAAACTTTCCACTGGTCTTCAGTAAGGAAATGCCAATGACCAACATGGTATTGATTGTTCAGGGAAACAATGAATTAAGAATTACGTATGGATGAAACAATTCAAAAAACCATCACCTGCCAGATGTTCATGGCATTCGACTGGGAATCTGTAAATAATACAGATTTCAGAAATTGCTGAAATCATTCTAGTCAGGTCCGTATTAGGAGATAGGAAAAGAAAAACCAAGCTAGCGGGAGCTAGAAAATGACAGTCAAGCTAGACTAATATCTCTCCATGGAGATAATCTTGAATGGTAGAACTGTTAATAACAATTTAGTTACTGGAAAGAAGGGTAAGAAGGAAACTCAAGATAACCCTGCCTTGATTCTGTTCAGTATAAGACAGGTTGGAAAGATCTTCTGACAGCCTTTCAAGGTTCTATTATTGTATCCTGTAATAATTATGAAGAGTCCTAGCAGTTCTTTGATGTCTCATCCCTGACCTGGCCTACTTTGAAGGGCTGGACCTGGAAAGCACAATCAAAGATAGATATATTAAGCCAGGGATATCCTACTTTTGGAGTTGGTGAGTACAAGAAACTCTCACAGCAAGTCCTAGAATCGTTCTAACAAGATGGCGGGGAGGGTGGATGCCCTCCCTATTTTCATAGCTCTGCACTGTGATTCTGCATATTGAGTCACAACACCCCCACTGAGCAGAGGTTCCTCCTCACTGCCTCCACTGTCTGTCTTCTGGGCCTTCCAATTCAGGCCTGCTCCTTTACAAGGTTCTGTCTTAGGCCCAGTACTCTTCAATATCTTCATAAATGACTTAGATTGGGGAATAAAAGGGAAACTCATCAAATTTGCAGATGACACTAAGCTGGCAGGAATAGCCAACACCCCAAAAAACAGGCTCGGGATCCAAAATGATCTTCACAGACTTGACCAATGGGCCCTTTCCAACAAAATGAAATTTAATGTGGAGAAAAGCAAAGTTTTACACTTAGGCAGGAAAAACCAAAGGTACAAATACAGATATAGGCAAAACCTGGCTCAAAAACAGTAACTATGAGAGGGACGTTTGAGTCCTAGTGGACGATCACTTAAACATGAGCCAGCCGTGGGCGGCAGCAGCCAAAAAAGCTAATACAATCCTGGGTTGTATAAACAGAGGCATAGAATCAAGATCACATAAAGTATTAGTACCGCTTTACAAAGCCTTAGTAAGGCCACACCTGGAATGCTGCATCCAGTTTTGGTCACCACATTATAAAAAAGATGTTGAGACTTTGGAAAAAGTGTAGAGAAGAGCAAGATGATTAAAGGCCTGGAGACAAAAACGTATGAAGAACAATGGTTGCAGGATTTGGGTTTGGCTAGTCTATAGAAAAGAAGGACTAGGGGGACATGAAAGCAGTATTGCAGTATTTGAGATGCTGCCACCACAACCCGTTTTGCTGCTCTGTCTCCTGGAGTCCTTTCAGTGATGCAACCTAGCCAAAAGAATAGACATGAATATCCAAAGGACAAATAAAATTGTAGGACAAATGGCAGGAAATGGCTACAGAGCAGGAAATGGAGCGTGGGAACTGATATTAGAAGGAAGCAAGCTGAACCCATCTCAGAAAGAGGGTAGATCGCTGTGAGGAATTATCTGGTGTTAGCGGTTAGCTGTGAAACCACAGAGTTGGAAGAGGATAGCAAAATTGTTTAGGATGCGAAAACTCCAAAGACTTGTAAAGAAATCCCCCCTCCAAACTAGGTATCTGGGTTAACAGAAGCCATTCAAATTAAGGGTCCCACCCACCAGGGTTGCAGATCTTAATCACACACGGCGGACAGTTGGGATCCAAATTAGCAAGAACTCCCTAGCTTGACAATCCTAGCTTTCTGTTGGATAACTGCAAACTAGAGTTGTGCAGGGAGCTATGAGAGAGGCAAATTCTACCTTGGTGAAACTAAAACTGCTATTGTTGTAACCTTTACATAGCTCTGTGACATGAAATGCCACCTCTGTTTGCTTGGCCTTTCCAGAAACTGGTGCTGCGGAGTTGGCAAAACGACCATGAAGGGCACACAGAGCAACAAGGTGAATGGGGATCTGTCCCTCTGGGGGAGGCTGCAGCCCAGTCCCTAATCTTCCGGAAGGGCTGGATTCAAATTCCCAACTTCCAGAGGCAACATAACTGGCCAACATTTTAAAGTCCATTGCATATGAAGAGTCCTGGGGAGGTCTCTCCCAACCAGTAAAATTGAACAACTATGGGTTCAGGATTGGCAAATCATATAGATGTTATAAATGTATGTATGTTTAAGAGATAAATAAATATACAGAAATAAGGGAAAAAGTATTAATATTATATATTATGCTTAAATAGTGAACAAAGCTTAAGAACTATATGTTTATATGAGTACTAATATTATTGTAAAGTGACAGAAGATGTTTGGAACCAGTGATGTCATATCCATGTCCAATGTTTTTTTTAATTTTGTATTATTAATAAAAAACTTTTTTAAAAAGGATTGGCAAATCATGAGAAAGGGCGTGATGGACTTGCTGGAAACTCCCCTCCCCCCACCCCAGCTGGGGATGCCCTGCCTGGCTCTCCTTAATGGGTTTCTGCCAGCAAAGCACATGTAGCCCTCCTCCCTTGCCCTCAGCTTGCTTTCTGAACTGGGATATTTGGAGGCTGAATTTGCTTGAGGACACATGGTTGAGTGTGGAGCTTGCTGTAAATCTCTAAAATCCCTGGCAAAGAGAAGCATTTCTCAGCTTCTCCTGAACCGTCAGAAGGAAAGGCCAGCTTCAGACTGAGCAGCAAATTATTCTGGAGGCTGTCTAGGCCCCATTCTGGAAAAGGCAGAAATAGCTCAGAAGCTGATTGGCAGAAAGGTGTCCCATTGAAACATGAAGGAGGTGAGGTTGATGAGCTTAGCTGGTCCACAGGTCACCTGGGCTGAAGCCCCAAAAGGCTTCCTGCGGCAAATGACACTGAGCCAGAAACTGCTAACAACCGGTGCAATACTTGAACACCACCTCTCGAAACATCACATAGCACTTGCTGCCACACTCCGGGCTTGTTTAGGTTTTGAGACCACCCCCATCAAGCTCTGTCCTCCCTTGCCTTTCAGCAAAAGCCCACCTACCCCCATCACTGCCCAGCCTCATTGTCAGAGCCATGAGACCACCCAAGAATGAGCCAGGTCTCCAGGGGAATGCCTACCTCTTTGGGATCAGGCATGTGTCCCAAAGCCCCCAAATTGGAACCATTCTCTGGTCCGACTCAGTTGCTTCACTCAGTTCTCCTCTGTCTGATCCTTTGTGGCCAAAAGTCTCTCTGAAGCCATCCAGCTCAGAGTTTGAAGGCAAAGAGAATGACAGCTGCACATCATCAGCAGTGCACTGCTAACCATTACTTCCAAACCCATGTGTGCTCCTTCCCAGCATGGTAAATGGGGAGGAGGGAATGTTGTGGAACCCCAAGATACATCACTAAGTATCCAAGACAAAGTCTGGGGCCACCCAGGGAAAAGGTGGACTGAAACCACCTTCCAGTTCTTCCAAGAGCTTCAGAAGAAATCACCAACTCTGGAGAGACCTGGGAGCATTAATAGGATTGCATTTCTCTGCTCCCATGCCCAGGTCTCCACCTGAGTGATCTAAGACCAACTCTGTCCTACAGCCAGGTCTGGAGCAACTCTGGATCTTCTGTCTCCTCCAAGAGTTCCTAAAGCTACAGCACCCTTGATTTCAGCACTGGAGAAAGAAACAGACTGTTCCCCAGCTGGCAGCGGTTAAATCTGGCAAGTTCAAGGAAAGAGCCTCTGAACTCTGCCTGCCGAAGAGAGGCATTGTGACCTCTGAAATCCCTGGCAAAGCGGAGTCCCTTAGGCAGAATCTCTTCTGGCAAACGGACAGAAGCACATCCATTTCCTCAATAAACAACCAATGAAATTATCCACACAGAAGTTATTAAGCAGTGTGCTGGATATCCAACTACAATGCTACCCAAGACAGCTTCACACCAGCACGAATCTGAGCTATTTCACTTATGAATGCATAAACTGATAAATAGCTCAAGACGGCAAACATTCCTAATACTCCTAATGTTCCCCACAGTAAGAACCTTGTGAGTAGGGTGGGTTGAGAGAGAGCAACTGTCCCAAAGATACCCAGCTGGCTTTCATGCTTAAGGCGGGACTAGATTCACACACACCCTCACCCGGATTTCTAGGCCAGCACCCTCCGGCTCACCACAGTATAAGTCTTATTAGGATGTGCTCAACTGTTTTCATTCTTAAACTGCTCCAGAATTGCTCAGACTTCCTGCCTTTATGCTTCATGGCCACATCACAGCACCTGACACAGGGCAGGATTCTTAGGAATCACGGTTTCAAATTCCTGGAAGATTTTGTCCTTTATGTCTCCACCAGCCCATATGATTACTTTATAGGTCAGTACTATCAGGCCTCTTGGCTGGGTGGGTAGGCAACAAAATGTAAGCATATATTTCCAAGAACGAACTGGATTATTGTAGAAAAGCTAAAGAAGAAGTCAGTGACTGCTGAGAAATGCAAGACATAGCAAAATCAAGGTGCTGTTTCTTGCAACGTAAAGCAAAGAGATTGTCCTTTTCGGCTGGAGGCAACAATTTACACCTGTCTCTTGTTTTAGTAACTGACATGTCTGGTGTCGTGCTGTTTGCTTGTGATAGAATCACAGGTATATTATGCAAAAGTCAAGTCAAGCCTGTTGAGTGAACTAAACAGAAAGACTCATCTAACTCTTTATACTGCACACGGCTTAAATCGTGCTAGGAAATGCAAGGAGGGGGCACCGTTGGCAGCCTCAGCTGAAGAGTCCTTTCTGCAGCTATTGCACAGTGGATCACTGAAGTCCTTGGTAAATCCTCTGGATCCTACAGGTCTTTTACACCCCAGATCTGCACTGGGAGCCTTACATCTCCCTTTCTAGGAAGGGAGAAAAGAAAGGTGGGAGTTCACCAAACGGAATGGGCTTCCTTCTGTCTAGGGTGCTTTCTAGGTCTGTGCCATGATTTCACATAACAAGCAAGGAAGCATTTTGTTTATGTTTGATGTAACGTCCTATTCAGGGGGAAACCTCTGCCCTCAATACCAAACAAAACAGAAGCAAAGCAAGATGGCAAAATCTGAGAAGCATGAAAGATGTCCCCACAGGTCAAAATCCACCGAGGGCTTCTTCTCACAGTCTCACTGAAGTAAACCAGAACAACTGTTACAAAAGAGCAGGTTTCAGTCTCACTTGTTACACGCAGCTTCAACATTTCACAGTGTGGCCAAGAAATCCAAGGAGATTCTGCTGAACATTAGGATTAAAAGAATGTGTTTCACAGCATCCTTGCAAATTCCCCAAGTGCCGTGCAGAGGTCTTGCAGTCACGAAATAGCAGAGTTAGCAGGAGAAAAATAAAATCCATGCGTGCTGCACAGAACGAGAAGCAACTGATGGTGTCCTGCGTTTCCAAACTTACCTGGCTGAAGCTTTGCTGAGAAGGCTTTCCCAGTGGCTTCCCAGGCTATTCAACTGGCCGACGATTTTCTCCCTGTCTGCTGGTTCAGCTGACCGGGCAATTCTGCCCCCCTCTGCTTCGATCATCTCAACAGTAGCTTTCCGATCGTCCAGGAGACGTTGCAGTAACTTTGCAGAAGGTCAAGACAAGGAACGTTTACCAATTTCTTCCACTTGCACAACTAATGAACTTATCATCATAGTAGTTATGTTATACTTTTATTATAGAGAGTCCTTGCTATGTTGGCATTTTATCTCACCCACTTTGTTGATTTACATGTTGTATATTTTAAAATTCTGATCATTATTGACAGAATAAACATTGTACTACTCCCATTTTTTTCAGGAATTCCGCTTCTCCCAGCTGCAGGAAATGTGAATGCCAATGACTAACCTCACATTCCCCTCCTACCACTATAGTTGCATTGCTTTAGATCTGCTCCCGCAATTTCTGCTCACCTTTTGCTCCTGGATTTGAGCCTTCACCACTTTGTATTCAGCCGATGGTGGCTTCTGGTTGGAGATGAGCTCCTCAGTGTCAGCCAGCCAGCTGAGCAAAGGCTCCAGGGCGTCCTGGAACTTCCCACAATGGAGCAGGGCTTCCTGCAGTTGGGCAATCCTCTGGGCCACCTGTATTTCATAAAACATGCACACCTATCACCGGAGTGGCTGCCCTTGCTAGCCAGGGCCCATTTCAGCCAAAAACAGCTGTGAGGTAGGACGGCATTTTCCTTTTGCTAACAGGAAGCAAGGCATCCAATGAAATGGGATTTCATTGGCTTACCTCTTCCTTGTTAAGTTGCCCCTCTCCTCCTTTCTCTTTCTTGCTTGGCAACCCTCTCCCCAATGTATACCCTGTTTCCCGCAAAATCAGACCTCCCCTGATAATAAGCCCAATTGGGCTTTTGAGCACATGGCAATAAGGCCAGGTTCTTATTTCAGGGTTCAACAAAATATAAGACAGGGTCGTATTTTCGGGGAAATAGAGTACATTGAAGGCTCCTTCGGATAGGAGGTCCTTTTTTTTAACCTTCCTCCTCCAGACAGAGTTCAGGACTGCACCCGGCAGTCTGTTGGGGGGGGGGGGGGGGGGTACACACGTTTGCTAGTCCCCTGTTTTCTAGTATGACCAGTGGCTAGAACAGGGATGCAGCCAAGCAGAGAAAAGAATGGATACTTTTATTATGGTCTACTACTGACTAGAATTGTGAACAAGCACATTAAAAATAAAAAGGAAACAAGAGGAAAAAACTACAATTGATGGTGGATTTGTCAGTAGAGTCTCAGCAGAGAAATGTAGGCTCAGTTCCCAGCTCTTGCTCTGGATTGATCAGCATTTATAGCCAGGTGCTCCCAACCCAGAGGGTCTCTTCTATTTGCAAATGGGCACCTCAAACACGGAGTTCATAGCACAGAGAGAGCCAGAGTTTTCGCAGACAGGGACTCTTGTCAGGTACTGCTTTGCAAACAGCCCAGTGGACCATCAGCAGGCTATTCCCCAACTGAACCCGGCCCCATTTCCACCAGGGAACTCAGCAGCATTTGGAGGTCAGTCCAGATCTTGGGATCCCATTCAGTTCATGTTTGGAAGTGATTGCCAGGAAGTGCCCATGCAGCGCTTACCTTTTTGTTGAGGGTATTCCATCGGGTGTTGATCTCCTCCATATCATGCTCCAAGCCCTGGACATCACAGTTCTTCCCCGCACTCTGGACAAGCCCTTGTCCAAGTCCATTGACTTGCTGCAGCTTTAATTGAAGGGGGTCAACTTGTTCCTTCTGGAATTGCTGAGAAGGTGGGGAGAGGAAAAAAGGCAAATGAATCCCATTATAAATATTTGCAAAAACTTTACTTGATTAAGGACTTGGGATAAGATGCACTTTCCCTGGCTTCTAATTTTATCCTTAAACAGTCTGTGAGGTTTGTTAGGGGGAGATTCTGTCTCAAGTGAACCTTCATAGCTCTAGAAGAGTTTGAATCCAGATCTCCTGAGTCTAAATCCAACATTCTGCCATCAAACCATGCAACTAATAAACATCTGTGGGAGCTGCTGGCCAACATCTTCTCCCTTTAGCATTTAAACTTTAATCTGCAGTCTGCGTACAAACTTCAGCAGATCCTGCATCAATGGACCCAATTGACTAATCAAGGAAACTCTGGAAATTAACACAACAGATTTGAAGTTGGAATTTAAAGGTGTTTGTGGGGCAGATTTCTAATATGGAGAAAGGACTCAATGTGGTGAAATCCAAAAGCTCAGTGACATAACATCAACAGGAATCCGGTTCTATCTGTTTAGGATGGATGCTACAGTCTCAATGCCAAAAGCACACCTGGAAAGTTCAGGGCACAGACTGTATTTCATGCACAAGCATTCCCTTCCCCCCAACCACAGGTCAATTCTCTGTTCTACACGACTTTATTACTCTACACAATTGCTATCCCTTCACCTCTCTAGAGATCCAGTAATACCCACTTTACCATAGTTTCATACATCCTGCTTTCCAGACTTCCAGATGTTATAAAGATATAACTTGGTCAAAAGTTAAAAATGCATTATTGAGTTCTTTTCCAAAATTGTTCACGCATGAGAAAAAGCCAAACAATTTGGGAAGAAAGGGAATGGAGAAGCCACAACCACCTCCTCTTCACAAACGCCCGACAGTTTGCACATTGAATGACAAAACAGAGCAATGGCTCTTGTGTGAGGAAATGGAACCAAAAAATAACAGGGTTGGAAGAGATTTTGAAGGTCATCTAGTACAACCCGTTGGTCAAGCAGGAGTCCATTCCAGACAAGGGCCTGTCCAGTTTCTTCTTAAAAGCCTCCAATGATGGAGCACTACAACTTCTGAAGGCAAGCCATTCCACTGGTTAATTGTTCTCACTGTTGAAAAATTTGATTCTAGGTTGGTTCTCTCCTTGATAAGCTTCCATCCATTGCTTCCTGTCCTGCCTTCAGGTGCTTTGGAAAATAGGTTGAACCCCCCTCCTCGATGTGGTAGCCTCTCAAATATTGGAAGTCTGCTATATCACCCCTAATCCTTTTCTTTGTTAGATTAGGCATACCTAGTTTCTTCAGCTGTTCATTGTAGAATTTAACCTCCACATCACTTATCATCTTTACTGCTCGTCTCACCCTTTCTAGAATCCCAGCATCTTTTTTGTATCATTATGACCAGAACTAGCCCCAATATTCCAAGTGTGGTTTTACAAGTGTAATATAAAGCAATGCTATCACTTCACATGATGTTGATACTGTCCCTCTGTTGATGCATCCTAGGACTATATTGGCATTTTGGCAGCTGGCTCAGACTTAAGCATTCATCCAATAGGACATCTATACCTCTCCCACAGTTACTACTGTTGGGTCAGGGACCGCCTTTTCTATAGCTGTGCAATTGGTTTTTCCTGGCTACATGCAGGACCTTACTTTTCTCAACAGTGAGCTACATCTTGTTGGTTAAAGCCCAATGTTCAAGTCTGTCAAGATCCTTCTGAATAGAAAGTCTATCCTTTAAAGTGTTGGCCATTCCCTCTGGTTTGGTGTCATCTGAGAATTTGATGAGTTCCCTTCCCTTGTCTAAATTATTTGTAAAGATGCTGAAGATGCCCAAGACATAACCTTGGGGAACCACATTGCATGCTTCCCTCTATGTAGAAGTAGTTCCGTTGAGGACTATACACTGTGTGTGGCTGGTCAGCCAACTGCGAATCCATCTGGTGTGATGCTGTCTATCCTACATTGTTCTATCTTACCAAGAAGTAGGGTTATTTGAAGTCCTAGTATAAAATATCCACTGATCCACTAATTTAATCACTTTCTCAAAGAAGGCAATAAAATTTGTCTGGCATGATCTGTTTCTAACAATACTGGGTAAGCTCCGCTGTTTCTGGCTCCAGATGCCTCTAGATGTGTTGTTGCTCCTGCCAGCTACCTTAGTCAGTTGGAATCAGCAAACCACCGAAAAGCATTTGCACTTGCACGGTGCCATGCGCTTCCATCGGCCGTCCTGTATGGCAAGTATAAAAGTCAGAGTCATGGCAAGACTCTGACCCTGCGGCTCAGGAGAGGTGGAGACTGTGGATCACATGCTCCTTAGATGTTCCTTTTATACGGAGATTAGGAAAAAACATATTCTGCCAATAACAGCTAGGTATCCTGGCCGCTCCAACACTACCTATCTTCAGTGACTGCTTAAGGATGAAGAGTCCATAACTACAGCACAGGTGGCCAGATTCTGTGCAGCAGCACTGGGGATTCGTCGCAAATATGTGTCTTCTTCACCATAGTGATGTATATAACAATTGAGGCTAACCCCTGCATTGCTTAGTCATTTCCCTTTTAGAGCTGAACCCACAAGCTACACAGTTTGCAACTATCGATAGTCAGACCATGTATAATGGACACTGGATTTTATTATAGATTTAGTTGTCATTTATTATTTTATACTAGAATTCTCAAGTGTATATATACTGAGTGCTTTTATTTGTTTCTGGTCTAAGACTGTAATAATCAACGGATTGATTGATAACAATGCTGGCTTCTAGGTTATCACCTTATTCATTTCAAGGTGTCCACAAATCTGCTGCTTGATTTTTTTCCCCCAGGATTTTCTCAGGTACTGACGTTAGGCTGATTAGTCTATAGCCATCATAGCGAACCTATGGCACGTGTGCCACAGGTGGCACGTGAAGCCATATCTGTGGGCACGCGAGCGTTGCCCTAGTTCAGCTCCAGCGCACATGTGCATGCCAGCCAGCTGATTTTTGGGCCTTCCGAGCTCACCGGAAGTTGGGAAACAAGCTGTTTCCAGCTTCCAGAGGGCCTCCGGGGCAGTGAGGAAGGCCGTTTTTGCCCTCCCCAAGCTCCAAGAAAGCCTTTGGAGCCTGGGGAGGGCGAAAATGGGCCTACTGGGCCCACCGTGCCATCATGTGCCAAAAGCAGGGGGGGCACAGGGGGGTCACGCATGCATGTATGGGGGAAGTGGGGCGGGGAGGCATTGAGTGTGGGCACACATGTGTGCAACCCCCCGCGCTTCCCCCACTTTTGGAACGTGACGGCAAAAAGGTTAGCCATCACTGGTCTATAGTTTCCTGAGTTCCTTTTTTTTCCCCTTGGCAAGAGCAAATCTTTTCCCAAGAGGCCAGGCCAGGCAAGGCTAGCCAGGGGGAAATGAAACCAAACCCTTTGAACTGAGGGCGCTGTGAATGTTATCAAATTTTTGCCCAAAAGGCAATACCCGGGAGGAATCTGCAAGAAATCTGACATATATTCTATCCCATTATCATAGCTAGCAGGTGGGAGTTGAACCCCCAGGAAGGGGAAGGTGGTTCCACAAGCCACAGAGTAAACTAAGTGAGCACCCCCCACCTGGACAGCCCCCTCAAGGGAGCCAGCACCACTCCGAAGAAGTCTTTCCAACTGAGGAGGGGGAATGCTTTGAGGATTTGAGGCATTGCAGGTACCATAATCTTTGGTAGAAGCCAGTTTTGCAATGGCTGCTCCAAAGCACTCCTGGGAAAGAAAGCACCGTCCATAGGGGCCAACTCAGAGATGCAGTTGGTTATCTCAGAGAGATTGCAGAGGCAAAGGAAGACACTGCTGTGACTCATTCACACACATAACCAATATTTGTAGTGGGAAGAAAGAATCACCTTGAGGAATAAGAGGAAGACTCGCAACTAAAACTAGAGCCTTGGATAGTACAGTGGTCTAAAGCCCTGTTATTAACATCAGCTGCCTGCAATTATTGCAGGTTCGAATCTCACCTAGGCTCAAGGTTGACTCAGCCTTCCATCCTTTCTAAGGTAGGTAAATTGAGGACCCAGTTTGTGGGGGCAATAAGCTGACTTTGTATAAATATACAAAAGTATGAAGGCTATTGCTTAGCACATTGTAAGTCGCCCTGAGTCTCCGGAGAAGGGCGGCATATAAATCAAATTAAAAATAAATATAAAAAAATAAAATAAAACCATGGTCTGAAAACAGAAATCTGAGCCTGGGCCAAAACAATAACTCAAGTTAGTGTCTCAAGTCCTCCTTTGTTCTCATGAAGGGGTGTGTGTGTGTGTGTGAGAGAGAGAGAGGGGGGGGAGGAAACCAAAGTGATGCAGGCTAATACTCCTTTAAAAGTATAATCTGGCCTACCTTGAAGGTCTGACAGTATCTTTTTTTTTAATTTTAAAAACAAAACTTTATTTATTAATAAAAACATTTAAAACGTACAAATTTCTCTTAATCAAGAGACAAATTTATATACAATACACAACTTCACCTGCTAACTAATTTCCGTTATATATACATATATGCCGACATACTGTGGCATATTTCGTTTTCTATTCCTCTGACAGTGCTGTTTTTGATTATATTGATTTCTTCTAAATTCCGTCTCTACCCATTTCCCTTTCTCTGGTTTATCCATTGATAGCATCTATTCCATATTGCATAATATTTTGAGTCCTCCTTATCCTGTAACTCTAAAGTTAGTTTGTCCATTTCTGCGCATGTATATATTTTTTGTATTAACTCCTGATCAGTTGGCAATCGATCTATTTTCCAAAGTTGTGCTAATGCTAATCTTGCCGCCGTAATTATGTGGAGTATTAAATATTTTATATCATTTCTAATATTCTTTTTAATCATGCCTAATAAAAAAATTTCGGGTTCTAATTCAATTTCATAATCTGTTATTTCAATTATCCATGTTTTTATCTTATTCCAATATTTCTTAATTTCTGGGCAGAGCCACCAAGCATGATAATAAGTTCCTTGTGCTTCTTTACATTTCCAACAAGTCGAGTTTACGTTCGGGTACATTTTCGCTTATCTTGCGGGGGCCAGATGCCATCGATACCACGTCTTATAGTGATTTTCTTTGTAGGCCACCGATTTTGTCATGCTGTAGTTATTTTCCCACGCTCTTTCCCATTCTTCCAGCTGTATACTGTGGCCAATATTCCTCGCCCACGCTATCATCTGCCCTTTAACCAATTCTTCTGCCAAATCATATTCAAGTAGATATTTATATATTTTTGAAATTAATTTCCCTTCTTTAGATTCTAATAATTTATCTAATCGATTTTGTTTTAAGTCTATTCCTCCCTCCTCCTGATCCTTCCTATATCTTGTTTTTATTTGTGAGTAGGGTCACCAGTCTATTGCTATTCCTTGTTCTTTTAGTTCTTCCCTAGTTTTTAATTTCCCCTGCATATCCAATACTTCTCTATATCTTAATATTTTTTGTTTTGATAGTATATTGGGGTGAGTAATTGCTTCTATTGTTGATAACCAACCAGGATTTTTTATGTAATGTTATGCTGAATTTGTTGCCATGTATTGATTAAGGATTTCCTAATAGTGTGGTTTATATATTTGTTTATAAATGTTTATATATTTTATTTCCAGAATTCCAAATAAAAGCATGCCATCCCTTCATTAGATCATGTCCTTCCAGATTTAACAGTCTTTGGTTCTCCAGGATTATTCATTCCTTAATCCATAATAAGCTTGCAGCCTTATATTTTTGCCATGCCGGGAAACCAAATCCGCCTCTAATTTTGTCATCTTGTAATATGTTCAATTTTATTCTTGATTTTTTCCCTTCCCACACAAAATTTGTCGTTATTTTATCCAAATTATCAAAGAATTTCTTGTCTAATTTTATTGGTATCGTTTGGAATAAATAAAGGAGTCTTGGAAGTATATTTGATTTTATCACTGCTATCCTCCCCAGTAAGGATAGTCTTAATTTCCCCCATTTATCTAAATCCTCTTTTATTTTCTGGACTAAAGGTTCATAATTATCCTGTTTTATTGTTACTGTTCTAGCTGTCAGATTTATCCCTAAGTATTTGACTTTTTTGACTGCCTGTAATCCTGAATCTTTTACTAATTGAAACCTTTGGAAAAGTAGCAAGCCAAAAAATTAATAAAGAAAAAACAAATATGATAATAAAAAATATGACAACAAAACAAATAGAGAAATTAGAAGGTCTGACAGTATCACAAGCCTTGGAAGAGGCCCTGGGTGCTGCCTGAGTGTCTCCCCATCTTTACTTTTCATGATTTTTTGTGGCTGAAGTTAAATCCTTTAATTTCTGAAAACATTTATGCTTAACCGGTGGCATTTTAGTGAGCCAGGCAGCTCTTAATTTAAAGTCTGAAACCTCTAAGATTAAACCGACAATTGAAGGAAACACTAATGCAGTGGAAAAAGCTACTTGGGCATCCTAATGGTAAAAGTGAGGAGAAACCTCCATGAGGGCAGAAAGAGCCAGGAGATCAGCCAGTAGTAGTAACGGAGGACCTTTTGGCCAGACCAGCATCTTCTTCAAAAGAGAGACTCTGAGGTGCTGCTGATCTTTGGAGTCTTACACAGGTGGCAGAGGAGCCAGAAGCAGATTGCTGAAAAAAAGTGGCAAGGTCACCTGGAATTGTCCATCAGAAGGGACTATTTTGTTTGTTTGTTTATAAGGTGTATTAATTGCCCAAATCCCAAAGGACTCTGGGTAATGTACAAAATATCGATAATATGCCCCTCCTCAAAAGCACCCAGGCCACTGATGGCCAAGCTTGCCTTCTCAGTTCCAGGAACACCTTCCCCTATCTCGGCCCCAAGCAGCAGAGGCCGTGTGGGAACTGGGACTCAATAGCCTGAGACTCCCTGCCCTGAAGCCAGGGAGGGGGCTGACAGGAGTGACTCCAGCCTCTCTAAGCAAAGGCTGCCCTGAGGATAAATCTCTGCTCAGAGCCATTCCACCTGCCCCCCCCCTCGCCAAGGGCTCCCTGTCATAATCGTGAAACCTGAATAATCAAAATGGCAGTTGCTGATATGCCTTTGTTCGCTCGCGGATGCTAAACAATGGAGGCCAAACACTACCATTTCCTTTCCTGGCCAGATCCTTCAATATCAACACAATGTATTCGGCTGCCACCCATCCTTTAGCCAGGTTAGGTCCCTCCTCCAATCACTTCCACCTCACTCTTGCATCCAGGACAAAAATATCCCATTGACTTTAAAAGTTATTTTGTGACATTAATATTTTTTAAAAAAACAGCAGCAGAAATGATATAAGGTTGAGATGCACCTTGCAAGTCAAGGAGCTCACCTGAAGGATCATTTCGGCTGCATCTTTGGGACTTTGCTGTTTTTAGTCTTTGGATGACCCTTTCTCCTCTACATCCCCACAAGTCGATGGCCATCCCTCCAGAGCTAGCACTCTTTCTGCATCCCACATTTTCATGCTGTTTGGAGTTTTTGACTGAAGCAGCCTAAAAGCACCTGAAAGAAATACCTACATAAAGCTGCCTTCCCTGCCCCCCACCTGGCCTTGCCATCTCCTTTGTACTCCTTTGTACTCTGAAAATGCAGGTGGAGTCACAGCTCCACTCCAAAATTCGTCCTTTGAAATCTTATTTCTGGAGGAACAGGAAGCTTTCGCCATTCTCTTGCATGGGGCACGATTAGGAGAAGCATAAGCTGGCAAAGCTGACTCTGGAGTTCTTTGATCCCAGTAATAAGGCAGCCCTCTGATCTACACTGCAAATGATAACAACAAACAGTCCATTGTCACCCAGCATTTTCAGGACTTTATCCACCTACAGGTCTTACAATGACATCTCAAAACAAGGACAAAGCGGTATCAGTGATTCTGTGACGCTTTGTGGCAGAGTAATCCTTTTGGAAAAACAAGATTTTAACAGCATCATTGGGGGTGGAACAGCTGAACTTCTTACAGCAAGAGGTTCTGAGCTATCTCTGAAGGTCTCAATGAACACAAAGGGTTTTTAATGCATCATAACTGTTAACTGATAAGATGCTTGTGCTCTGTCATTCATGGAACCTGCATTTGCATCACCATCCTGACTTCTAGCTCCCCCACCACCACAAACACCTCCCCCGCCCAATTTAAATCCTGCATCTGTAGAGCCATTGCTTGGGTGAAGGGAGGTGTCATTCATGAAAGCTCCTGGGTTTTTTTTTATTAAAATGGGTTAGTCTGCAAAGGTGTTAGCAGGCTCCTACATTTTCCCCTACAAAACCATGTGGCCTTTCAAGATGATTACAAAAACACAGGCCAGTATAACAAGCACAGCAGTATTAAAGTCTGGGCTGTCCTCAGTGAAAATGAGTTTTTTAACATGGTTTTACAATTTATGTTTTCAAACACTGTTTTGCATGATATTTTTCATTCTAAAGTGTAAACTGCACAGAGTGGGTTGAGCAGCCTTTAAATTTAGCAAACTGAACCAATAAAAAGCCGAGTAGCCCTGGGTTGGTCACAGGATGGCACTTTGTTCCTAAGAGATAAGCCTGCTCAGCAAACGACACCCCCCCCCCCCGCTTTCAGCAACCTCCTCTCCTGCAAGACTGTGATGAAGAAGTCGGGGTGCCAGATGGGGACGCAGGGCAAGCCTCACAGTCCTTGGAGGAGCTTAGAACCCTCCTGAACAGTGTTTCTCAACTTTAAGGATCAAACGTCAAAACTATCAAAAATTATGAAAAAAGGTTCTTTGACCACGTAGAAGACAAGAGAAAAGTCAAGGAAACAATTGGTCCATCAATGGAAGATGATGGTAAGGAAGGAACCTGGCAGCAGGAAGAACTCATTCTTTGCATCTGGTTCATGGAAAAGGAAAAAATATCCCAAACTACCAAAAGCAGAACTGTAAAAGACAGAATAGGAATTGTAGAAAGTTAACACCCACCTTTCTCCTAGAAGAATGAAATATTCTATGAAATATTAAAAAGGCAGAATATTATACCATCCTGGATGAGAAAAGGAGGAACGTGCTCTTGGAAAGCAGCCCCCGTCTTTGTTAATAGCCCCAGAAAGACTGATGCCAACCTATCTACAAGACAAAAGGCTGAGCCACCTATCTACAAAACAAAAAGAACTTCACCCTCAGGATATAATAGGATTAGCTCTCTACCCATCTCACCACATGGCACCTGGGAAGATTACATCACCCAGCAAGGTTCAAACCTGGGACTCTAGACAATCTACAAAGTTGCATGGCCCCATGGGAGCCTGACAACCAATCAGAATACATGCCCTTGCCACAGGAATAGGAAGCAAGTTCAAAGCCCAAGAGAGGGTATAAATCCCCCCCCTCTCTCTCACCCATGTGCTCAATTGTCCAGGACCTCAAACCATGTGGTCCTGTCCTTAAATCATCTTTCCAAACAGCCTCCATGTTTCCAGTGTCTTTCTCCCCACTTGGAACTGAACCCAGAT
Organism: Ptyas mucosa; assembly: GCA_012654045.1. Taxonomy (NCBI): domain Eukaryota; kingdom Metazoa; phylum Chordata; class Lepidosauria; order Squamata; family Colubridae; genus Ptyas; species Ptyas mucosa. The sequence goes on from WNWU01000029.1 coordinate 12,257,867, forward strand.
GGACATTTCTTCCAACAGAATACAAGTCAAAATAGGTGAGAAAATGGTAAGATAACATCTGCCCATTCTAGACAAGTTCAGATCAGATGGATTACATCCCAAGATTCTGAAGGTGGTGGCAGATGTGATCTCAGAACTACTGAACTGAGGAACTTCCGGTTGACATCGCGGTGAGAACGGCTGGAAAATAGCAGGCTCCGCCGAGCCCTGTGAAATCCAGCCAGCAACTGCTGTCGGGAGACCCTACAGGGTCCAAGCTGCCTGCAGGGGTGGCGAAGGAAGGAGGGGCACTTTGTGGACCATGAGAAACTCACAATTTCCTTGTTAGGTCCAAAACAAGCTCTCCTGAGCGGTAGCAGGAACGACAGCCATTTTTGACTAGTCACAAACTGGGACAACTGGGACCATAAGATTTGTGCTGGAGTGGTTCATGGACAGAGCATTGAAGCTGGGTCAGATAACTTCCAACTCTTACCTTAAAGACTTAAGTACAAGAATTTCAAAAAATATTCCAAGCATTAAGGAAGTAGCGATTAGACACACGGAGAAGATTAAAGACTGAAAATTAAGAGGCAAAAGAAATACCTAAAGGAAGCTTTAAAATATAGAAAGCTGGAAATAAAGTTTAAACAATTTGAATGGTGATTTTTGGGAGAAACTGTCTTTCTCATTTGTATCTTTAAACCCCCTGGATTTATCAGAGAATCAGCTGTTTTTGACATACTGTTTAATGTTGGAATTGGGAGTAGGAGAACCATCTACTGGAAGAAGAGAAGCATTACAGCAGGAGCATTTTCAATGAAAGTGTATTACCGTATATAATCGAGTATAAGCCGAGTTTTTCAGCCCGTTTTTCAGCCTGAAAAACGTCCCCTCGGCTTATACGCGGGTCACAAAAAAAATGACTTTCCCTGCAAGCTAGGAAACAGCGGGAGAATGTGGTTTGCTTACCCCGCCTACTCCCAATCTATTGGGACTGCCTCCTGAGTTCCAGCTGATGGCTAGAGGGAAAAAAAACACTTTAAATTCTTGCTGCCGGCTTCAAAGGCCCCCCCTACAGCTGATCAGGGTTAAAAAAAAACAAATGAGAAGATCAGTGCCAGCTACAAAAAGGTGCCTTCTGCAAAGAGCACATTTTTTTAAAAAAAGATGCCTGCAGCAAAGAGCACATTTTTTTAAAAAAGGTGCCTTCTGCAAAGAGCACATTTTTTTTTCTCCTGCTGAAACCCAAAGCGAAACTAAAACAGCTTGTTGGCTTTGCTGTTTGCTAAGGCAGATTTGATTTCTTTTTCCTCATCAAAAAAGGTTGGTGCAAACAATGGGAAATTTATGGCAAATGGCAAAAGAGGGGAATTCAAGATTTTAAAACACAAAAGAAAAAAAAGCTCTATTTAAATAGGGAATTGTAATAATTGAGATATTATTAATTGTATATTGTGTTGAAAGCAGAAATGGTTAAGTTGTGGTTTGGAAGAATATTGGGGGAAATTATTTGGTTTATTATTATTGGTAAATATAATTAATTGATTTGTAAGAAATTGGATTGCATGGAAATAATTGGAATATTCAATATTCAAAGAAAATACATTGTATGTTTGTATGTGTGTTTCTAATTATTGCTATTTATTCATATTTGTTCTCCTTTTATGCACATGGACTACTCAGAGGGCTCAAAAAGTTATTTTTGACTGGTCCTCACACTTGTGACCAGTCCTTGAACTTACGACTGTCCTCACATTTTACGTTTTGGCCCTATCTTGTCACCATGCAAAATGCCCGTGCAGCAGTCTTAAAACCATGTCATTCATTTCACAACTGCTTCTCTTCACCATGGTGACAAGATAGGGCAAAAACGTAAAATGTGAGGACAGTCGTAAGTTCGAGGACTGGTCACAAGTGTGAGGACCAGTCAAAAATTACTTTTTCAGCCCTCTGAGTAGTCCATATGCACAAAAGGACTACCCATAGGGCTGAAAAAGGTGATTTCTGACAGGTCTTCGCACTTTTGACCGGTCTTTTTTTATTTTGAAATTTAACAGTAGCCGCTGCATTTCCCACCCTTGGCTTATACTCGAGTCAATAAGTTTTCCCACTTTTGGGGGGTAAAATTGGGGGGGTCGGCTTATATGCGAGTCGGCTTATACTCGAGTATATACGGTATGTCTAATACACATAACAGAAAACAGTAATCAGCACTTGGAAGGCGGCTTGACCTTGATTCTATTTTAGAAGACGATTTGGAAGTTTTGAAATTCTCAGTGAGCTTCTTTTCTTTTTTGAAGATTTTTAAGATGAATTAAATTGCAAATGTAAATTGCAAATAATTAAATTCTATTGAAACTGGTTATTGGATTATGGATTTGAAAGATTGGAGGAAACCTAGTGAATTAACTTGGATCTGGTTTATTAATGCTATTTGATAGAACATTCTATGAGGCAAAAGAAGAAAGGTGATAGAAGAAAAGAGAAAAGAAGAAAAGTTAAATAAGACTTTAAAATTTGGACAATTGGGAAGATAAATAATTGGAAAATCAAAAGGCTGTAAAATATTAAAGAACTTTAAAGATTATAAATTTAGGGGATTGGAGGTATAACTGAATCTTATTAATAATTGGCTTTATTTGAGTTTTTAAACACTAAGACGTTGGAACCATAGAGGGATATTGAGTAATTTTTATCAAATTGTTACAAAATGGACTATCAGAAAATACTAGAGGGAGATGAAGAAATAATTTTGATGCTCAAAAGCATGCATGAAACTATAAAAAACAATAAGGGGACAATGGGATTGTCTAAAGTTAAAGAAATGAGTATAGAAGCTTCTTAACTGGGGGAAAAAGTTGAATATGATATTCAGAAAATAGATGAGAAATTAGAAGAGGCAGTGAAAGAGAAAAATAAAAATGAGATGGAGAAAGACAAAAATAATGAAGAGAAAGGATTGATAAGTAGGAATCAAATAGATAATTCCTTAAAAGTTTATAATAGAACAGAGAGAAAAAAGGGAAATATCTTTTTTAAAAAAGAAAGGTTTAGAGAGAAAAAAAAAGAAAAGTATCTTCAAAAAAAGAGATTTATGGATGGGTGCTTAAATGATACAGCAGAAAGAGATAAAGGGCAATCCGAAGGGAACACTCAGTGGGTATAAAAATATCAAAAAAAGTTATAAGATTCCAAGAGAGAGGAATAAAAGGGTGATTAAAAAGTCAATAACGGACTTCCGGTGGGATCGCGACATTGCTGGATGCTTCTTTTTGAAGCGCCAACCCAGGGCTCCGTAGAACCGCAAGAACAGCGACTATCAGCTGTCTTGCGGTTTGGAAACTTTCCTCCTGGTAAGAGGGGGGAAAGTGAGTAGACGGGTGGGGTAGAGTTCCCTGAGAGTGCCAGATTTTTCCTATAATCTGGCGCTCAAAGATGAGAGCTCCCCGTTAAGCCTGTCAGTACTCCGGACCCTGGATGTCTCTGCTTTGCAGAGCTAGATGTCGTTACCATCCCAGCAACCAACTTTAAACAAATACTTTTTGAATCAAGCTGGCGGAGCATAAGCAGCATGAATAAAACAGCAAGTATTTTCTTTTTTTTTAACTCCAAAGATTTACCTTCTTTAAAAGATTTTCCTTAAGCTGAAAGTGAAAGCAAGAGTGGTGGCGTTTGGTTTCAACGGGGCGTGAAGAAGTGAAAGTTAAAAGTAATTATTGATAAGCCCCTGTTTGAAATGTAAAACTCTTTTTTGTAAAGTGGATGAAACAAGAAAGGAAGTAATAATAATAATTGAAGCAGTAATATAAATTACAAATTGCAAAGGGTCCTTTTTTTTTCTTTTTTATACTTTTTTTTCCTCTTTTTTTTCCTGTCCTTTTGGAAGGGAAGGAAGAAGGGGGGCAAGATGGCTGGTCTTTTTGAAAGCAAAGGAGGGTTAATTAACCCTCAAATATGGTCTGATTTTGAGGAAGCTTGGAGTTCAGTTACCTCTGCTTTATTGGAAAAAAATTGATACTATATTTCAAGCTTTTCAAGCTGGAAACAATGAAATACATGGAAATACTGAGTTGCAATCTAGCAGTGGGGGACTGAATGAAGAGTTGGGAGATGGAAAAGAACAACAACAGCCTATAGTAGTTTTTTGGGGGGAGAAAAAGACGGATGCTGTGCAGAATAAGGAGCAAGAAATTTTGGAAGCTGATGAGATTTTGACTACACGAATTTTTTCTTATAAAATCCAACTTGCATTTAAAGAGCTGTTTCCAGAAGAAGTTATATTTCTGCAAAAATTTTATAATACGCAATCCCAAAAAATGCAAAATTTTACTGGAGTTAAAAAAGGCAGAGGGATCAAAGTTAAGAAAAAAGTTTGTGAAAAGGAAAAGAAGAAAGACTGGAGATATGGAAAATAACCCTGCTTGATGAGATGATGGTCCTTAAAAAGTATTGTTTAAGTGTTTAAAGATTTTGAACTTTTGGAAGAAAACAGCCAACAGCTTAATGCCAGTTAACTAAGCGATGAGCGACGATGAGGAGGTAACCTACAGCTGTATTGGAATATTTTGAGAAGAATAAACAGATCACAGCAATGCTGGTGTGTTGGGCTGTGAAATATGCCTTGACCTGAATGATTTGGAATATTTTATTAAGGACTGTAATAAATCTGGACTTAATTGCAATCGCAGAAGTTTTATTGAATACAGTAAATTGGAGTTTCCTGTTTGATGGTAATAAATATAAGGCAAAAGGACTATGAGCCTAGGGCAATTGCAGTTGATCTGGTGGTTTCCCTAATACATCTGATGAATTTATTAATCTAATTTTTGACTGAATTTGATGGATACTATTTGAAATAAAATTACAAAGTCACTTGGGTTTTTTTTTTTTATATAAAGAAGCAACTTTTATTTAGGTGGGTAGACGCAAATGAAGACATTCTATATGCTGTTGGAAGATGTGAAGATAAGAAGATTAGCAACTGGTTTAATCTAGTATGAAGAATTTAAATGTTTGATATAGCTATTAAATGATGTTTTTAGTTGATTTGTTAATATGTATTGATAAATTAATAAGAGGTTTGATTATTATTTTTTAGTTAGAATTTTTTTATTAAGTGTTTTAATTATAATTGGACCTTGATGGTTTAAAAGTGGAGGATGGAAGAGTTTATATAGTATTTTATTTTAAATTTGGGGTTTTTGAATGAGGTTTTTTCCTTTTGGTTTTTTTTTGTTTTAAATGAAAGAAGTTATAAAATATCTTGTTAAATTGTATAGACCTAATAATTTGTTAAGTATCTAATAGCTAAATTGAGTAATGATAGGTTTGATTAGGTAATACTTAATTGTTTTATTAACTGCTGCAATTATAAATGGATACTAATTTTGTTGAATTAGATGGAATAAGAAGAAAAAAGACTTGCTTTCCTTTTATCTATTTGTTTAATGATTATGATAAGTGAGAAATGGAGTTGAATTTAGGGAATTTGAACTGTATTTTATATTTTGTATTTGCTCTGGGAAGTCGGGGGGGTGGTTGGGGAGGGGGGAGAAAATGTATGTAAAACTTTTAAAACTTTTTCAATAAAAAAATAAAAAATAAAAAGTCAATAACCTCCAAAAAGGTTAAGAGATGAGGGATAGTGAGAAAATATATTAATAAAACGGGAAAGTAGAAAATAGAAATAGGAAAATAGTATAGACAATATAATTTATTATAATTAAAAATAAGCTAAGGTTAAGATGGAAGTTTACAAGATTAACAGTATGTTAAAATATATTGTGAATTCAAACTTTTAAGGATTAGAAATTGTGGGGATTTTAAAATATAATCCCGGGATTGATTAAATTTTGTTAATATTTGGCTTTATCAGTAGTCCTAGACATTTGGGATATCGAAATTATGGTTGAATAAGTAATTTTTAAATATTAAATATTAGTAACTTAGTAGGGGATAACAAATAAATGGTGCAAAGAAATGTTATTTAGATTTAAATGTATTAATGGGAAAAAACAATAAAGAATAATTCTATTCCAGCAGGCTGGCCTGGACTAACCTCTTCTAAAATTGCTCTTATATTCTTAAATCTTAATCTCATAAATTTAGAGTTTTAATTTTAAGTTTAAGACCAAATTATTTAATTGTATTTTAATCAATTCTTTAAAATATTTGTATTATATGTATTTTATCATTTGTCCGTACACCGCCCTGAGTCCCCCGGGAGTAGAGCGGTATATAAATATAATATAATAATAATAATTATTATTATTATAAAGAGAGAATGGTATTAGTGAAGTTGGAAGATTAGGACTATGTATACTTATTTATATTATTATTGTTAACATTGTTTAAAAAGGACATTGACTCAGTCAATACACTGTCCAGAAAATATGTATGGTGTGAAAGGAAAATTGTAAATAAAACATGAATTTTTAAAAAAAGAACCACTGAACCGTATGTCCCAAAGGTGTTTTGTCTGAAACAAGTTGCTTTTTATCCAAAAAGCTTTTTCAGTTCCACTTTGGTTGTCATCCCAGAAACTTCTTCAGTTTGAGAAGAAGAAGTTGAGAAGTGAATTTTTTTCAAAGAAAAAATTAAGGAAGTCCAGTTGCCTTTTGGAAAAAGCAGCTTAAGGACAACCATGACCTGGATGATTGAGAATCTCCATAGACACTGAATGTGGTTTCCATCTTCAAAAAGAAAAAAGAAAACAAACATGGATTCAGGAAACTACAGACAAATCAACCTGACATTAATACTTGGGAAAATCTTGGAAAAGATAATCAAGCAGTGGAATGGCAAATTCCTAGAAACAAGCAAAGCTATTACTAGAAGTCCCAAAGGTGCTTTTTAAAAGGCAGCTGGGTTTCTTTCTTTTTTTCCCCTTGAAGATATTTTTCTTCTTGTCCAAGAAGCTTTTTCTCTTTGAGAAGAGAAACTTCTTCAAGGAAAAAAAAAAACAAGGAAAGTCCAGTTGACTTTTGAAAAGCACCTTTGGGACAACCATGACCTGGATGACTGACAATCTCCACAGACTATTACTAGAACCCACTAGTTGGGTTTGTCAAAAACAGATCGCGCTAATCTTATTGAATTTTTTGGCAAGGGAACTAATTTAGTGGACTAGCAAAATGCTTTAGTAAGGCATTAACCGCAACCTACTTCTTGGCAAGATAGAAAAATGTGTGACAAACAGCATCCCCATCAGATGGATTTGTAACTGGGCTGACCAGCCACAATTAATGTGCAGTCCTCAATGAAACTACATCAAACTGCGGGGGACCCCACAGTACATATGCAGTGGTACCTTGAGGTTCAAAACTCTTCAACATCTTCATAAACAAATTACACAAAGAAATAGGGGAACTCATCAAATTTGTAGATGACATCAAGCTTTAAAGGAATAGCGAACATTTTAGAAGACAGGCTCAAGATCCAGAAGGATCTAGATGGACTTGAATACTGAGCCCTATCCAACAAAATATAATTCAGTGTTGAGAAAAGCAGGGTCTTACACTTGAGTAAGAAAAATAAATGTGCAGATATAGAATAGGTGGTACCTGGCTCAACAACAGTAACTATGAGAGGAATCCAGGAACAACCACAAGTGGACAACAACTTAAATATGAGCCAGCAGTGTGTTGCAGCTGCCAAAAAAGGCAATGCAGTCCTAGGCTGCATCAATAGAGGAAAAGTACCAAGATCACATGAAGGATTGGTACTGCTGTATACTGCCTTAATAAGACCACACATAGAACACTGTGGCCAATTTTGGTCACTGAAATACAAAAAAGATGTTGAGACTTTGGAAAAGAGTGCAGAAAAGAACAACAGAGACAATTAGGGGACTGGCAGCTAAAACATATGAAGAGGGTTGCAGGAACTGGGTATGTGTAGTCTTATGAAAAGAAGGACTAGGGGTGACATGATAGCAATCTTCCAATTATTTGAGGGGCTATCACAGAGAGGAGAGGGCCAACCTATTTTCCAAAGCACCTGAAGGAAAAACAAGAAACAATGGATGGTTTATCAAAGCAAGATCCAGCCTAAAACTAAGACGTTTCCTAACAATGAGAACAATTAATCAGTGGAATGGGTTGCATTTAAGAATTGTAGGTGCACCATCACTGGAGGTTTTTAAGTCAAGATCAGAAAGCCATTTGTCCAGAATGGTATAGGGTCTCCTGCTTAGGCAAGGGGTTGGACCAGAAGACCTGCAAGATCCCTTCCGACAGTTAATTTATTAAGATATGTATTCCAGTAAGGTCACACCTGAAATACTGCATCTGGTTTTAGTCACATTACTAAAAAAATGTTGAGACTTTGGAAAAAGTGCAAAGAAGAACAACTAAATTGATTAAAGGCTTGGAGACAAAAACATATAAAGAACAACAGTTGCAGGATTTGGGTTTGGATAGCCTAGAGAAAAAAAGGACCCTATAGGGGGGACATTATAGTATTTGAGAGGCTCCAGTATTTGAGAGGCTGCCACAAAGAGAAGGGGGTCAATTTATTTTCCAAAGCACCACAAACCATGGATGGAAACTAATTAAGGAGAGAAGCAACCTGGAATTAAGGAGAAACTTCCTAACAGTGAGGCCAGTGGAACAGCTTGCCGTCAGAAGTTGTGGGTGCTTCATTACTGGAAATGGTATAGGGTATCCTACTTGAGCAGGGGGTTTGACTAGAAAACCTCCAAGGTCCCTTCCAGCTCTATTCTGATTGACTAACTCCCAGAAATCTCCAGCCAAATTGGCTGACTGGAGAATTCTGGGAGTTGAAGTCCACCACATCCTTGAAGTTGCTTAATTGAGAAATACTGCCCTGGCGGAAGAGTGTGAAACTCCACAAGGCCAGTGGTCTCTCTAGTTCAAGGTCAAAGCAAGGACTGGTGGACTCCCCTGGGACTCAGGCACAATTTCAGACTCTGTTGGGGGCTGAAGCGACGGTATTGTCTAAACAAAGGCCTGTGCCTGAACTGCAGTCCTACTTCTGATCAAAAGCAGAACTGAGAGATTTCTCTGCTCCCAAACAGCCCTAAGCAAATAAGGAATCAGAGTGAGGGCAGGTTTAAGCTTCCAGTCAACTAAACACTTAGCAGCTACTTTGAAACAATAGGATGTCCAAGTGGTCAGTGGTAAAGGACCAAGTTTTGCTGCAGACCTAGTGAGCAACTGGAAGCTTCCAGGGCTCTCCGTGGAAAAAAAAAAGGAACTAGCCTTGACTTATCGCATTCAGCAATTTGTCTCCAGAAATGGGAACATGCCAAGATATTAAATGAAGATGCTGTCCAGAGCCATGGAGTTATTCTGCAGCAAGTAGAGTTGATGACAATGCAAGAGCAGACAGCTCCCCAGCCTCTTCTGTGGAAACAGCTTACTCCTCCTGCTATAGAATATCTAATATACATGGACAGGTTGCCTGCAAGAGCCCCAGACTGCTAAGCCAAAAACTATGAGTCCTTCTTCCTACACCCTTCAGGATAATTTGAAATGCAAACTTTTCACTTAGGGCAAGCAGAACACACACACACACACACACACACACA